>KZ308314.1:439976-484585 GCA_000376725.2 Ladona fulva
CTTTTATTCTTACAGAATTTTTGAATCAATTGCAGTGTTACTCATTCCAAAATAATTAAACTTCTAAAATATGTAGTATTTTCCATGTTTTTAGTTTTAATGGTTCAATTCCAAAAGTAATTTGAACAAACTTTTATGATTTTGATTGCAAAGAAAGATCTACCTTTGTGTCCTCATCTTTTGATTATTTTGGTTAAACAGTATTTTAAATGTCTGATTTACGCTTGTTATTAATAAAATATTTATCTTTTCCAGTGGCTTGTGGTATTTACCAGAATTCTGTGTATGGCATGGCTGCTAAATTACCATTCAAATACACTGGAGCAGTTGTTCTGGGATCTGTGAGTTAATGTAGCATTTCTTGCATGAATTCCAGATTACTAAGAGCAATCATTGTTTGATCATCAAAAAATTTTTACTGTAATATCAGTTTTCAATTTTCTTCAATGATTTGTTTTATCACTGATAACTTATCAATAGTTTTTTATATTTTAGTTTAGAATTACTTTAGTTAATCTGTTTTTATTGATGAAATTTACAATATTCTTTCAAAAAAATTAAACAAAATAAAACTTCAATTATATCAGCATTTAAATCTCTTGATGAACTATTTACTTTTAAAGGATCGGCCTACATACTTTGTTAACTTAAGCAGAAAATACAATATCAGATTATGAATTGATAAAGTAATAGAATTAGTTATTTTGAATTATACATTTTTATTGTGTAGTTCTTTGTTAACTTAAAAGTATAATATCTTATAAATAGACCAAATAACCTTCTCTTTGAATGTTGTTTCAAATTGTTAATTATCATTTTTAGAATATTAGTGGGACTTTTACGGCAATCATCAGTATCATCTCGCTAGCAGTTACTCCAAATGTTAGAACAGCTGCAATCTACTACTTCATCACTGCCCTATTTATTCTACTGGCTTGTTTTGACACATACTTTGCCCTACCTCTTAATGTAAGTAATTTATATTTTTCTATTGAGAAACATTTAATGATAAGTATGTAAATGCATACCACTGTAATATAATAATTCATGCTGACATGATTCATCCTTTATCCATCCTGTAATGTCTTGCTAGAACCAGTATTGTTTTAGCTTTGAAGTCATGATTGCTTTAACTGACTCGAAGGAAGTTTATATGCTAAGGACAGATACTCTTTGAAAAATGTTCTCCATTCATTTATTCTGTTAGACTTCTTTGCAATTGGTTTAGCATAAAATTAATCATTATATTTCAGTTGTCACAGATCCTCAAAGAGACAACAAAGGTAACTTATTGTGTCAGTAGATTACCATATTTATTTGTGTATACTATGCATCAGGGTATTACATGCACCTGAATTTTTCAAAGGAAATGTTCATATAAAAATAAAATTTAAATAAAGGAATTGGAACTTTCTTAGGATACTCAATTTGCAAATTTGTTAATATGTGTAATATTTACTTATCTTTTAAAAAGGTTGGTTTATTTCAAAATACTGATTGTGAGCACAGTATGAAAATATCGGTAAAATGAGTTTAATTCAGTTGAGTGTAAATAAAATGTATTACAGGTGTATAACACATAGGTAAAGTTACAGCCCTAAGTTTTTGGAAAAAAGTGCATTTTATACACAGATAAATAACTTATTTGTTTTCTTTATATCAGTGTCAGCAGTTGAATTGTTGAATCTTTTTGTTTAAATATAAAGAATTCATCATTTCATTAATGTAGAACATTTGGCCTTACTGGTAGTGCTCAAATCGATAGAGTTGTGAGAAACTTTTCCAGGGTGTGTGATCTATTTAGAGAAAAATAATCTCTCAATAAAATCTCTTATTTATAGAAAAAAATCGATAGACTGTTATAATTACTGGTTTCTGGAATGTCATTACATTAATATTGCAGAAAAATATTTCAGATATGTATCCATGTTAATTAATATAATTCAAAGAACAAATAAAAAAAGAAATGTACAATTTTATAGTTTATTTTTAAAAACTGTTCAAAATAGATATTTATCATGTACCGTTTTTATTTTTGACTATCAAATCTGTCACTTTATGTATATGCCTATCTTGCATTAGCAGAAAATTTCATCCAAAAGTCTCTACTGATTTTCATTGTCATTCTGCATGAGTCATCTTTAATACCAGAGCTGCGCACCATATCTGCTTCCCGGTTGCAAACATAATTTGCCACCCCTTGAAATTAAATACCAAAACCATACACTTCCCAATTTACAGGTAAAAACTATTTTCAAAGACTTTTTAAAACTCATTGCTTTCATGACTTCATTCCTCAGTTTACATTAGTCAAAAACAATTAATTATGCATGTTCCGTATGCTTTCACAGTAATTTGTCATCACGAATTAATAGTCCACAATATTTTCAAGAAACATTATCATCTAAATGTGCATAACTTAAAATTATATGATTTTTACGAAGTCTATTTTTTTGCAGTTAATATGAATGTTTCTAATAAAAATTGTACTACACCATAAGTAATCAGGCATTAAGGGAATTAAGGCAAATTAGAAACACAATAACATTTAAATGTAAAATTTACATTTCAAGATCACAAATGCAAATTCTTCTACAATATCATTGAAAGCAAGTCCTTCATAAATTTTGTTCCTTACGCTGATGAGTGCCAAATTGTTTAACCTGTCTTGGCTCATCAGTTAACGCAAACGTTTCTTGCTCAGTTTGAGTCTGGAGAATCATCATTCCCCAGCAGCAAAAGTTTCACAAATTAAATTTGCAAAGCTAATTGCAAATTAGGAAAGTCTTCTATCAGATCTTTGGTAAATATAGATTCCAAAGCCTGAAGAGGAATTATTTTTAGTACCAAAAAATATTTTCTTGATTCCAATTCTTCGATTAAATACACTGCACTAATATTACTTCTTGTCTTGAGTTATCTGTAAATCTTTTCTCTTAGTATTTGCAAATATTAAATTTCAAATCATAATCTCTCCTAGATAAGTCATTTGTATCACACAGAAAACAACAAATATAAATGTTGTATTAATAATAATGGTTTGCTATGCTTTAGATGCTGCCACCTGGGTGCAATACACCCCTTACACCCATAGGACAATGCAGCTCTGTTTAACACTATAGCATAAATATAACTTGCAATTTGCTAGTTATTGCAAATAATTGCTCAAGGTTTGTTTATGTTATGTTTCCTTTTCTTTGTAGAGATTCTATCGGTATCATGAGCTACTTAATCAGAAAGGGCATCAATCAAAGTTGAAAGAAAATTTGGGAGTCTTACCTCAGACACCATATTTTGCAATCTTCAAGCAGTGCCTACCCCAGCTATTCAATGTTTTCTTTGTGTTCTTTGTATCATTGGCTGTTTTTCCAGCCGTCCATTCAGATATCCAAAGGTCTGACCCGGATTTTTTTATTGGTGAAAAGTATTTCACAGCTGTTACATGCTTCCTCACCTTCAACTTATTTGCCATGCTTGGTTGCACAACTGCTGCCTGGATCCAATGGGTAAGTAACACTGAAATCAACATCATTTAATTGTTTCAGAAATTAAGGTTTGGATATCAATTTTCAGTAATACTTTAACTTAGGATTGCATGAACCAAAATTTTTCCTTAAGAAAAAAATTAATGTAAATAAAAAATGATTTATCCTCATTAATAAAAATGCATTAAAAATGTTTCATTAAAGTTCTCTAAACTTTGAATTTTACTCACAATCTTAAATTTATTATTTCTTATTTATGTTAAAAATCCATAATTGAATTATAATTTGATAACGCTTTTTGTTCTATCTTTCAATCAAGAGAGTCAGAATTAGTGCAATTCTATGAATTTTTCAATTGTGCATTTTTCTCTGAGTTGAATGAAGCTCAAGCAGAATCTGATAACTTCATTAGATTTCACCCCTTACAGATACACATGGAAGCTTTTTAATAATTTCTTTGGGGCACTTTTCAAAAGGCCAGATAGCTAAAATTTGGCCTGTGTATATAATTCCTGACTTCATTTTATATTCACCTATGACAGCTTCCAAATTGGTCCATGGTTCCATGCCTGGGTATGTTAAAAATTCTTCCTTATGATATGTACAGAAAACTCGGATGCTAATGTAAGGCACTTCCAGATATGACGTCACTTAAATATCTGGGACAGTCTGGGATGGAGGAGCTTCTGAAGCGTAATTTAATTAGAAGTCCTCCCTAATACTCCTTGGTTCAATGCTGGGATGATTCAGATCTCACCCTTATAAATACAGGTTGCAAATTTGAATATTTATTGTGGCTTTCCCCTAAACCTAAACTGGCTATAACTCGGTATGTAGATAGAATTCAAGACAATTTTTTCATATTGTAGGTAAACCACTTCCCAACTGATACTTGGTTCGATGCTAGAGCATCAAGATTTCATTCATTAGGAACATACAGAAAGCTTGGAATTCACTTTGCGGTACTTCATGATTTGAATGCGACTTGAAACTTTTGGTGTTTTAAGAAGACTATACTCCATTGGGTAATAAGTAGTAATACTGATATAAATGGTCCAGACATTACCATATGACAGGCAAGACAATCATAATCCCAAAGCTTGCAATATGCAAGCAACTTTTACTCATATTATACACAACTGATGATTCTAAAACATTGAATGAGAAATTGAAATCTATGTTCCTATTTTCAGCACATTTTCTCTGTACATATTAAAAAAATTGTTAGAAAAATCTAAAGGGTTGATCAAAGTTGAAGATAGTGTTCTGTTTCAGTTGATTTCTTTTTTAATCGGCTTCTTCATATATCTAAATAATAATGACAACTCTGCAGCTTTTTCATAATAGTCATTTTTTCCCCTGAAGTTTTTCATATATTTTAACGACATCAATTTAACACAATGCTAGTGATGACGTAGGGATATCTAGTTGAGTACTCTTTTCGTTTGGGTTAACTGTTTGCTCATTCTTTTGAGATGACAAACCATCTTGCAAGAGAAACAAGCAAATGGTAAATACTTTTGTAATCAAGAAAAATTCATTCCACCTAATGTGTGAGGTTGAAGAAAAATATATTTGTCTGTATTAGCTCCTTACAGAGGGCCTTTACCATGAAAAACCCTGTGTATATGCAGTGATATTAAGAGCGATTAGGCAAGCAGCCTCTGCTCACCTTTCTCACCATTTCCCATGGTGCCTCACATGTGAAATGACTTCAGCTGTCAAAGTACTTTTAATTATACCACCACTAACTATTACTACTTGCCATCACTTTTAATTCAATAATTCACCTCAACAGCTACCTCTAAATGAGATTTACATTGCCATTAAGTTTTATTTTTTTGTCCCTTTTCTCTTCCAGCCAGGTCCAAAATATTTGATCGTGCCTGTTGTCCTGCGTGTTTTCTTCATACCATTTTTTGTAGTATGCAATTATCATCCACAAAACCTTGAAAGAGTCTTCCCAGTCCTAATACATAATGATTGGGCATATTGGGTTGCTGCCATTTTATTGGGATTAACCAGTGGCCACTTCAGCTCTCTAGCCATGATGTATTATCCAAGGATGGTGGAATCTCATTACAAAGTTACTGCAGGGATGTATGCTGCTGCATCACTTATCACCGGTATTTTCTCAGGAATTTTGTTTACAATGTTATTTCCCTGGTTTGTTTCGGAAGTTAGCTGGGAACTTTCTTAAAGGAAAGAAATGAAGAATTATCTTTAAACAATCAAAATATGAAAAAGGAATGTGAGGTGGTGCTCTAATCATATAAGCCAACATTGTTGTCATCATCCTGAGAGTATGATGCTCCATTGAAAACTTCGCCAAGTGTTTGTTATTTTACATCATTTCATGTACATTTCATGTGACCATTATAAACGTAGTTACCCATGTATCCATTCATAATCCAGTTTATGCTAATTTATTGGTCTGGTTACTTTGTAAATTTGATTAAGCTCAACTTACTGAAAGGCATTGATTTCTGATGTAGGATTTTGATAAGTTTATCCACATTTCTGTACATACACATTTTTACAAGTAAGACTGTTAAACTTATACCTAGTTTTTTAGGTATCATAATCAGTCTAATATTTTTTTGTTGTAAGAGTTTATATTTTAAAATAATTTTGTAAGATGAAGCACTCATAACTAATTTCCCTAAAGTTATGTCATTAGCAATAAGTTTTTGATTGAATATTTCATTAATATGTTCCCTTCATTCAAATATATCAGTTGTCATCTCAAGGCAAATTAGTAACACTTTTCATTTATTGACAATCATTTCATGATAATATTTATAACAATTTTTTTATTCCTTATACTTCACAGGACAGATTTTGTTTATTTCACCTTTTCACAGATACACAATACCATGATTTCAAACATGTTTGTTATCAATGAAACTGAGTACATCTTTTTAACTTAAAATTTTATGGCTATTTTCTGTAGTTCTCACTACAAAGAACTTTTAAATACATTCACTTTCGAAGGAAATTGGTGTTTATAAACCTTAATATTTATTTTATTTGGCTGTTTTATCCCTTGAGTTATTTCTTAGAATTCAATTTATATTGCATGTTTAAATTTTCTATAAAAATTAATAATCACATATCTTCAAGTTTACATTCCAAACATTTTTATGTAGAAGTCTTCCCTTAATATGAAATAATCATAAATATCCAACAAAAAATTGTGTTCTCAAAAGGATATGTTTTTTAGCTATGATTGAAGATTAACAATAAAAAGAAGGATTAAAATGGTTTTAAAATTTTCATTGTGTAATATGTATGTCTTGAAGCTCATTCTTAACTACCTCCTTAATTCTTGCTCATAACAATATGATAAGAAGAAAGGCCTGATTATAAATCTAACTTTATTTGGGAATTTTCATTATATAAATTTCAAAACAGATAGAAATATTTGAGTTAGTTGCTTGTGCATATCTACCATTAACTTTCAACCTCTTAAGGTTTTTTTATATGAATTATTTTGCTCTCATGTATTCCTTAACTGAATAAGTTGCCACAAAGTCCTAAAACTGTTAATCAAAATTATCCGTAAATCTGTTTTTCTCAGTTATAAATATTAAATCTTAACAAACACAGTAAGAGTAATTTAATTAGAAGTCCTCCCTAATACTCCTTGGTTCAATGCTGGGATGATTCAGATCTCACCCTTATAAATACAGGTTGCAAATTTGAATATTTATTGTGGCTTTCCCCTAAACCTAAACTGGCTATAACTCGGTATGTAGATAGAATTCAAGACAATTTTTTCATATTGTAGGTAAACCACTTCCCAACTGATACTTGGTTCGATGCTAGAGCATCAAGATTTCATTCATTAGGAACATACAGAAAGCTTGGAATTCACTTTGCGGTACTTCATGATTTGAATGCGACTTGAAACTTTTGGTGTTTTAAGAAGACTATACTCCATTGGGTAATAAGTAGTAATACTGNTACAAATTTGTATGAATGTAGTTGAGTATTAACATATTTGCTGTTATTGTATACTTTTTATAAAATTAGTCTAAAGTTTGTGAATTGTTGTTGGCATAATTTGGAAAGGTTATTATGAGTTATTATCAAATTTTTTGGCTAATGTGAATTTCTCTGGCTGCTCAAAACATATTTTTTTTTTCTTGTAGAGAAAATATTTTGTTGGCAGCATCCCATGTTTCAGAAGTGTTCCAATTTATTCATTTGGAAATTAAGTAATGTATCTATCAATGTGTTTGGTTTTTTCTGAAACCAAAATATTTATTTTTATTATTCAAAATCATGATGAATAGCTTTGTTGACATGTATGTCTGAAAGTCATTCCTGCCAAACTAATATTCCTGGGAAGATTTTAAAGTTAATTGTCCCTCCCAGCTTCAGTTATTTCCCTTGGTATAATTCCCTGTTAAACTCTCTGGGACCTGCAATAAAATATTAGTAATTTTATTGTCCACATTCATAAATGTACATTTTCCAATGCCTACACATAGGAAATCATCAGTTTTCATTGAAATAGTTTTCACAGTTTGTGGTAATGTTACACAACTATCATTTTTAACATGAGTTCTTGAACTATATCTTAGCAACTCCTTAGCTTTAAATAGATTTGTTTAAACTGAATATTTATCGAGTGAATGTGAGTTTTTCTAACATAAATGAAATACATTGGTATACTGACTGAAATATTTCGTTTGACTGTTATTACATGCATTTATTGAAAAAGTTGGTGATTAATTCATTCTAATCATGAAATTAAATTTTATCTAAATCTAACAGTAAAAATCTTTTCTGTTGCACAATTTTATTGTAAGAGTGATTGTCAAAGCTTTTAAGATTGCCTGGATATCTTTTATTCACACCTAATTCAAACAAAAGGAAACAGTTATCATGGTGTTATTTGGTACTCGCATTATACATTTAAAGAACGAGGTAATGAAATATCTAAAAATTTTGTAAAATATTTTATGTCATCTAGCAGCTATTTTACATATCTTTCTCACTGCAGGATGTTCAGATAGAGTTTAGAGTTTACACCATGAACTCTCAGTGAATTCCGTAAAAATAAATATTGTAGATATGTTTGTTCTATCCAATAGGTGATGTACTCTTCATAAAAATGTTTGTACCTTCTCCATCTAAGGCTTAAGAACATCTTGGGATATTTTTTTTTTCATTTCTATGTAGCTCTAAATATTTACATAGAAAATAATTCCATACTTTTCCATTTTAAAGAACATTTTTATCAACACTTTTAGATTTCAATAAGAGTTTCCGAAAAGTTATTACCATGATGAAATGTACTTGTACATACCAACAGAAGATTTCAATTATTGGTATACCTTTGTGAAAAAGTTAGTTATCAATCATCTGAGACCATTAATCAATGAAGCAATCATTAGACAACTTTTCAAAAGTTTGAAAAGCAAAAACTGCCAAATGTTTGTTACATTTTTCAAAGCTTTCGGTTTAAAATTTTATAAACATTACTGCAACTAACTACAGTGCAAGGTAATATCTATGTAAAATAAACAATAATTAGATAAATTGAAGAGGTATAAGTGAGGAAATATAAGAATGAACTTTTCCTGTTATGGAAGCTACAATATTCAACCAATGTTGAATTGTCACTAAGAATGCTTCTCCAATTTCTTGTTGAATGTTTGCAATTTACACAACATGAGGGTGCTATTCTATGATCTACAAACATAATGAAGATCTACCAATGAGTTCAGCGGATTCTCAAATATAAAGGCAGAATATGTTAAAAAATGATGTTGTAAGAAACTTAATAGTTTCATGAGTGATGCTGAGTAATATTAGTAAACTTAGTTTTTACTCAATATTCATAGTGCAGTGGCATATTGCATTGAGCAAAGAACTAGTTTCTAACATACTGTCATAATTTCCACTGAAAATCTGGAAGAATAGGAAAATGTGGAAATAATTTTCAGAAATGAAAGTGAATTCTATTGATCAAAAAATTAATCAATAAAAAATTGCTCTCAATGACTGCCAGAAGGTTTTTCATTGATATGCTTACAATGCAATATATGTAAACTACATAAATGATGTAGTAGACTGAAGACATTTTTAATCTCACCTATTCAGTTCAGTAAGTTGTTTTGTCAACAAATCAAATTGTGAATTGTTTATAAGGAATGAATTTGATGCTTCTGCTGACATATTTATTAATCAGAATTTCATTTGGTAAACCACTTTCTTGATATCTATACATATGGCCTTCATCATAAGTGCTCATGCATGCATTTTGAGGAAAACATTTTAAATAACATACTTGTTAACAAAATTTGTTCCAAAATTCTACATGACTTCCATAAAGCACTTCTCAGGGATTGTGAGGAGCAAAGTCAGAGTATTGCAAAGAAGTAAGTCTATGATGTTAAGAATTTTGATTGCATGTGGTTCATTAAATAAGGTTTATCACAATTATGACTTTGTTCCCTCTGCAATCCATTCTTAATAGAACATTTTTTCTTTCGATGGTCAAGCATCTAAGTAAAACAAGGTGTGCTCTGATGATTATACCATTACCGAGTATAACAGTGTTTAGTGACAATAAGCAATTGCTATTTCTGTGAAGCAAAAATTGATAAGGTTAATAAAACTGTGACACCATTAATGTCTGTATGACTGGTAATATTCTGTGAGTTTAAAAGGCTATTTGAGTTGGAATTTAAAGCAAGTAATTGGGAGTATTTGGTAAATACACAGGCTGCTAGATTTAACATCTTTAAAATTTGGGCTTCTATCTGTCTCCAAAATGGAACAGTTAAGATCATATCACCTCAAATAGAGTTGTTTTTACCCTGTGGTTAGTGATGTACATTACATGTTGACCACTACTGTTAAAAGTGGTATATTTTTAATACATTTGATGTTTGAAGTCTTCTACCCTTCTTTTCATAATAGAAGACTGAATATTTTGGATGATAATTTTACTGGTTTAGGAACTTGTGTTGATACTGGGCACAAAATGGTACTTAATTGTCCATTTATAAATGCCTCTTTTAACAGTAAGAGGAGAATGTCAATAATCAACTGTTGAAGTTGTAGTAATTAGTCCTCCATAATCAAATGACGCCATAGATATTCATTATCTGAATCATTCGAGAGTTATAGAATGTAAACATATGAAGCAAGCTTGTGTCAAGGGAATTACTGCTAGTATCAACTTGTGCTGTAAGAGCAAATTGCCTTTGTATTTGAAAGTAAAGGATAGCTGGCATAATTCAAGAAATTGTTCATCAACAAGTTTTCTACTGAGGCCTATTTACTGCCATGCAGTATAGTTTTGAGTTATTCCATTGTAATATTTCATCCTATAGAAAATTCCTGTGTGAATAAACACTGTAATCTTCAATTGGCAAAGAAATAATGCAAGGAAAAGATAAGGTGGATAAATGTAATTTTAAAACCTCTCACTGTTAGAAGCAGTGAAAGATTTCTCAAGACTGGGTCAGTATCCTCCACCTGTACCTGATGATTTTTAAGTTTGTAGAATATTAAAATAAATTTCTTATTTGTTGAGTGATGATATGAAGCACATACTTTGTAAATATAATGAGTTCCTGTAAATTTATTCTACTGTAGCTGATGTATCATCTAGCATTGCCTCATTAAGTGGGTGTGCAGTTTGATGATGTTTAGAAAATGCATAATATTCTGTATTAGCAAAAAGGATATGGGAAATAAATATCAACTAAATATGCAGAGTTTAATTCTTTAGTGATATCTATGTTCGCCAGTAAAAATGTTCTCCAAGTAGTGTTCGACAGTTATATCATACTTCATCAAAATTATCCTCTATTTCAATAGTTACATATTCCTAAAACATATTTTAGGTAAGTGAAAATGTGTGAATCAATTTGCCTCTATAATATGAGATGAATACTTGGCTTTATCTGGAAAAGATATTTCACTCTCACTTTTTACATAAAAAAATTAGCAAAGATTTGCCTTTGGCCATCAAACAACAGAAAGAGTAAAATTTTAAATAGGCTCCTTCCCTTGTTTCTTTTATTCAGAGCTTTCAAGAAGGGAGTAGTAAATTAATTGTCCTTACACTGTAGTTGCATTATTACTGCCACTTATGTAGTTCGTTGGTGGAGGTTTTGGTGGATTGAGAACTGAGTTTGTGTCATAAAGTCAATTTGAAATTATGTAAATAAGACTAAATAGTAATTGATGATTATATTTGTGATAAATGCAAACATTTAGAATAAAAGCTGTGAATTCTTACAATACATATCATTGTTAACAACAGAAAATCAGTTGGTAATTGAAGCATAAAAATCTCTCTAAAGTCAAGGTCCAACTTATTACATAAAAGATTTGAACCTTAATCTCTGAGAAGTGAATGGGAGAACCTGTCTTCGTAAAAATGTTGCATCCCCTTTTCCATAAACTTCAGAATCTACCACAATTAGTTCTTACTGAAATGTACGCTATTTAACCAGTTATTATTTGTTTTATGTTATGCATAGGAAACTTAGATGAGACAATCTCATCCAGGCATCTAAATGGGTTAACACAAATATTATGTAAAAAAATGTCATCATGACATTCCAGCAAAAGGTAATCATGACTTTCCTAGTGGAGATTATCTCATAAGGCATACGCGACACCGAAATTGCATCTCAAAATCTCAGGGTATGACTTTGCATATAAAACATTTCAAGTCACTGAAATTATTTGTAGAACTACTTCAGCTATACACATTCACAGTGAAGCCATTTCATTCTCTTGAACTTCACCTATAATCAATACAGGCTTTTCTTAATCATTTTAATGAAACTTACCCTTTCTACTAGAAATACAATGTAAGTTCATCACAATTGTATAAAATTTAATACATATTTGACAAAAATATACATGGAATCTATAATATCTTTCAAATTTTGATAGGTCTAATAACATAAATTAGTTTTTATTTACATTAAGTATGGAGGATGAGTAACTATGCCTCAACTCTAATTGAAGAAAATTTGTACACGAGTAACCTAAATGAGAATTTGTCTTTCCTTATGCTAATATCTCAGTATAGACAAATCATAATAGATAATTGAATATTTCTTAGAGGTACTTACTTTTGGAAAATTATCTCTTTAAAATTATTGTAGTAAGAAATATATCTCACAAAAAATTATCAAAAATATCTTTTAAATGAACTTATTTGTGTTACCATCTCCATAGAAATGGTACAATAAATATTATGGCAATTTCTTTATATTCACATCTATGGTAACAAATTTATTCTATTTGAAGATATTAAGAGCAACATTTAATACCTCATTCTATACTCCTAATTCTGGCCTTAGCTAACTATATCAATAACAGACTGAGAAGGACTTTTATTTCTTCTAAAACTGGACAATGATAATCAACATAAGTTTAATTAGTCTAGCAGAATAGCTGGTTCATAAAAAGTTTATTCAATACTTCTGAATAGGACACAAATTTAAAATGCCTCTTTATCATGTGACACAACCAGAGCTGAGCAAGTTCTCTTTCTTTTCCAATACTGGTTGAAGAATAATAGGGAAAATTAATTATGAATAAATAACTTCTTTAATACAAATTTTCAGCTTATAATTCAGGTTCTCAGAATGAAATGAATTATATTTAGTGTGAATCACAAAAAATTTACCATTCATATGTTAACCAAAAATATCTACAATTCTACTTTTACCATAAGTATCTTCTTTAGCAATTCTCTGCTATCACACATATCTTAATCAGGCAAATTAGCAAATTTAAGGACTGAAGCCATTTTAAAATACAGCTTTTTCTTTTTTTATTAGAGCTTAAATGAATTTTTGGTTTTAGATTAACTGAAAGTTGTATTCACCATGATTTTTTATGATAAACAAAATAAGAAACAGTAAAATAAATACCAATACAAAAAGTAATACAAGAAGCTATTCAAATTGACTTCTTTTTAACATGATCTCAACTTCTCACAATTCAACTTAAACAAAATTACAATTGATTAATAATCAGCTAAAAGAGAGCTAACAGTTGTAACATTACACTAGCTGTTTAGAGGCTACAAGCAAAAGTAAGTTAAATAATTTTTTAAAGCTGTCAAAATTACTGAGTATAAATTAAATACAAAAATGTAGGACTAGAATTTCTATTCTCAATTATGAAAGCTTTTATTATATATGCCATCTATTCTTCAAATAAAATTTCCAACAATTTAAATATAAAAATAAACAAATATTTGGCTATATTTTGGTTTCTTTAATGATGCTTAAGCAATATCGATCTAAATATATTATTCATAATAGCTATAGTCACCTGCTGATAATATGAAATTGTGAAATAGCTATATGTTTTAAGATCCTTAACAAATATGAAAGTAAGGAACTGACTAAGCTTTTGTATATAATTTTAAAAGGCATTACCACATATAAGTCAATGGATAAAATGAAAAACTTAAGGATGTGCTGAAGTTGCCTCCATACTATTGGTACAAGAGGTTCATTTGAGGCCATTTGAGATTCATCATTAATTTTAATACATAAATTGAAAGAATATTGGAGCAAAAATAAACTTCAATAAATGTGGTATATATAATGGCATAGGTTTCCAATCAATTTGGTCTTTATTTCCCTTGGTTTCTAAGTTCTACTCTCCCAATTAATTAAAATGAGCAATGATTTTTATAGCTGACAATGTAATTTTACATACATGTGGACATTTATAAGTTTGGCCAACAGACACTAAAAGCTGGAAAATATTCCAATAAACAATTACTTTTGGAATAGATATTTATTAACCAAGTCTTCTTAGTACCCCTTGGACTAGCTTCCCTACTGGATAAGCTATTTTTTCAATAATGGTACATGTAGGTAAACTAAATCAGTAGGAACAATTCCCATAACTGTATCTATCTTGGGAAGTGCACAAAAGATGAAAAAAGAAAACTGGGAGAGGCCAAGGAAGCTTTCGTGAAGAGAATGGAACTGACGACAAAGGGTCTTGATGAGGAAAACAATAAAGATTTATGAAATTCATAACCTGGAATGCTACCTTGAGGATGGGTAACAAGATGGAAGCCAAAACATTGGTGGATCACCAGAAACTCATCCAGCAGAAATCTCATGAAGAATTCACCATAAAAGATCAGTCTTCGTAAACATAGACTGAAATGCTTTGCAGCATGGGAAGCATGGACCCTAAGAAAGGAGAGTATTAAAAGACAGCATGCCTTTCAGATGTGGTATGGATAAGAAGATTCTAATGGTATTACAAAAGCAAATGAGGAAGTGGATGTAGTGGCAAAGGAAGAAATAAACCAGAGAAAGAGGCTGGTCAGACATTGGAAGGGAATGATAAGGAAAGTAATGGAAGGTAGGGTGCAAGGGAAACATAGAAGAATGACAAAGATCAAAGTTGATGAAAGTTAATGGTCGAGAAAGGGAAGAACGGAAAAGAATTTTAATAAACCTACAAAGAGTTAAAGACTCATGCAATAGTAATAGAAAGTCTTAAAAGGAAAAATGTCAGAAAACAGTCAAGAAGGAAGACAGAAACAAAAGTTTTCCTCCAGAAATGTTGAGAAACTTTATATAAGAACTTTAGGAAAAGCCATAAATAGTGGTTCCAGAACATCATAGAACAACCAAAATGCAGGGCATGTATGAAGATGCCATCTCATTTACTTTAAGAAAAAACATGTAAAAAAGTGAAGACCAATGGACAGGTTCTTAAAATATATGTACAATTAAAAGTAGTCATACATCCTCTCTTTTAACTCAAATGAAAAGTTTACAGAGAGATGACTGCATTTGGTACTTAAATTCCCCAAAGCCTAAGATTGTCACTACCGTCGAAAACAAATCTCGCTCAACTGCTAGCTGAAAAAATTTCTCTGACATATATCCGTCACACACATATTATGAAGGACCAATGTAAGTGCTCATTATGAACAAGTTTTCTATGATGAAGGTCTATGATGAGTTTTGGTATATTCACATGAATTGTGAGCCGAAGTCCATCTCTCTGACTGATACATATTCCCATAGGCTCCATATGTGACTTGCGATGATAGAGGTCGTTGCTCTGATGTCCGTGGTTGTTGCAGTATTGCAGCACTATTATATTCTTTGGGGTACAACATCTCTTGCAATAACTGTTGTACTTTTATTTTAAACAGACCCTTTTGTCTAGGACTAAGAGATTTTACATCTGGCAAAAGACTCCGAAAAAACTGTTCATCTGAATCTTCGTGGGTAGACACAGGGTGATGGGTAATAATGACGGGAGAAACATTGTTTTCGTTATTGCCCGTTGGCTGGACTGAGCTAGAACGTGTCTCTTGAGACTTGCTTACGGTTTTGGGGTTGTTACTTTCCTCTTGCCGATTGTTCTTGTCCTGTGCACAGTCGACAGAAATTACTCCATTGCTGTCACCTCTACTGGTTACCCTACTTGTATCAGTATTATCTGCCACTATATGCACTATGTAACTAGTTGAAGCATCATCAGATGGTGTGTCTGATAACGCTGCGCACACTACATCTTTTCCTACATTATTTCCTCCACTATTATTATCCACAGCACCCCTCAGAACAATGTTATTTGTTGAACTTTGATTACGTTGATTCCGGTTACAGGTTGATTCACCAGAAGTGACAATAGATATCCGTTCTTGTATGAATGGTTTCAGAAATGACATATCTTCGGCCCACTGCCAAGTCTTTCTTTTCTTGGGTTTGGAACCGTTTGACGTTGTCTGATCATCTTTTATGAATCTCCGATATCCATCTCTTAATGTATTCCATCTGTCTCTGCAATCCATATCCGTAAGAAATATTCGCCCTAAAGTTGAGGATTCAAAAGTTGTAATTTGATAGTTTGAAATAAGTGCATTCCTAAATCACATTCGCAGCTTAAACTATGAACAGTATAAATAAATAAAAGTACATTACTAAAAATAATTTGACAACCAAGATTTCTCACCTGACCGATTCATTTCGTCTGCTATATTAGTCCACAAAGTTTTAAGAACATCCCTGTTTCTGTAATCATTAGATGATGGATCATAAAGAGTATGGTTTTGTCGAACTAACTTTATTAGCTGTTCGGATTCATCAGCTGTCCACACTGCCATGGTGAATACCCTCAAGATTCAGTAACACAAGTATTAATTAGTAATTACATCCAGCTACAAAGCAGAACCATGGCTGAAATAATGTTCACCTCCTCCTGCACAAGGGAAATTTTGCCCGTCATGCGACAGACAGCTGTACAGTTGAAAGACATACTACAATTTTACTTCATTGAACATAAACAATCCCGACATTTCGGCCGTTCCCGCTGCGTACATTATTTTGATATAGTACCTTATCGCACATAAGTCTCCCCGCAGCCGATTTAGTTTCTTAAGAATTCCACTGTTTCACGGTTAATTAATTCATTTTCCGAAAATACCACCAAGAGTGAAGAGGATGTATTCATAAGCGATTGTTTACTGGGAATCCCCACCTGTGATCCCCACAACCAGTATGTTCGAATCAACGCATCCCATACATCAACTTCGTGGTACATCGCTCAGCGCAGCGAAGTGCCGCGAGTTTTGGAGTGCTTGCAATTTCATTATTACGTTACTGATTCCTCTGAAAAAATGAATCGCAAGACAACGAATAATATAACTGCGATGACATATTATCGGTAATATTTCATCTAGTGTTCTTGAATCATATGGATAAAATCGAACGGAGGTGACAACTGACCAATTTAGAGGAGAAGAAGTAATCTTTTTGGTGAAGAAGACTGTAGGCCTTCATGTAAAGATTATTATTTAATGTAATATTTGATATATCCATTAATCGATCAGTAGTGAAATTACTTAAGTATTTTATGGTGTTGTGCACATTTTTTGTTCCTTGTATTGCCTCAAACTTCAAATGGAATTAAACTCCCTAGAAAAATGGCGCTCCAATCATTTTATGAAACTAAATGTATATAAATGTCAGGTAATATCTTTTTTCAGGAACCATATGTCTATATACTATATAGTGTATCCACCCACACTTGATAATGCAACTTTACTGAATCTGTCTCTTATATCAAAGGCTTGGTGTAATTTTTTCAAATAATCTAATGTTTAATGAATGCATTACCTGTATAAGGAACAAAGCACTAAACATTCTAGGATTCATTTATTGTCAATACAAAAATAAATTAGAAATCCTAATACTTTCAGGTTACTTTTTACTTCTCCCCAATAAGAACCAATTTAGAATTCTGTTCATTATTGGTCTTCAGTCCTTATTTCAAATCTGTAAATCTGGCAATTGAAAGTATACAACATAATTTTAATGTGTGTNTAACATTTTTCTCAAAAGGTAATTTCATGCAGTTACTTTTTCCAGCAATTTTTCTTCAAAATAATAAATGGAATGATTTCTTGTGAAATTTCTGCAACTACAGTTGGTATATATAAGGTATACCTTCATTACATAACAAAAAGTGGACAATTTAGTGTTTATTATTGTAAGGTAATCAATATGAAAATTATTTTCCTTCATTATCCCTGAGTGAGACTGCATGTATGCAGTCTCACTCAGGGACTAGTTCCAGTCTACCATAAACTATTATATATTGTTGATTGGGTTGAGATCTGGGCACTTTTAAAGTGAGGGAAGGACTAGAGCTAGTATTTCAGTGTGATTACCTAAATGATCCTTAGCGATAAATCCTTAATGCCTTCACTGAAAACAGCCTTTTTAGAGACAAGGTAATTTGTATGTGGTAGCAAAAGAAACCAAAAAGAATGTTAGTAAAAGTCCTTAATATCATTTTAGTTAGAATTTTCAGGCCCAAACTCAGTTTTCCTACCTCTCTCCTTGCAACAAAATCATACAACAATAAGACATGCCAAGTAGAGAAATTGAAAAATGTCAAGGTCAAATAAAGCAATAAGTAGAAAGCTATAGGAGAGTCTAAGCAGTAAAAAAGTCACCTGAATCATAAAAACGTTTGTCAGTGAGAAAATCATGTACAGCATTATTAAAAGCATGAGAATAGACTATATTCTTTATTGTTGCTGGTAAAGTTTTATGAAGATCAATGCCGCTAACTTTTAGTCCATGAGAGAAAATAAATTTGCTGTAGAGCATGAAGGTGATTGACTCTTCTTGTAAAGTGTTGATGATAATCCCTATTTTTCCAGAAAGAGAAATATTTTGCCATGTAAAAATCACACTATTAAATAAAAAAATGGAAAGAACAGCTAAAATACCTAACATTTTGAGCAGAGGCTTGCAATGATCTCTATAAGAATCATAGCATGACCTTCCTATCATTCTCTCAACATGCCCTAACCATTTTAACCTGAATTTCTTACTCAATATTAGGAAGTTTGAAGAGTTCCTCTAGTTCTCTATTCTTCCATATTTTCCACTTTCAGCATTATTTTGCTGCACCAAAAATTCTTTTAGCATTTTCCTTTCCCATCTTTTAAGTAGCTCTTCTTCTGCAGTGGTCATGGTCCTTGTTTCTGAATCATACATAACTGCAGGTCTAATAACTGTTTGATAAACATTTATTTTCAAGTTCCTACTGAGGTTATGTGACTTGAGCACCTCCAATAAAGCTCAATAAGCTTTATTGGCTCCTTCAATCCTAGTTTTCATTTCTTCTTTAATTTCATTATCTTTGGTCACCAAATACTTGAAATTATTACAACTCTCATATTTGTTTCCTTTTAATTTTACGTCTATGTATATTTTGTGGTTTTACTTTTAATGGAAGGGAACCAATTCTGTGTTTTAGCACTGGTAACTTTAAGTTCAACTTTTTCTGCCTCCATCTCCAATCTCTCCAGTCCTTCCTCTAGATCCTTGTCTTCTTGATGTCATATCCACATCATCAGCAGAAGCTAGGTTTTGCAGTCTGCAGCATTGTATGTACTACCTGGGTTGCTGACTTTGTTTTTCTCATTATCACCAGGGCCACATTGAAGAGCATGGTGGATAGCACATCATCTTGTCATAAGCCTTGGTTAATTTTAACTCCCTGATGAGGTTTCCTTTTATTTGGACCTTACATTTTGGATTCCTTAGGGCAACTTGTATCAATCTGATTAATTTTGTTGGGAATTCAATGTTCACCATGTACACCATTTATACAGGGGCATTGCCAGGATTTATCTATGGGAGGGGTTCACAGCCATAGAGTAAACCTAAAATAGTCTACAATCCAGGGGCAGGAAAACTTCTGCCTAAATTCTAATAAAAATGGAAACATTCCTATTTACATGTATACCCTGTGAGTCACCAACAACACATGTATGTACCTCTAAATGTTTAAATATGCAAATTCTTTTTATTGTTTTAAAATTTTTTATGAATAAGCATCTTGCTGGAAGCTGCAATTATTATATGTATGATTATGGTGATATTTATTGACTTTTGGATGCAATAAAGAAACCTTCTCAAGCAGATATTCCCATGGAGATCTGAAGAAGGCTAGTTAATAAAAACCAAAGGAAAAGAATATTGATTTACTGCCCTGCTGCAACAGGAAATATTGAAAATGGATCATATGATAGAATCTCCAAATTATGATTTCTGGGATTTAGTTTTGATACTGGATTTTTTCATTAATTCTTTTCTTTTAAATCGATATTTATTTCCACACAGTATATTCAGTATGAGATAAGGTGAGCTTTTTTTATTTTCTGCCGACAAAAAGAATTCATTTCATTTCAATTTCAACAGTCTCATTTTTTAGTGGTTTAAAAACACTTCAAGCAAAGCCACGCCCAGACTGTCTGCCACCCGGGTGCAGACATAATTTGCCGACACTTCAAATTAAAATCAAAAACTGATTCATTTCCTGTCCTGATTTACAGGTAAACATTATTTAAGACTATGAAAAACCAGTGTTTTATTACTTTGTTTCCAAGCTTACATTGGTCACCAAACATCATTAATAATCAATCATCAAGATAGTGTTATGTCATAATGAGAGCCAAAATTTTTACCTGTCCTGGCTTATTGATGAATGGAAATGGTTCTTGATGGTATGAATGGGAAATATATCATGAAGAAAGCGACAAATAATGATGTTGAAATAATAATAAGAATTGTTTGCTATGCTTCTGTTGCCGCCCTTAAGATGCTGCCACCCGGGTGCGATACACCCCTTGCACCCATAGGACAGCGCAGCTCTGACTCCAAGAGCCATTTGCCGGCTGTTTGTATATAACCCTCTGAGACAGAAACGGGAAACAAGGGAAAGGAAATGAATAACTAGCATTCTTGGTATCACCTAATACATATTTAAATAGTAATGCTAGAAGAGTTCTTCTGAGATAGAAAAATAACAGAATTTTTCTACCTCTGAAGATGATAAAATTGTCATTGAAATTCACATTAGGTATGTATCTTAGAAGGCCAATTAATCCATTTCCTTTCCCTTGTTCCCTTTTTGATCTCAGAGGATAAGGATTGTTGGGCACACTTTTCAATTCTTCTGACTTGGCTATTGAGGCTAAAGCTTCTCTATGAAGACCATGGTGGAAAGAACACCATGAAGGTGAGTTCATGCACAGGCAGACATATGTTACTTAAACATAGGCATCGGGAGACAACTCATTTAGATTCTATTTATTTATTTCTGTTTCACATACAGCAAAGTTGCCAATTTAAAGTGAAAGCAATAAGTTAAACAATAACAAGGACGAACACACGCAACCATACCCTAACTGGAAAACTCCAACTAGCTGGTATTCAAACCTGGGACCTTGGGGTTGGAGCACTAGCGTGTTGGCACGCTAACCACTCCACCACCACAGCTGGTAATATATTGTGAAGAGTGGTTGATTAATCATTCTGAGGTTTTCACTTCGATAAATGTATTGACAAAGAAAATGTATCTTCTGCACTTTACGGTTGTGGTAATTACACTAAGAAAGTAATGAAACACTTTGTTTGTCTTAAAAATGCCATATTGAAGGCAATGTGGGTGAGAGCTTGTGGAAGGAATGACAAATTTAATGTTTCTCATGGTAAATAAAAAGTTTGTAAGTCTTATTTTTGCATTTAATATATGTAAATGAGTGTAAGGATTCCAATTAAATAATTATCATTCAGCAAAATTATTTTGAATAATATTTATAATGAAGATTTACTCAACACACTTCACTACTATTCTCTAATCAGCATCAGAATGATCAGAATCAATGTTGGAATATTTGCAGAAGAAAAGCAGCAACATCAGTGATATCCATTTTTTATGTATAGATTTGGATTTTAAAAAAGCACTCATACCGCATTCTGGCCTTACATTGTGTCATATGTTCAAACTTTTCCTAGAGGTAAATCTAAGAAACAGCCTTCTACTGAAGAGAATATAAGTATTCTTCTTGAAGAGATGAAAGCTTAGGGAAGAGGAGAGGAAGAATATCATAAAGAAAATAGAAGAACTGTATAATGAAGTGCAGTCATTGGAGGGAATTTTAGAAAAAGTTTTGCACTTAAGGTGAAAACAAAGCATTGGCATCAGACAAGAAACTGCATTGAAAAGAAGATGATATAATAAATGCCATATCCATCATCCCCAAATATTTTGATTTCTTTAGATTAAAGCTAAATTTTCAATTGCCTTCGATTTCTTCACTGAAAAGATTGGTCTTGCTATATGTTGAAATGAGGGTATTTTGTGTGATGTTTTATCTTTCATGAAATCTAAAGGATGTGTATTAACAGAAGGATAAAGTAACAGCCTTATGCTTTGTTACACAAGTAGAAGCATTTTTAATAAAAGTGGTTCTACTTATGTAAAATAATTGAATTTTACTGTGGTAGACAGAATTAGAACCATTTTTACTATGGTAGATTTGAAGATAGGTTAATGATACATGGCATGATAAATAATAATGATAGGTAGATAAAGCGTGCATTCAGAATATGCTATACATTTCTCATAGATGCGCATTGACAATAGTTAGAAGTGTCAAACAAAATTGTCTTGATTTTAGTAGTTTGAAAGACAGAAAGTGAAGTTGGCTGCTTAATTTTTCTCTGATTCTCTCATTAGTCTTGGTATAGAAAAGGGAAAGAACTTTTTAGGCTCAGTGAGAAGAAACGAGTGCCCTCTTATAACTTTTCAATTACTGGTTTAATGTAATAAAATCCTAAATCTCGATAGTTACTCGTACTTCTAATAAATCCAACCAGAGTAATGGTCTAGAAGAACAAAATGTAGTATTGAATAAAATGGCGAATGTAATGGGATCCATGTGGATTCAAGGAAAGAGGCCATGTTGCCTTTTCAGTGTGACATTTGCATCAACAGTTAACTGTATCTGGGACTTCTCAATTTTCTTTGTGAAAGGTACTTAATGAAACATCTATGCCTCCACCAATAATACTTATTCCTTATCTTTGTTAATAATGCTCCTATTACTACGTAGCATAGTGACCAACAAACTCTCCGAGTATTTCAATTAAGCTGCCAACCAATGCTTTCGACAAGAAGATTTTGAACAATTTCGTAAAAAAATAGAAGTTAGAACTGTCTTATAATGAACTCACTGAAAGATTGTATGTACAGCAGTTATGGGGAACTGGGGTACAGCAACAATCAACTCTACCCCCTGCCACACGCCGAAAGGTGGCTTGCAGGGTATTACTCGTATTGTAGATGTAGATTTAGATGAACGCTTACACGTGCAGTTTTCGCAATTGTATTTAGCTATTCTAAGCTGAACCGAAAGAGTAATAACTGAAAAAATAAACCAGCATTTCCTCTTCAGTAGCGTTATCATGGATTGAGTGGGTTTTGCCCCTATAAGTTAAGAATGACATTTTATTTACACATCCATTGTACTTGAAATAGTAATTGCTATCAAACGAAAAAACATAACTGTCATCAGATAAAACAAGACATCGTATGGATTTGATTAAAAGTTAATAAGTAAATAAGCCTTCCGTTGCACTTATGTATTATCTTCCTCGATAAAATCAGCGCAAGAGCCGGTTTTCCCTCATTCGTGACGCTCCTCATATTGCGAATCTGCCGTCGATGAGTCAGTAAGTACACAAACGCTCGCCGAAAGCGGTTTCTAATCTAATGTACTCAGGTTTTTAGCTTTCGTTTATCTGGTAAAGCCTCTCGAGTCAACGATGGAGAGTTTCCAAGAAGTCGTCGCTTGTTTACATTACGATTTGGACGTGAGCAAAATGAGATCACGAAGTTTTTGAGTCCAACGATCAACTTTATGGCTCCGCACGTTTATGGGCGCGAGCATGTAGGCTGAAAGCGTTAATGCAAAAACAACGATTTCGATTCGCGATATTTAAGACGTGTAAGATAAGTTTTACTCCCTTCTATATGGGCGCAATCAGCATTTTCTGGTTATAAACGTCAATAAACACCGGATGCTCCCTGAGTTGAGAAAAGGGCCGCATTACTGCATGTGGAATGCTTAGCCGCCCGGATCTGAAGAGGCAACTTTTATTTTTATAAATAAATATAGTGAAATTAGAAAGGTATCATGTATGAAACGTAGACCTTAAAAAAGGAGGACATCATAAGATCTAAGGCCTTTGATATGTGGGTATGACGTAGAATGGAAAAAGTAAGTAAGGTGGATAGAAAAACGAACACAGAATTGCTGGAGATGGTAAGGAAATAGAGGGTTTTAATTAAGTAATAAAGCGTCGAAGGAAGAAATTACTGGGTCAAATATTGAGATGAAATGAATTGCTGAAGAGTGTAAATGAGGGTAGAATGCAAGGGATAACCGAGAGACCGGAAAAGAAAGCCAAAAGATGTTAGATGACATAAAAAGGATAGGCTAAGTACCAAGAAGCGAAAGAAATGGCATTGCATAGGGAATTTTAAGGCACATGAACCTACCGAAAGGTAGAACACTTATGTATGGATTTAGGGGAAGGGGACTAAGTTCGGACTTCCTTTTGAACATCAAGTTATGCGAATTTCTGATCTCTGCCTGTTGCTGGTAGAGGAGCTTCTCCTGGGTTTCCAGCACATTTTCCTTTTTAGAAGCTCTTGGTTTTCATTGGAATAACTAACAGGGAGCTATACATCCCCTCGTAATTTATAGCACCAAAGACGATACAGTTACGTGTCAATACTTTTTACTCAAGGAGATATATTTCTAAAGATATATTCCATTCCTATCAATAAATGAAAGGAAAAGATCTTTAGCCTGTTTCATTCAAAATTTATGACCATTCAAAATAATCCAACGTATCAAGGAGTAAATCCACATTCATTTAACAATTCCTTTTAAATACCAGCCGAGTATTTTTGGTGATGTTTTTCAGGTTTCAAGTGGTTTCAAGACTAGATTCTTTCCACCCTACTTTTCGGGAACTCAAACAAAGAAATTTAATGTGGAAAGCAATAATTCGTAAATATATCCAACAGTTACGTGGAGGAGTAAACATATTTATAAATCAACTAAATTGAAAGTCACAGTATTCCCTCGGTGAGTTCGATGAACAATTAATATAAAAATCTCAAATCATAATATCCGCTGCAAAATTATGAACAATCGATTCAAGAACGCAAGAAAAATTATTTATTAGATATAATTTGTAAGTTGAATAATTTTTACCTGCAAGTTTATTTCTTCCTTCTCTCACAGGAAAAAAATCCCAACACAAAGATGTGCATAAAATGATAGACACAAGGATATTTAAAATATATTGATATGACAATCAAGTTGTGCTGAACCGAATATATAAGCTTCAAGTAATCAAAGTCTAGCTTATTTGAAAAAAAGGGTTTATAAATGACAGTAAGTGATTCATTTAGCCTATCAACTCTTTCGGTAAGATAATATTGAACATAACACAAAAAGAATCTTTCGGAAGCTATTCTGAAAGATAGTAGTAAATATCAAATACATGTTAATTGGTTAAGGAAATATGCAATACTTATACTTTAAGTATAGCCATAGAGTAATCCTACTAAGACAGTAAAATTAGTAAAATAAAGACTTACTTATTGTTAGTAAGATTACTCTATGGTATCCCGACAAAGGTAGAACTGTATTATTAAAGCATAATGGCGAAGGTTAAGGTAAGGTAACTAAGCATAATAAATTAATTAATTATCTTTTTTCTAGGTGAATGAACTTCCAGAAATCGACAATATTANCCAAATAGTGTGGAAGTTTACGAAGTTTTATTTCTCATAATCTTTAGAATGTCCTTCCACGAAGTACGGCCTTCCATGATAGAATTTATTAATTAATAATATTTATCGTGCACCATTGCTGATGAAATTACATTGTTACAAGAAATGACAATCCCTTTAATGTGAAAACACCATGAAATAGTAAGTTCTTATAAAAATCGCCAAAAATTATAATTCAAAACAAGACCTTACTACAATACTTACTAATGTTAACTGAATGAAAATTAATTCAAGTTTTGTCCTTTGGATGTCTTCTCGTCCGCGCTGTTGCCAATTTGAAGTTTGCCATTCGTGTTCTCTCGTTTCTTACGTCTCGTTCGTTCATTTACTTCCTGCTGCGGTCAAAGAAGGGAATGTGAAAGGAAAACTTCGGCAGATTTTTGAAGGATGCCAGAGATTTTGTATCAAAACTTTCGGTTCAAAAGATAGCCCATATTCAACTTTTTTCGCGTATTGTTTCCGAATTTCAAGCCTGAATGAGTGTTCTCCGAATTAAAAGTAGAGAAGTCACAGAAATGACAAAGATACGTATAGAAACGCACAAGAATTGGTTATTATGAAACTTTGAAAAATTAAATGATATTAAGATAAGATGATGATTTAAGATAATATAATTAAGAACAATTTTTCCATAAAATATTCAGAGAGGATTAAAGACCAATCTAAAGATGGGAGTCATTACGGCGTTCAGTCTTTACTCGAAAATTCGTGATTGCTTAATCCAAGATTGATGCTATTCCGAGCTCCACTTCTCTTCACATTCTGAGGTTTCTTATATATAAATAACCCTGTTTCTGTCACGCTCATATATTGACTGAATTGTTTTCCTACCCATCGTTCTTTTTCCCTCTAACTTACCTTCATTCACCTATTTCATCATGCACTATATTCTTAGACGATGACAAATTCACTTTGTTATTTTTCCTTGTCACGCATAATGACTCCAACCTCTCTACAAGTTTCCGAAGTACTTCCTCTTCCTTTATTGTGTCTTACCGCTTAATCTACTGCAACCTTCTCCACATCCACACCGCGAAACCCCCTGTGTACAGGGTGTATTTTATCCACAGCCTTAACAGCGTTCTTCATCTACCGAAGCAAGAAAAATTTCCCATATTAATGGCACTCGTTTAAGAAAAGAAAAAAGAAGACCTCTTATGAAACACACCAATCAATTGAGTGAAATATTAAATCTTTAGTGCTAATCGTATATATCAACAACAATACAATTAGTAACTATTGTTTCTAATTTTACTGTTTAAAACGTTTCTGATGTTATTGTGTTAACAATACTTAATTGTAAAGAAATTGGGTGCGTTTACTGTTATGAATTAAATATTGACTATTGAAAACTGATTTGTCGTCAATCATTCCATGAAGTTATAATTATCGTACTAATGCTATTCTATTTGAGAATAAGGAGAGATAAGGGGATGGGAAATCATTCCCTTATGCAGGAGTAATGAAAAATTTTTATGGAGATGTAGTGAAACAATCAGTTTTAGATGATGGATCGAATGAACCAAGAGATCGAATTTGGAGAATGCTTAGAAAAACAAATGTTTAGGAAGAATAAAGAGGAAAGAATTGCGATTGAGGAAGTAATGCGGAGGTACAGGAAGTAGATGGGCCCTCAGATAAGATGAATTGCCTAATAATGTTAAGAAATGAAGGATGCTATGAAAAACCCAAAGAGGAAGATAGAGACGAATGACCTTGGTCAACATCGAGAGACGGATCGGCCATCAAGAAGAAAAAAAATGTTGAAAAAGGCACTCGTGTGGTTGGAAATATTCTATTCTGCCGAAGATATCGCCTATAAATGTCATCATGACGAAATCCATGAGTCAGAGTATTTGTGGAATCTTCAGTCGATCAATTAGTCAGTTTCGTCGAATTTTCGACACAGGCCAAATCTTTGACCTCGATCGCTCTAGTTAGGTATAAAACATATCCTTCTTTGAAATATCTATCCTTGAGGTCTAAATCGAAGAAATTAAGTGCATACATATATATCGTTGAAGAACCAACGATGTCTGTCGATAGACTGACAAGGCGGAGAAAAAGACGAAAACAGACTCCAAAGCACCGTAAAAATTGGGTAGATGAACTGCACGGTAGAACTGTCTTCCAAAGTTCCTGCAAACTTTCGCTATATGGGTCGTAAATAAAACTGGAATTTGTGGAAGTATCATCCTTGAAAGCGTCCGGAAGATTTGAATCTCCGTTCGCAGAAAAGATTTCAGTAATAATTATAGGAAATAATCTACAGTAACCATTAATTTTTAAAGTCGGTGATATCTACATCAAAAGTGTAAGTATAGGGAAATTTTTAAATTCTAACCCGTCCCAAATCCTTGACCTTAGGCAATTTAAGAAACCGAAATTCTATATAGGTCAAAGATAACATCCAATAGAGTTTTTTACTCATTCTTTTTATGTCACTAAATAGGGAAGATTATGTATCCATTCCCTTTGCGATTCAATTGGTTTTCCTCAGCCATAAAGGGATTAAAAGAATGGGAAAGCATATAAGAGAACATTTTCTAAAGTAATCTAAAGACATTTAGATTAGATTTCAAAATCAAAATGTAAAATAAATTATTGCACGTTTCTCGTTCTTTTCTTCATGGCGATTGCGCCATATTTGGCAATTATTATCATATTCCAGTCACATATAATACAATATTACACTTCTAATGACTGGAACTAAGCCCAACTCACGCTTCTAAGGCTATGGAGATGTTTGCGTCACATTTATATCTCATTGATGATTTTTAAGAGCAAGGTGTCCCTTACCATACGGCGATTATGGAAAATTTATTTATTGTCNATGACTTGAAAGCAGTAGAATAAATATTATAAACAATGGTAAGAAATATATTGAGTTATTATGATCTTGCGGCAAAAATATTTTGTGCTAAGGAGGACTAGATATATACGATAATAAATATATTTGTAAGCTAAACTAAGTCCCGTCATGCTTGACGGGGGCGTTTACTAGTATATACTATACATATAATACATCCGCAGTTTTCAAATGTTCACGCTTGGCATTAATGGATAAACGAATGCATTGTAAATCTAAATCGATTTCTTGATAGAAAATGCTGATAGAAATCTTTTTGTCCGATCTGTTGATGGATTTTATACATTTGCGGCTGCTGCGATGATCATAATATTCAGCTCACCAATCCAAACTCTTTTTATCTCTAAAGGAGGATCGAACCCTGAACACTTTACACAGAGACAATGTTCGAAAATTCGTTTGCCTTACTTATCACTATGATGAAATCCTATAAATGAAGTTGAGTTATATCTCAGCTTTAACATACACTCTTGGGTTAGATCAAGCATTTAAGTATCTTTCAGTCATTTCATTCAGTAATTTCTGTAATTATTCAATACTTAAACTCCCAAGTAATTACTTTGGAAAATTCCTCTTTAATCGTCATACCACTTACGATTATAATTATTATAAGAATTTTATTAGCATACTGACGTTTAGTTATAGTGAACCTTTAATACGTAAAATCATGAAAATAAATGAAGATACGGAACACATTCTCCTGGTAAAAGTCCAGTGCCCGGTTTCCCTTTGAGGAATAACTTTCCTAACTAGATGACATTCCCAGTGGATGAAATTATCTAATATATAAAATGCTGATATAAATCGTTTTGTCTGATTATGATATTTTTTCCTCAATTTACTTACAATATAATCCTTGTTTAGTTGATTGAATTGCATACAATTAGAAGCGAAAGTAAACACAAAGGCTTGCCAAATTTGTAAGAGCTATAATAGCTATTGCGCCAACTGTTAATTCTTCCACTATAAAAGGGTACGAAGCTCAATTAGAGGAAAGTTTAAATGAGGGATGGAACTTTTCATCTTTAGTATTTCAAGAATAGATAGATAATGCAATAAATGAAATCAAGGATAAGAACATTGGAGAAATACGAAACAAGGAGAAAGAATTAGCATGCTACGGTTTGCATACAATAGAGCGTAATTGCTGTCATGGAAGAAGACTTTACGAGAACTGAGTCATCCGTGAGAAAGAACATACGGAAGTGCAAACGTATAAAAATTAAACAAAAGTGATGATTTGTAGCGGAAGGAGGGGAGAAAATCCAAAAATAGAAATGTAAATGGAACAAAGAATTCTGCAATCGAGGTAACAAGAGATAAATGATAAGTATAATAGCTCAAGCAAAAAGGACATTTTATCGTATTTTTTGACAGCCAATAATACGAGTTTGCATTTCAGGAAATGGTTAATGAAAACATATATATGGAGCATTTATTTGTGTGGTTGTGAAACGTGGATGGTAACTGTGTCAGAGAATAAAAGATCAGAAGCTATGGAGATGTGGTGCTACAAAAAATGCTTAAAATAAATAAACAAAGCGTAGCAAAGACGTCCTTCAAGGAGTAAATGAAGGTAGACTTCCATCGAATACACTGACAAAAAACGAAGAAATTTAAATAGGCACGCACTAAGGCAGAATATAAAGACAGATTTGGCAAGAATGTAGAAAGGAGGGGATTCAAAACGAAGAACAAGGTCGGATTATGGTAGGCAGGTGAAGATTAGTATTAGGCAGGTAATGATAAGTAACATGAGGGAATGAAGCAATTTGCTGGGAATATGATGACCAGCTACAAGTGAACAATCTCCGGATGATTAATCCATAATGATTACAATGATTATGATTGACAGATAAATAAAACGACCTTTTTATCGCCCTTATTCATTAATTTTTACTCGACCTGTGTGTCTTCTTAAAAGTGTGTTGTGGGAAACCATTAGATAAAAAGTTTAATGTATTAATCTTATCATTATCGCCTTTTAGAAAATGGAAAGATATGATCAATCGATAGAAGTGTGAATCAAACCTCCTTTCAAAATTACGAGTACTTCGAAGAACTATCCTTGATAATAGCATTAATACCCCTATGCTCCCCTATCGTAGATAACTCTTAAAGGTAAACAGGACTACCCTCTTTTTCGTCTCAAGTTTAATCGTCGATTAACATTTTTAGTTCACCCTTGAGTACGGCAATCATTTCCGTGCAATACTTAAAAGCGAATTTCATATTCTCATTCCTATAAAAAACGCATAAAAATAGCCTACCTAATCATCACTTCTATATATATACGATTAAGCTGTGAGAAAACAGTATTTGTTGCTGTTGCCAGAGAATTCAGACGTGATCCCCATGATGCTTCCATCAAAAATAGCGTTTCTGATTTCCGTGGCGGTACTTCTCGTTTCTTCCGTAAATGCAGACTATTGGGAAGAAAGGAGAGCCTTCTTGGAAGGAGAAGAGCAATTGTTTATGGGATCATCTAATCAATTAAGCGCCGATGAAGAATCAGCAAACTCCATCCTCATGAATGCTAAGAACAGCGAATTCTCCGTTTATTACGATAATCAACTCTTTCCACCAGCGAGACATTTCTTCTTAGCAAAAGCTGACATAGAGAAATCAAAGGTATTCAATATCCTCAAAAAACTTCCCAAAGGTCAGTATGTGACGATATTCTAATGATATCAAACTGCATTTGAATTATACTACCTTTTACCGGAAATACGTGCAATTCTATTTCAGCTAAATACCTATCAAATTTTTCATTCTTTATCTAGGTTCTCTCCTCCATGGCCATAATACTGGGATGGTTTCGCTTGGTTATCTCGTTGGAAATATCACCTACCGTGATCATTTGTATATTTGTGTTGACTTGGAGCAAGGAAATTTAGATTTGAGTTTTCTCGTTGGATTCGAATTTGCAGCTAATCAACCAAATTCTTCTACCGAATGTCAGTGGATGTTGATGGATACCTTTCGGCAAAATTTTGGAAGGGAAGCCGTTGACCAATGGCTACATAGAGAACTGAGTCTAATCACCCCTAATCCAGCAGGTATGGAAATGAAATATCTCTCACTACAATTTCTCGATGCATGTTTATCACAGGTGAATGTTGAATTGAAATCCCAATTCAAGTGTGATTCAATAGCATAAGTGAAAACTTCTTTCTTCTACTCAGAAAGTGTTATAAATTCTGCAGAAAATATTTTAGGGAATTCTGTTCAATTTAGCTAGAGTTAGATTGCGAGCATCAGTTCTGTTAAAGAAATAGAAAACTAAGTTAGTAAATGACCGTTGCGGTTCATGTGCCTATATTACAAATATTGGATCAATATTTTTAATNTTAATATTTATAATTTAATATTGTTATTCCATGATAATAATTTATTATTGGCTGCATATTGTCTTTTTCATCATAACTTGTAAAACATTGGAGAGGCTAATTCATTAATCATTTTTTACATCGCTAAGTGATGTCATCTACGCTTCCATGCATATACAAACCGTCATAGATATTACTACGCGCTACTATTTAGTTTTTAAGAAAATATATTTTAGACACATAATTTCTTATTTCCTTCTCTTCCTTCTGTTTTTCGCGTTCTTAAGTAGTATCTAACCGAATCAAGATTTTATTACTCAGCTTCAATTACAACGACTGACCCCTCATTTTTCTCTACTGTATTCCTTGGCCATTATCACAACTTTTTCAGCATTTTCCTATAAACAGCTCTGTTAACCAAACCAAATAAAATCGTTTGAAATCCGGTTAAATTGCTTCACCAGGAAATGAATTTCTTTCATTTTGATGAGTGAAAGTTTACCTCGGACCATTCTTCACTATTCAGCCGGCTGAGACTGCTCATTGCAGCTTTTTTGAGTCTAAAGGAATGGCATTTTTTTTCTTTTGATCTTTAACAGAGCGCACACATTTTGATATTAGCAGTATACACAAAAATAAAGGATATCGAACTCGTAACACATCTTCGATTAAGTTTTGTTTTTTGATAATATTACATTAGCTACTCTCTTACCTTTTATAGTTACGCCAACCAAATTGAACTTGAAAACAATTCAATTAAAGACAACGTAAGACATCTCGCCACAGGCGGCAAAATGTTCGGTACAACTCTAAGTCTTTGCGTGTAAATATATAATATGTATATTATGCAATAATATACTGTATATAATATGAATATGAAATAATGAAAAACATTAAGAATTATGAATTTATTTATTACAGAAAAATATCCGAACGGTGATGTAGCTTGGAAATATTTTGACAAGATATTTTCCAAGGTCTCAGGTCTCTTTCATTACCGTCCTGTATTTATAGATTTATATTTGCAGATTTTAAAGGAACTTTTGGAGGATAATATCATGTATCTAGAAATCAGAGGAGGATTACCAAATGTATGTATGCATTTCTATTATTTATGTGAAAATGTAGATAAATGTTTGAAAATGCAAGACACTCGATACATATATCTCTAACCAACCGCAAATTGGAGTAATGCATTTTTTTATATTGATTTTTTCCATTGCTTCCATATAATTATATAGCCTTCTGGTAACATTCATCTATAGCAATTTCCTACAAAAAATTAGTCAGATTTTTACGCTTACACCAATAAAAACTATCCCTAATAACAGTAATTCCACTTTTTATCCTCGGTTTGAATAGCGTTTTGAGCGACTTTGATAGATGCAGGTAAGCAGTTTCTGTTCAAATACAATAACATTTCATTTCATAAAGGCATGCATAAGTATTCATCATCAGTCATCAATTAATTTGAGTTAGAACTTGAAATAATTAAAAATTTCACTTTAGGAGAATGTATGCTAGTTATTATAAGTTTCTCTTCATTATTACAAAGCTACCAGACCTTAGTAAATATCGCATATGAAACACTAAGAAAGTTTCAATTTCTCTAAAGTCACAATTTCTTTATGCTCTGCTACAATTTAATGAGGAATCTATTTTCATATTCCAGCTCTATGATCTTGAAGGCAATTTTTACAAGGATACAGATGTTTTATCTTTATATATAGAGCTAACTAATGACTTTAAAGGGAAGAATCCAGACTTTTTTGGTGCGAGATATATCTACGCGGCACATAGGCTCATTGATAATGCAACTTTCATGGAGGATCTTGACAAGGTTTGTGATTTCCCATAGTAAAATTTTATTCCTGATTTTTTCACCATTTATTTTACTACTACGCATGATAAGTACATACGAGTACATACATAAGTAATTAAGTACATTGTTATCAAGCACATAATCATATTAAATATATATTTTTTTAATCAAATGCATAAAATATTTCAAATATTACCTGTAAAGATTCACTCAATATCCAAGATTTTAGACTGACGTAATGCATGTCAAGTCCTCATGTGCTAACAGCATCACGTGACGGTATGACGTCATGTGACACATTCGGAATGGATGCGGTTAATGGTAACGATGAAAATAAAACTTAATGCCAGATATAATTTACAGGCCCGAGAATACAGCAAATTATATCCTGATTTTCTAGCAGGATTCGATCTTGTTGGGCAAGAGGACAAAGGACGTCCTTTATCTGATTTTGCAAATGGTCTTCTGACGCTACCTTCTGACATAAAGCTGTTTCTTCATGCTGGCGAAACAGGTAAAAAGAGAGTTACTTATTTGATATTTAAATATTTAATTGGTGGTGAAATTGGTAATGACCCTTCGCTTCACGAAAACTGCCATAGTGCTACTCTTTTCACAACTTATACGTGCAACTTCCACTAAAAGAAAAAATACTCCCTGGTAAGAGAATCAATCAACCTAACCCAGTTTTATCCATCTACTTCAATCGTTAACTTTCTTCCTTTTCTGGAGAACATCATTATTTTAGTTTTCCTTGAGTTTATTTACATTCCACACTCCCTTGATTTTGGTTTAGTGCATTTAATAGAAACTGTATACACATTTTGGTTTCACAGACATATAGCTTTATCGTCTGCATATATTGCTGATCTCACTGCTTCCCTACCAACATTCTCTCATAACTAGCTGAATCATTAGAGATTATTCGGAAGAGAATGAAGGATCCTATCATAGTTATAGGAGGGGATTTTAACCTTCCCCATATTGATTGGGATAATTTATCGAGTTCGTATTCTGGTAGAGTGAAAAATATATCGCAGACATTGATAGATACTTTTTCGCTCCATGCCTTAGATCAACTCAATAAGAAAGTTACGAGGACGATTCGCGAAGGTCGAGGTAATGTATTAGACTTACTAGTCACGTCGCATTCACACCTGTTCGGTGATCTAAATATAATTGACGGAATTTCAGACCATGATATTATAGCTGCAGTAATTAAAACGGATATAGTAAAATCACTCAAGCCGCCGCGGCAGGTTTATATGTTTCGTAAGGCTAGATTTTCGGAATTCAGGGATTATATCAATCTAAACAGGGACGAGTATTATTGTTTTGTGAGTGGTAATAGCGTTGAGGACAGCTGGATAGAGTTCCTCCGTATACTTAAAGAAGGCTTAGCTAGGTTCGTCCCAATTAAAACCGTGAGGGAACGTAAGGAACCGCGTTGGATGAAACCTAAGTTGCGGGCGTTGCATAGGAAGCAAAGGATTTTACACGCTCGGATGAAGAGGCTAGAGAGGATTGGAGTAGACGTTGAAAATGAGCGGCAGAAATATGCGGAAGTGCGAAGATTGGTTAAGGAAGAATCACAGAATGAGTTTCGCGAGTATAGATCTAAAACCCTTTTAGAGTCTTTAGGAGGCGACCAGAAGGAGTTTTGGTCATATGTCCGAGAATCCCGTGGAGGTCAGTCTTCAGTACCCAGCCTTGTTAATGATGAGGGATTAATGATTAGTGATTCGATGGGAAAAGCGAATTTACTTAATCGACACTACCAGGAAAGTTTTACTTTAGACGATGGACGCACGAGCGAATTTTCTACGCGGGTTGATTCAAAGATGGGGCCAATCGAGTTGTCTGTGGATGGAATAGTAAAGTTGTTGAGAGCGGTAGACAAGAAGAAAGCGCCGGGACCAGAAAGTATACCATCGCTTGTTATTCAAACACTGGCGAATGAGCTTGCTCCCTTTCTTTATGTATTTTATAGGAAAACCTTGGATGAGGGAGTTGTACCTATGTCGTGGAGAAGAGCGCATATCACTCCAGTTCCTAAGAAAGGGCGTTCCTCGAAACCGGAAGACTACCGACCGATATCTTTAACATCAATTTTCTGTAAAATAATTGAACATATTATTGCCAGTTCAATTATGCGTTTTCTAGATGATAAGGGGGCAATTAGTAAATGTCAACACGGTTTTCGTAAGGGTAGGTCATGCGATACCCAGTTAGCCCTTTTTGTCAATGACTTAGTTAAAGCAGCTGATAAGGGTACCAGTACAGATGCTGTATTTCTGGATTTTAGAAAAGCTTTTGACAGAGTATCGCATGTAAAAATAATCCATAAGTTGATTGCTTACGGGATAAACGAACAAGTTGTTGATTGGATAAAATCATTTTTAGGAAACAGATCGCAGCGGGTTGCGTTGGACGGAATTTTATCAGAAGAGGTTTGCGTCACATCCGGTGTTCCGCAGGGTAGTGTATTAGGTCCGATTTTGTTCCTAATTTATATTAACGATGTAGTGGATAATGTTAGATGTAAGGTTAGGCTATTCGCCGATGATACTGTTATTTACAGAGAGATCGTAACTCCGGACGACATTGGTTGTTTGCAGAATGATTTGAACATTATTTCAGGTTGGTGCAGTGACTGGCAGCTTGATTTGAACGTAAAGAAGTGCGTAGCTATGATTTTTACACGTTCCGCCAAGGGTACCCGCACACCCTATAATATTTCAGGATATCCGTTGGAGTTTGTGAGGCATCATAAATACCTAGGTATTACACTCAGTAGTAGTTTTTCCTTCAAAGAGCATATTCAAAGCATAGTAGGTAAAGCGAATAGGATGCAAAGTTTAGCCAGTAGAATTCTGAGGGGCTGCTCATCGAGTGTAAAAGAAATAGCGTACTTTTCCCTGATTCGTCCTCTCCTTGAGTATTGCTGTGCGATTTGGGATCCTCACGAAGTAGGATTAACATCCCATCTTGAGATGGTTCAACGTAGGGCAGATAGGTTCGTTAAAGGAGATTTCAGATTTGACAGCAGTGTTTCGGCAATGATAGAATCCCTCGGATAGAACTCGCTTAATGATAGAAGACTTGAATACCGCAGGAAGCTTTTCGATAAGTTTGTCACTACGAAGCTCGGGGAGGAGATAGTTGATTTTCTCATCCCAGCTAGTAACGCACGTAATCTTCGAAAGAAAACGAAAAAGCGATACAGGGAAATAGTCGCCAGGACGGATAGATATTTTTGGTCATTTTTCCCGCGAAGTATCAGAGAAGCTAATAGCTATCCTGGGTAGTTAGGGATATAGGTGTTTTACACCCCCTGCCACGCGCCATTGGCAGTTTGCAGGGCTTAAATGTAATGTAATGTATATCCATTTCTAAACAAGCTTCTTTCACCATTTCCTCTGCATATGATAAAAAGTGAGGCCGATGGAGGACAGCCTTGTCCTACTCCTAAATCTGCAAAATAAAAACATACGTCCTTCCTCTCTTCCAGGATTCGTTCTACTATTACCCTTATTACTCCAGCTACATCCCTCTCTTCTTTCCCTCTCTGAAAACAGAACTGATCTTCTCCAATCTGGCGCTTAACTTTTCCCTCAATCCATTTATCCTTAGAATAAATTTGCCATTTGAGATATTAAACGAATTGTACGGCATTCTGTAGCATTACTCTTTTTCTGTAAGGGATACATGATCTTCTAATTAAAAACCTCTGTACACTTCCCTTCACCATAAAATTTCCTACGTAAATCGAGCCTTCCCAAGCAGTTCCTCGACATATACCTTCTATCATTCCATACTGCAGGCTGGATCCTTTAAGATATTTATCCCGATACCTTTTACAGTGGACATGCTATTACCTATTTTACTCCTCGTCAATTGTTTCACCTTTCTATAGGTAAGGTTGACCCTTCCGCTTTCATCCAGCTTTTCTGTTTTGTTGCATCGACCCACCCTTGTTCCCCTGCCGTATCTGCTTCCCGACTTAGTTCGTTAAATCGGTGACCTGTACATTCGACACTCATGCTCAGTGTTGATTCATTTCCATTTTCTTCTCTCTTACATTTTATTTGTACAAGTAAACACCCCCTCAAGCAAGACGGAACTTATTTTGCCATATTAGAAAATATATCTATTGTATACATTTGGTCCTCCTAAGCCAGAAAGTGTAAATTGTTATTCTACGATAACTTTGTATATTTTTTACTGGTTAATGGCTTATTTGATCTTGGATACATTTCGAATTAATTTGCTCATAACGAAATGAATTTACGGAGTATTTAGATTTGCATATAAGAAGAGACTAACAAGTCTCAATCTCGCACTTGGATAAAGACGTTCTATAATTAATATATATCTTTTGTCACGTATCAGTATGAAATCAACCTTCTTATAATCGATCGAATTCATTCAACATTCCAAGCGTATTCATATAGGATAGCAAATTGCACTTGACATTAAATATCTCTTTTGGTAAATCCCCCCGTCATACATGATGAAACTCAAGGTAAATTGAATTTTAAGTATATTATGACTGAACAAGAAACATTCATACTCTTGTTCTTTTACAAAAATTAATCAGGATAGAGTTATAAACTAAGAACGCAAGCGGAATTCTAAAAACTTACATAATCGATTTAATTGAAGATTATTCACTTCGTGAGATTTACATAAACTCACATCCTTCCTTTGCTTTAAAAATCCTTTCGTCACCCAAATATCTCCCCTTTTCTCGCAATAATATTTCTTCGTCAACTTTATCGTCACAAAAACATGAAAACGTCCTATGGGAAATCGGGCTGATAAAGAGAGACTCCTCCATGGCCTTACGTCTACCCATGCGATTTGTGCATCGTACTTTGCAGATGCTGGAATTGCCTCCTCTACATTAATTCTATCGTAATTTTCTTACCATTGATTCTATACGTATTTAAAAAGAGTAGAAGGTTTGTTCTTTTATTCTCTAGTTATTCATTTTCGTTACAATTCTCTCTAATTACGTAGAATTAATCTGTTACCTTTCTACAGTCATTGCAGATCCTTTTAACTTTTTTTTGATAAATGAATATTACTCTTAATATTAATAACTTTAATTATTAATAACGTTAATAACTTTTCAAATTTGATTATTTTTATAGATTGGGAAGGCTTAACAGATTTAAATTTAGTGGACGCTGTACTGCTTAATACAACTCGCATTGGCCACGGCTATGCTCTCACTAAACATCCTTTAGTAATGCAGCGAGTGAAAGAAAATGGCATCGGAATCGAAGTGAATCCAATATCTAATCAGGTATGAAAAATACATTAAATACCTATTGAAGTTCTCTGCCAATTAAAAGTAAATATCATCACTGAAAGATTCACTGTTAGTCAGGGTTCTTAGAAAATAATATCTTCAAATTTCTTTATTGAAAACTTATCTAGAAAGCAAGAGCTCTCCAACATGTTGGTACAACAGCGATTTATTAATAAAATGATTTATTATCACCAAGAAAACAATACTTCGAGTATGAACCCCTGTTAATATTACTATCATTAAAATATTTCTTCCGTAGATAGTTATGTAGTATCTACGATTAATGACAGAATTCTACTGTAAGAAATTACTTTTTTGTTTCAAGGTGCTTGGACTCGTGGATGACTTAAGAAATCACCCGGCAGCTACTCTTATAGCCGAGAATTTCCCAATAGTTGTTTGTTCAGATGATCCAACATATTGGGATGCTATTGGTTTAAGCTACGACTTTTATGAAACATTCATGGGACTTGCTGGAAAAGATGCTGATCTGAGGTTTCTGAAACAACTTTCAATGAATTCAATCATGTAAGTTCTACGTAAATTGTTGAAATGATAGTTTTATCTGTCATATTTCAAAATTCCGAGACATTATTTATTTTAATGTGATGGTATTTTCCTTTCAGATATAGTGGAATGCCTGAATCTGAGAAGGGAAAGGCACTGGACTTTTGGATGTTAAAATGGAATCAGTTCATCGCACAAGTAAATTCGGGGAGAATTTAACCTCCCAAGTTCTGATAGCAGAAAAGCATTTAACCATCAACCACCAATTAACTTCTAAAACTTCATATAGCGAATACAGAAGAAAATTATAATCCTTTCTATGTTATTTACCTCTGAAATTAAATTAAATCCCATATAATAAATACGAGTCTGTAACTGAAGAACCAGCTGGTGTGCTAGACTATCCAAATAAATCTGGGGTGACTTATAGTCATACAAGAGATGGTAATCACAATCATTGATGATTGCAGCACTACGTTCACAGACATCAATTAATGAGTCAACAATGTTAATAAAGTCTGCTTTTTTCCCAAAATATGAGGATTGAGGCATATAAAAAAACATGTTTATATCATTCCTTAAAATTTAAAATAACGGAAAAAACATAGAGACTGTAGAAAGAGCTGAATATAGAATGAAACGGAGAATAATTACAAAGATTTGTAGAAACAACTTCTACATTTATATCCATGATACTTTATGATATGGGTCTGCTGTATTAATTCGTAAAAGGATGGGAGATCATAAGAAAATCGTTTTGCCTAGTGCAAAATGCTTCTGCTTGGACCAGAAGAACGAAACATGATTTAGATAAACTTGATATTACTTACCTGAGAAGATAGAAAGCTTTAGGAATAGAAAGCAATTAATATAACGGTGCAAGTTTCCATCAGTAATGAAGAACAGAAGAAAAAGGTATTAGAAATGTATATACGTGAGAGAACTGTTTATTATGTTACAAATGAACAAGCTCTAGATTCGAAAAATTAGATCGAGGATCATATTTTTATTTGAATGCAACAATCTCATTGGTTAATAAATACATTATAGGAAGATGAAATAATGCAATAGAAATAATTCCTCCCCTTGAACTGGTCAAACGAGGCCCTCAGCGTCTCAGTTATCAAAGGAAGAAAAATATTTACATTAAAAATTAAATGTAAAGCACGCATCACTGCTCCAGAATACCGTTTCGTCTTCTTGTTTGTTAAAAATTAAATAAAAACAAATTTAAACACGAGCAGGTTAGGGAATTTTATTTTACCACGAATATTAATAATTTTTGATACTTTCGTATGTTAAATGTGCTTTTCATAAGAAGTGGTTATCTTCTGATTTTTTAATTCAAGGCTTCACTCTGAATAGTCATAGGAAGTGTTAGATACCAGGAACCCCGCACTTAGCTGGAGCGTCCCTGATAAGGAGTAATGTACCATGGTACATTACTCCTTATCCTAATTTTATTACAATAACAAAAATTGCAATTTTTGTTATCGTTATAGAACTCAGCAGCAATCAAAAAGGAAGGAGCAGAGTAGAAAATTACAAATTCTTTCATGATGGCGATAATGATTTTTTTAACAACTATCAGTTGGGAGCTGTCAAAATTTTTAAAACCGACCGTTAGCAATATTGTGGAAATTCCGGGAAATCTCCGTAGATATATAGTATCCTCAACCGTTAGAACCTTACCTAAAAGATAGTTAAGAAAAAATCCAAAATTTGTTTGAGAGTTTCACAGTGGAACTGTTTTAGTGAAAAGTTAATGATATCTCTGTTGAATTTTTGTACTTTATGAAAAAAACCTTCGCATTTCCTGGATTAGACAGTCAAGATAAAGGTGAGACATCGTATTTGCCTTTAAAATTTGGTTTATCATACGTTGGATTCGTTTGGAATAGAGTTCTCTAAGGGGTTTTTGCCTGGAAGATAGGGATAGCGGAAAGTCATCTGTTTAAGGATTTTGTAATCTCGGTATCGCATGCAAAATCATACCGTTGCATGGAAATTTTATCTTATTTCGTTAAATGTATAGCCGAAAGAAAATTTCGTTTCCGCCATTTTATGATACCTGAGAAATTGTAATTTCTCCAATTGAATTATTCAGAATTCGAATAAATTGATCAGTGAAACTGACTCTCTCCTTTACTCATAAACATCCCTATCCCATAACCCTCTCGTTGCTGGATAGAAGTTCTTCCCACACTGACCAACCCGAAGGTCGGAGCAGCTGTCGAAATTTTTCGGGCTTACACTGTTGGATACGACGTGATACGCAAAAATTTTCACTTAAGTATGTGGATATCTAGGTAGGTCCTACTCCGGAGATTCGTAGAAATCAGACAGACTATTTACTTTACTTGGGAAGAGTTATGTAATAGAAAAAACAATTCAACATGAGAAATCCCATCTTAAAAAGGAAAGCAATGCCTCTGATAGCGAACTGCTAACATGCAGACCTTATCAGCCGCAAATTTTTCAGACCAAAATAAGAATTGAAGTGGCATTAACCAAGCGCTAAAGGATGCTAACGATTCAGTCGCATGAAAAGTTGCAAAAAACTTCCTTTGATAGCGGCTTCACCGCGCAATGTCCTTGAAGATGATAAAACTATGCCTTGTCTTCGTAGAAGGAAAAGCTTAAGAACGAGAGGATGCTTTCCCTTATCAAATACTACTATTGATAAACATTTTTATGCTAAGCTGAATTTCGATTTTCCGACTACACGAGGAATTCAGGGAAATGAGTAAGCTTTAGGCTACTAAAGGTCGTACACAATAGATAAAAAATATGGCAACATCGATATTCACCACTATATATTCTCAAGGATGATAAAAAGAATCCACTTGCGGTTATTGCTAGAGTCCGATCGGACGTGCCACTTTCAGAGATGCTTTCGTCGAGCGTAGCGTTCTGTTTCGCGGCGGTGTTTTTAACCTTAATCGGCGTTAATGCTGACTATTGGGAAGAGAGGAGAACCTTTTTGGAAGGCGAAGAACAATTGTTTATGGGAGCATCAAATCAACTGAACGCCGAGGAAGAATCTGCGAACTCTATCCTCATGAAGGCCAAAAAAACAGATTTTTCGCTTTATTTTGGAAATCAACTCTTTCCACCAGCGAGGCACTTTTTCTCCGCAAAATCCGAAATAGAAAAATCGCAGGTTTTCAACATACTCCGGGAACTTCCTAAAGGTCAGTAAAAGGTGATAATTTAAGATTCATCTCACATTTATTATTATCTTCAATTTTCATAATTGCATGACCTATTATTGTTTTTAATCTCGCTGTTTTCCCATAGGCTCTCTTCTCCATGGTCACGATACGGGGTTGGTTTCTTTGGATTACCTCATCAAAAACCTCACTTACAGGGAAAACCTTTACTCGTGTATAAAATTTGTACAGGAAAACTTAAATAATAGTAACCTTGTGGAATTTAAATTTTCTACAAATCAACCAAGGTACTCTGCAGAATGCCAGTGGATATTGATGGACAACTTACGAATCAAATTCGGGAATGATGCTGTTGATGAGTGGTTACATGGAGAACTGAGTCTCATCACTGATAACCCAAAAGGTATGAACGTAAATTCGTTATTACCTCTCAATTTCTTTCTTTTAGTCAACTCAACTGACTTATCTCAATTACTGTCTTTCTAAAATATCCAGATAATAAACTTTAATGTAGTTGATATAACTCAGCAATGTGATCATAGTGAAGATTTTCACAATACTACACTGCATAGAAAACGTCTGCATTGCTTTTAAAAGTACATGGGTACCTAACTCCAAACCATATTTTAGAGATGCATGTTGAAGTAGCTCTCGCGCATTAAAATGAATATAAGATTCCTTGTGATGACATGCTTAATAGTTAATATGCCATTTCCATTAATTACAAATACATGAAGAGGGCTTAAGTTTACACTGAGCAAATTTTTTACTGATATCCCATGCTTTCCTAAGTCACTTATTTTTCAAATTTGCTGTTACAGATACAATTACCATATAATAAAATTTTTTATTGAAGGATGGATTTCATTCATTCATTGAAAGCTTTTCATCAATAAAATTTGAATTTTAAGGATAAGGGTAAAGGAGACTTGGCACATAAAAGCTTGCACCTATGAAAATATCCTAAGGAAAAACACACATGAAAATATGAAATATAATGTAGTACCCAAACTTGATATTCTTTGCACATTTCTATAGAAAACCAACTTTTTAAAATACATCACACTCTCTTCCGGTATCACTAGAATTATTTTATTTCTATGAGCAAAATAATAAAAGTAAATATAATAAAAACTGAGTCTGAATAATATAAGTAATGAGAATAGCAAGCCTGATGAAGTGCGTACGCAGATATAGAAGATATAAGCCAAGGTCCAGTCTACATACTTATGCAAGTTGCTCTATGTAGCACCCTGATATATTCATACGAAGTCGCCCCATTCTCACTCTTTCAATACAAACTGTAAAGGAAATCATACTGAGTAACCCAACCCTCTACTTATTTCATTTACCGCCTAGATCCAACCTTGACATAAGTAGATTTGTATGAGTAGACACAGCAGATGAAAACTTCAAACGAGGATTTCAACTTCAAAAGCATTGTTTTTATGTGATTATTTGTAAACAAAACTATAATTTAGACACAAAAAGTCACACTAAAAAGTAATTTTGGAAAATGTTTAGTTCATATATAGACACATATGACCTAAATAACTTGGATACCCATTTTACTAAACAAGAATTCACTTTTTTAAGAAAGGATCAACTGTTTTAAAGGGGCATGGATCCTCAGTTTTTTTACAATTTAAATGAGGAATAGGGAAGTAAAGGTTTAAATAAGAATACTGTATTGTATTTAAGGATTAAGGATAAGTGTACTTTCAGGATTAAAAAGACTCCAAGGTGGAGAATTTTTATCCTTAATTTCAGTGTAACCATTTGTGTATATCATTTGCTTTCAATATAATCTCAAAGCATATATAACTCTATACAATATAATAAAGCAGTAATTAACTTCCCTGGTTAATAACACAAAGCATGGTAAAAAAAATTTT
>KZ308314.1:484723-499922 GCA_000376725.2 Ladona fulva
AAATTTAAATTATTGGGAAAAAATAGTGATTTCCTATTAACATAACCACTAGAAAAGCAAAGCCTTGAGAATTAGTAGTTTTAGGCTGTTAATGATATGGTCTAATGGTATGGAATGACAGTAATTTGACAAGTACTATAATTCTCTTTCATCATCTACAAACTTTTTGAAGAATTGGAATAAATATGCATAAAAATAATTTAATCAATGTTTCATATGTAAGAGAACAGATGACTACGCAACATCCGCATAGAAAACAAATTTATATTTCTTGAGTAAATAATTCCTCAACTTACTTGCATAATAGCAGTCTTATTAAGACGCATAAACTGCTGAAGTAAAATTTCTTCTCCTTAGAATGAAATTGCAATATTTATTTGAATAAACGAAATCGTATGCAGATTTCTTTGATTGATTTGGGCTTAAAACCATCTATAGGAGTCAATAAAATGAAGGGAAAATGCTTAAAATAATATAAGCCTATTAAAACAGAAATAAGTAAGTAGCTCAATGTATTTATAAGATTTAGAAATAAGCTGTTTATTTTACCAGGTGAAAAACTATGACATACTTTTTTAATTTTCTTAAATTTTATGCTTTGTACATTTTTTATTCCTTCATCTGAGAGAAATTTTGATCGTTTTTATATGCACAAATATTCCAGCTGTGGGATCATAAAATATAAATCTTCAAGAAGTGAAGTAACACTTTCATGAATTAAGTACATGATATTTCTAAATATTTTTGATCAAGTAAATAATTCCTCAGTCTAAATAAATTTTAGAAGGGCAATTGTTGATAATTATCAAACTTAATTTTTTTCCTTCCAGCTTTATGATCTTGAGGGTAAAACTTATGCGGATGCTGAAGTTTTAACACTATATAAAGAAGCAACTGATGAATTCAAAAATCAAAATCCAACCTTTTTTGGTGCAAGATACATTTACGCTCCTCTGAGACTGGTAAACAATGCAACTTTTGAAGAATATCTCACTAAGGTAATCACTTAAAATTATTGTCTAATAATAGGGCTTTGAAAATCACAGAGCTAACAAATTGTAATGGAGTGATACATCAATTTTTAGGTTCTGATTCCCAATACTTCTTTAAATTTCTAATTCTGGCTATGATTAAAAATCAATATTCTATTTACTGATAATTTGGGGCTGTGAAAGACTGATACCTAGCAGAGCAACAATTTAAGTTCATTTCATTTTTACATAATTATGATATTTATATTATTTTATGATATTGATTGAATTAACAAAGTTTAAGAGATTTTTTATATATTTTGCACTAAAACCAACAAGAACTAGGGAACTTTATGGAAAGTTTGAGAATTGGGTTGAAATATGACTTTTCCTATGACAAAAGAAAAAGTAGAATATATTCACATTAAATGCCATATTTATAAGTTATTAAGATCTATAGATGTTGGGTTCTTATGACAGTAAAAATCATTAATTATTTATCAATTTATAATTAGTACCAGAAACAGAAGACTTAGCTGTAAACAAAAAAAAAACAAAGAATAGTTTCTGGCATCAGAAAAAGCTTTAAAATTCTCTTAATTCTCTAAAAAATAAAAACTGTAAATTTTAACACCCAAAAAGTTCTTATATTGCTAATTAATCATCCCATAACTACTACAAAATCAGATGAAATGGAATCACTGGACCGACCATTGAAAATGTATTTTTCCATTATAAAGGAATACAATTACACATGTGTGAAATGTATGAGAGTTAAACAGGTGTTTCAATAGATTATTCATATTGAATGAGGGTCAGAATATCCTAAAATAAAGTACAATGCGGTTGAAAACTTGTGACTCCTGTGCAGAATATATTTTTGGTCTGATGGGACTAATTTCAAGGACTATTAGAAAGGGTGGGTGGTGCTATTGGGTAGCCAAAGAGCCAATGGCTTGAATGGTCTATTGAATTGAATGGTAATTAAGTCAGAAACAATACATTTATATTATCCAAAAACAAATTAGAGGTAACAATAAAAAAATTTAAGCTTCAGGATACAGCAATGATTACTGTAAACTTCTTCATATAGAAGAAGTCTTGTTGATACAACCATTACTATCACTATTTATTCCTAGAACTCATTAACTCTTTAGCTGTGGAAGGCTCAACTTTTCCTACACCAGTATGCAGGTAAGTAAGTAAAGTAAGGGAAGTATTTCTCCCTCTGGAGACACAAGCAAGTCATAGCAGGTAGTAAACTATTATGATCTGCATGGACCTTTTTCCTACAGATGGGGTCAAGTTATTGTTAAGAACTTCTCTATTGGAGATGTAATCAACAATAATTTATATATTTAATAAGAAACTTTTATTGAATATGTGGTCTTCATTTCTTTCCCTAAAAGTTTTTTTATTATTTAATACCTAACAGTTTAGATATATCTCGAGTTTTAATGCTAATGGCTAATTTCATATTAAGAAATATTTAAGAGAAGGATGCATTATCAAACTTGGAGAAGAGAATTCCCTTGGATTTTCCCATTCTACAGTAACAGGGATCAATGAGTGTTTGGAAATCTCATTGAATGGCAGGGTCATAAAACTGAGGAAGGACATGAAAGGGAAGAAAGTGCAGGTTAAACGCAAGGAAGTTTTTCCCATAGTAGTCTTAGACAAACTTACAAATACGTCTCTCACAGCTACAGGATTAAATATAAATGGCGACCCTGTAGATCAAATGAACATGGAAGTTTGGGGGAAATTTTGCTTTCTGAAAAAAATCTGCTATCGAGAAAATACCATTGTTTTCTGTTGATGCCACATTTGATCAAAATAGTGATGTTTTCAGGCACAAGAATTCCACAAACAGTTTCCAGATTTCCTTGGAGGATTTGATCTTGTTGGTCAAGAGGACAAAGGACGTCCTTTGAGTGATTTTGCTGAGGGCATTCTGAATCTACCCTCAGATCTGAAACTGTTTTTCCATGCTGGTGAAACAAGTAAGTAGAAGAATTAATTACTTTACATTATTGTCTGCAGCTCTAGTGGGATTCCATTTTATAGACTCTGCAATATAAAGGACTTATTGAAATCAATCAGTTTTTAAATCTACATTTATATAAAAGGAATGAATCAGAAAAGATACGCAAGACTCCTGTTTGAGATAAAAAATCTGGAAAGAAAGAATGTTAACTTAGCATATAATGGTATGTGTCCAGCAAAACCAAAAGGATAAAGAGTTCAAAAAGTCTGGCAAGTGAAGATGCTCTATGAGACAGCTAAATCAGTAAGAGCATCAGAGCATCAGGAAATGGAAGATACTGATTAAAGCCCTGATTATTCCAGACTTTTTCACCTCTATTTTATTAAAATAATGACCAGAAAGAATAATAAGAGAGGAAATTAATTAGGCAATGTGAAATTGATACGGCTAGCGTTACTTTTTTTCTACTAAAAATGGCAAAATGGTTGTAGGATAGGCATTATCAGTAGGATTAAAACATTTTGAGAACAGGTTTAAACCCCTACACCATATACAAGCCACACAATTATACACACAAGCCACTTTTAATTACTGTATTTCCTGGTCCATAAGACTTACTTTTTTCCCTGCAAAATTATAATCAAAATTGGCCAGCATCTTATGGGTGGGAGGGTGAGAATTTTTTCAGCAAGTAATTGAAACAATGATGTGCTTTGACTCGTGGGTTTTATCTTTACAACATGGAACCTTTCGCCTTTCTTGCAATGTTGCACTTTCGTTTCATTCTTCTTTAAATTGCTTTCTTATGAATCTTGTTTCTTTGTTCACCTGAAAACACCCAGTGTGTTTATAGTCTGGAAAAGACAGTAAGATTTCACTCATTCTGATTGAAATGTTTATTTTCAAAGCTTTAAGTTGTAATAGGAATGAAGTATTTCTAGATCCGACATTTCAGATAAGTTCTTACTGTAAAGAATGGACTGTATACCTAGGTTTACTACTGTATACTGATACGTAAACAGTGGGCTGTGTACTTATTGTCAAGCAGCGTCATACAGAAATAATTTGAGGAGAAGAAGAGATCCCAGAATATATGATGATGGATTTATCATCATAGCTTCACATATCTACATAATAGCACACCACAAACGCTAAGACCACACAAGAATAACCGCCAAACAAAGCATCAATATTAATCAATAGTTACCAACAATTAGAATAAATAAGCAACCGCATTACATGGCACGAAAAATATAAACACTACAAAACAAAATTATTTTAACACAACTAACCTCTTTAAATAACATTGACACTTATACTTCCTCTTGATTACCCAGCATAAGAGGTTGCACAAATAATCAGAAAATATGATGATCCAAGCTTTCACTCAAATTTCTTATTAAGTTCATAATTTACATAACAAAACAATTCATTATTATTTGTATACACGTCCATTATATTTTTATAATTTTGTAAACTCGTAAAGAGTTTCATTCACCCAACCACAGATCTTTATCACAGCAATACTTTGTAATAGTTATTTCCCACTGACCCATAGGAAACATCTTGTGTAAGTCAAACTTGCAAACAAGCAACACAGCCCAGGTTTCCATATGTGTGACACTTGAAGATCCTTGCATGGAAACCCAGGTCATACTGTTTGCTATTTTTTGTGGTTCATATAAACACATCTATTTAGTCCACTTGCTCTTTGTTATGGTGAAATACCACCAAGTAAAGGCCCACAAAATGGATATTATAGTTCTTACATAGTTTAAGAGAGGAATCATAATAGAAACCTTATCATTGTAAAGAGCATAAGAAGAGGAATCAAGTACATACCTTTTTAGAGTTCTTGAGGGAAGAGGCATGAGAGACTTCTCTTCAATGATGAAAACACTTGACAGTTGAACATAAGAAGAATTGAAATCAGTTAAATAGATACAGATAAATATTCTTTGGGATAAACCTTAATTAACTATTAACAAGATCACTTAAGTTTTCTTAATACAGCAAATTAGTTCCTTATACAACTAGTGAAAAATAAAAATTTAAGTCAACAGATGATTTAAGTCAACGTATAATTAACGAATTATAAGAATGTGAAACAATATAGGAAATTCGGAAAGATAAAGTAACAAAATGAGAAATAGTTGGGATAGAAGGAGAACTGGGCAGGAAAGGGAGGTATTTCAGAAAAGGCACCTTTGTTAGATTTTGTTCCATCATTCTTTTCTCGCCTATTCCATCCGAAAAGATGAGAGAGAAGTTAGAGGACTGGAAGGACAGAAGATTATTAAAAGAACTGTATAAAAAACAGAAAGTTGTGATAAGAGTAGGAAATGAAGAGACATGAGGTAGGTATTGGAAAAGGTGTCAGACAAGGATGTTGTTTGTCACCAATTCTCGTCAATATTTATGCTGAAGAGCTGACCAATAAAGCATTAGAAAAGACAAGAGGTGTAGTGGTAGGAGGGGAAACAATATAGACTGTGAAGTATGCAGATGATCAAGCAGTACTAGCAGAAACAGAAGAGGAGCTACAGTATATGATGGAGAGTATTGCAAGGATGGGAAAGGAATATGGAATGAACATAAATGTCAGAAAGACAAAAGTGATGAGAATAAGCAGGAATGAAGCAATCAAATTTACCTGTAGAAGGAAAAATTGTTGAGCAAGTGAAATCATTTCAGTATTTAGGAAGTTTATTAACTGAGAATGGGAGCTGTACCCAGGAAGTAAGACAGAGGATAGCTATGGGTAAAAAACCATTTGAGAAGGTGAAAGGACTTCTTACAACATGTAACATTCCAATAAATCTGAGAAAGAGATTTGCTAGATGTTTTGTATGGAGTGCGGTTACTTAAGGCAGTGAAACATGGACAATCCAAAAGAAAGAAGAAAAATACTTATCAAGTTTCGAAATGTGGTTGTGGAGGAAAGTGCTTAAGGTGAAGTGGATTGATGAAATTAGAAATGAGGAAGTACTATTGAGAATAGGAGAGGAAAGAAACCTGCTGAGGGAAATCAAAAAGAGGAAGACAGCTTGGTTGGGGCACATACTATGCCAAAATTGCCTACTTAGAAGAATGATTGAAGGATAAATAGAAGGAAAATGAGGAAGGGGAAGAAAAAGATTGGGAATGCTGGATGACATAAAAATGAAAAAGGATCTGATGCTTTCCACATAAAAATGGTCGAAATTACAGGCAAATGAAAGAAGACGCTCAGGACTGACTGCAATGGAGGGTATCCAGATGAAACCTGTCGGAAGACAGATTCCACTAAGAAGAAGAAAACTTATATTACAGATATTCCTTCTCATTAGAAACATATCTAGGTATATATACAATAGGTACTTATATTTACTATACTATGAATGATAGGATATTAGGAGGGAATCTCAAAATTCCCATCTTCAGATTTAAAAAAATTACAGTAAGTCCTTTACTATATGAGCAGCAATATAATACCTTGAAAATATAATCATAAAATAATGTTTTTAAATCAGGGGTGTCCAAACAATTGCCTACAGCAGGCCACATTGGCCACTACATACCTTATGGGACACAATGTATTTCATTGTATTTTTAAACAAAAAGTCATTGTGAATCGTTAGTTTATTTTAATACAAGGTATAATGAGTCTAATTTTCACTCTTAATTCACATTATTCCCAAAATTGTTTTTATGCTTCACTAATTATACTCTATGATAAAAAATGTACACAACTCTCAGGAGAGAGTTAGTTACTTGGCCACAAGGAATAGGGTCAAGGGTAACATTTAGCCTGAAGGTTGAACACCATTGCTCAAAATTCAGCTAATAAAAGGTTAGCCAATTATAAGCTTTGATAATTTAAAACCTTTTTTTTTCTAAAGCTATCTTATGAGAATAGAATTATGTAAACTAACCAGCATCAGTTGAAAAGCTTGGGTCAACAGAGATTATTATAATGATTTTCAGCCATTTGGAAAGTTTTCAAGATTACAAGCACATAACAGTTGATGCTTGAATAGGGATTTGTTTGAGATCTTCTTCCAGAAGGATGTTATTCAGATGTGAGGAAATAACTTCTAATTTCTATTAGAGCAGGAAATACACTCTATAGACAATAAGACATTTTACTTAATTTCCTTGAAGAATCGTCCTTCCTTCTTTTAAATTACATGGCAATTAATTTGGAATGGTTTGGAAAATAAATGCCAACCTATATTCTGCAGGAAAAGGGAAATTCAAAAGCAACCTCTAGTTTTCAACATTTGTTGACATGAAAACTAGAACATAGAAGAGTTTACTTATAAATTTAATATTATTTTAGTGAGGCATTTTTTCAGATGAGAATAGTTAATATTATGAGATTTAAAGAAATTTTCTACAAATATATATATATATCTCTTTATATAGACGCTTCTCCGGATATATATATACATATAGGATACTAAAGGCGAGGCAGAAGGAAGTGCCACACGGAGCCGCCGATTTTTTTGCCGTGAAGTCCCGGGTTTGGACATCTAGGAAAAAAGCGGACATCCACCCTAGGCATCATGGGTTCGATTCTAGGAGGCCCCAAAAACGGCTATTTTCCCATAAGAATGCATTGGACGGGTTTTCTTACATTTTTTGGAAATTTTTTTCGGGTACTTCCCGTAAAGCTAGGGAATTGAAATTTTAACTGCAAGTGCAGGAAGTGATTCTCTTCCGAGTACTGAAAAGACCGCTCCCAAAATGATCATAGGTTCGACGCTAGGTCGATGTAAAACATTGAAAGGACTTAATTCCCAGGGACCAGGGAAATTAAAGGTATTTGATTGCTTATCTGAAGCAGAATAAACATCTGGTCCGCACATGCCTTTTTTTTATCTCTCCTTGGCCGTAATATCACGCCCCATCCCTCTCACCGATTGCAATGCTGGGATTGGGAATTTAATTTTACTGAGACAGATTGTCAATTTTTTCCTATAGCGGCGAAAGACAAGTTCCCGTTGCATATTTTTAATTTCATGAGCTTCTTGAAATGAATTATTCTTGAAACTATAGTAATTGTCAAAAGCGAAGATATAACACGTAGTAAGAACAATGTAGTATCTATAAGATGCCACAAATGGCCAGTGGCGTATGGCAGGGGTTGTATAAATGTCTTACATAATCTATCGTATATATTAAGCTTGCAGTAAGCAAGCATCTTTTACTCGTATTGTATACAGTGGCTACATATCCACAAATGATGCACTACAGATACACAAGGGATCAACTACGTATTAATGTCTGCTATTCTCTGTATATTGTATACATATACACAATATGATGTGTATACGTTGTGCATCCACAGCGACTATCTCNGTCAACTATTTTTAACAAATAATAATCTGCATTTTTTATCAATCAGATTGGCAAGGCATGACAGATATGAATTTGGTGGATGCTGTACTACTTAATACAACTCGAATTGGGCATGGTTATGCTATCCTGAAACATCCATTAGTAATGAAGCAGGTGAAAGACAGGGGTATTGGCATTGAGGTGAATCCAATATCTAACCAGGTATGTTACTACCTAAAATAGCAGGACAAATATACACAATCATTCCAACCAATGAATTTTAATGTTAAACCATTTCTAATTGACTTCCTTTTCAAGTATGACATAGCTTAATATTACTTTAAAAATATATATTTCTATTTTTGTTTGCACATGGCAGTACTAAGACAAAAGACTATATAACTATAATATTATTTAATATGCTTCTTATTTATGCTGTCAATAATTTAATAAATGAATGATCTGGTGCTTTCCCAGCATATCAGATGCAAAAAAGAGTTCTGGTTTCCAGTCTGGTCAGGTCATCTGTGACAGTCAATGTTTTAGTCTCTTCCATAGAGGCCATCTTCAGGACAGAAGTCTTCTTCCATCCTGAAGATGGCCTCTAAGGAAGAGACCAAAACATCAACCAACACAGATGACCTCACCTGGCTGGAAACCCAAGAGCTCTTCCTGCATTAAGTTTATGGGTTACTATCCACCAGATGGTTTGATTGACACCAAGTAAATTTAGAGTGATGTTGCCAATTATCATTTTGATATCAACAATCATAAAGGAATTAGTATTTTTCAATTCTACTTGTGTAGAAATTTTGGCTGCTAGTAGGTGACATCTTAAAATAACTGAATAAGCCTAAATAAATGTATAATATACTACTATTTAGTATATGTACATCTTCAGAAAATTCAATGCTTAAAATCTTAACCAGATGTTAACAACCATCATCCAATAAATAAGCTTTCAAAATGCCACAGCCTAAAAAAAATATTGTAAAAATTAAGCCAGAAAGAGGTTAAAATGAATTTTAAAAATTCACATTGTGCATTTCTTATAATAGTCATTCCAAATACTTTGGAATCAAAGTGTAGCAGCACTACCACATTAAACCTCTATAGCAGTACACAGCAAAGGTCAATTTGGTATAAAATAACAGAATGGTCTACAAAGAATGGTCCAAAAAGATAGCTTTGCAACACAATGAAGGCCAAAGGGGGGACAAAGCCAGAATCAAAACCTGTGATTTATTGTTCCAATTCCCATTTCCCAGAAATAGCATTTTAACTAACTTTGAATGGAGGAAGCTTTAGTAAATTTGTGTTATTACAACCTGAAAATTACTATAATGAATGCTTGCCATTAACATCTAATTGATCTAATATTTATGATAATTATCTCTATACTATTACAAGAATTTCAAAATTAAGCTAATTCTAATATACATAAAAAAGTCAGATATAATTAAACAAACTTTCAGAAATAATGGTTGGAGAAAAAATTCCAATTTGACATCAGCATGAGTAATACCAAAACTGGACCTGGATTGGGTGGGGACATTTTAACCAGGGTGAACACTGGAATGAAAAATATTAAAATTATAACCCCTGAGACTGACAGTCAGAGATGTTACAGAAACTACACAATGATAACTTAACTACAAAACTGTGAACAAACAACTGAAACTGTGGTTTCAATTTTAATCAAGAACTTCGATAAAAAAATGATGTACTTATACTTGGACAATAATGACGAGACAGTTTCTATGATGAGAGTTACCAAGCACATACTAAATAGCATAATGGAAACCAACCAAGAGGCACACAATTGCTCTTTTAAACAGCTGCCAAAACTTTTTCATATTAATAACCTTCCAGCTTTCAGAAGTTATTTATAATTGCAAACCTTTGGTAAGCCAGTGTATTATAAGGCCAATCACTTTGAAATAATCATATGCAACCTACTCTTGAAAACAGAAGAAAATCTAAGATGATGATTATTAGAGACATCAAATGCATCTCCTGAGAATAATGTTACCCACTTAAATCCACAGTTCATAGGATACAAATAAATGCGTTTCTTTTAAGACTTGAACAAAAGAGGAAAACCACTCTCCATAAAAACAAAGACCCCTTTGTTCTTCCTAAAGGAGAATCTTCAACGACAGAATTCATGTGGAGAAAAAGTCACACAAGTTATCATATGGACTGCTAAAAGTAATGCATGCGCTAAATGTTCCAAAGTCTCTCAAAATCTAATAATTATAACATTGAATAAATGAGACCTGTCTCATTTATTCATATGGCATTCCATGAAATCCTGTCATCTCATATCAATTACATTAACACACTGATTAATTATTGAGAGTCCTTAAGAGGCATATAAAAATCTTACTATCCTTGAAAGTAAACATTATAAAATAGGAATTAATGAAAAATGTTCTAATGTTGATTTAATTTACATCAATAATATTGTATTTCATCAGAGCTAAAATAATATCAATTTCAATTTCAGGTTCTTGCATTAGTAGATGACTTGCGAAACCACCCAGCAGCAGCTCTCATAGCTGAAAATTTTCCAGTAGTAATAAGTTCTGATGATCCAACTTATTGGGATGCTTTGTGTTTAAGTCATGATTTCTATGAAGCTTTCATGGGACTTGCTGGTAAAGATGCAGATTTACGGTTCCTGAAACAACTTTCAATGAACTCAATAAAGTAAGTTTCTACATTATAAAATACACACTAAATTTATAACAATCTTTTAGACATTCAATAAGTCTAAACTTTCATTTACATGCCAAAATATTGTTGATGTAAAACTATCAAACTGAATGGAAAGAAAATTACTAAATTGCATAGAGATAAATTTGACAATTAAATTACAAGGGCTTCTTGTATCCTGGATGAAGCCTGAATAAGGTATATAATATACTAAAGTACTTAATGAGTAAAGGAATTTTCTAATAATGTAGCATAAGAACATATAATCTCCAGTTAAGATACTGTTTAGAGCTATGATACTCACTGCCTTAATGTCAATGCCTCCACTTGAATTAATGTCATGAGTATTAATGAGTGAATGTTTCAATTTCAGATATAGTGCCATGCCAACTGAAGAAAAGGCAAGGGCTAAGGATATTTGGACCTCAAAATGGAATCAGTTCATTAAACAAGTTAACTCAAGGAATAATGCTAATTCACAATATTTGACATCAGTTAACTCAGTAACGGTTATATGACTAGTACTTCTTTTAAGCTGGAAATACCTCCAAACATGAGGTGAACAGCATATTTCCATGCCGAAACAAATGTAATTTAAACACAAATTTTATCTTCAAGTAACATGAAGGTTTCATATTGTTTCCCACACCTCTTGTTATACTCTTAGGAGAGTGGATAGATTTAACTTAGAGTTTTCACTCTTTCAGGTTAATTAGAAGTGCTTCACTTTTTTCCTATTATCTTTCCACATCATTCCTGGCATATTTTCTATTTATAAGCATTTCATAGTAAAGCTTTATTCAGCCCTAGGATATAATTTACCACTAATCATTTCCATTTCATAATATTTTAATAGATAAGAAAGGAAAAACATTAAGAGACTAACATAGATGGATGGATGCTAGACTAAAGATACTTGTAAAAAGTGTACATATGTTAATTAAGAAATATGTATCATTTTGAATTTTAATTCACAATACATATGTTAGAATGTAAAATTGATTAGGTTAATCTAAATCATGCATGTTTCTAACTGTTTCTTATTTATTCAATCCAAACATTTTCATAGCCAACGGAGTAAATAGGAAAAAATATAATTATTAGAATAAGTTTTAACAAAATAAATGCTTTATAGATTAAATTCCACATAAAACAGAAGAAGTGAAAAGTTATTTATTATTAAATGATAAGGATAAAAGATTATCTCTTGCTAAAGAGATAACATCTTGGGCCTCTAGTCAATGGACTAATGATGCATAGATGGTTTTTTGGAGTGATGAGAAGTATCCTACCAGTAGACTTCAATAACCTTAACATAACTTCAGCATACCAAAATCAGCATTAATTAATTCATTAAACACACACAATTATCTCAATATTTTCATAATTAACCATTAATGGGTTAGATGGAAGAGGAGACTTTTAGTCTCAATCTTGCCCAAATAAAGGCATTTATTATTATTATTACTATTTTAAAAAGGAATGATGAATCATCTGGCATAAAGCATAGAGCAAACGTTCTGCACCTGTAAAAGGTACCAGAATTTATCAAATGTTTTGGGCCAATACTGCATTGTTTTCCAAGAAAGAATACCTAGAAGTCAAAACAATTAAAACATTATCACTTTCAAATAAACTATTTATGAAAAAAATTCAGATGTACATATTTACAATAGTACTTACTGTGAGCATTTTTATATTAAAGCTCATAAAATATACAAGTATCATTAATTATGACACTAGGTACATGTCATACCATTCAATTTAAAATATCCAACAAATAATGACATTACCAGAAGAATATTTTCTGCTATATCAGATCTCTGATACTCTTCACAGAGTAATAAGATTCTCATACACAAATTTCAATTTCTTGTGATCCATCAAGTTGAAAAGAATTCCAGGAGGGAATGAAAAATTGAGATTAAGTTTCCATGGCATATAAACCTGGTATGAAGAAAAAGTAATAAACTGAAAAATTATAAATTATACAAACAGGACCTACTGAATCCTACTTAGAAAAACATTCATTTTTGTTAACATTCTCCTAATGTAGAATAATCTACATAAAAGACAATCCAAAAGAATAATCAGAATCAGAAGAATCAATCCAGTTGTATCTGTATGTAACTTATCTCATGTTTAAAATTGATGAAACATTTTCAAGTTGTTCTTAATTTAATCATAAATATAAACAAATTTGATTTAAAAATGTGACATCCAGAGATTTGAAAGAAACAAATGGCATTTCAACAAATATATTATAACATAATAAATGTATAACTTCATGAAATATACCCCTGACACAATAAAATTATTTTCATTTAACTCCAGTCACATTCATGGAGAATGTCTTTCCTCAACTTGACCACCATGTCAGAAGTCCAAGACCTGGCTCATTGATGGTTCCCTGCAAGATGAGACAAAATTATAAGTAGATTATTTTCTTATCCTAGAAAATTTTGAGGTCATAAATAACTTACAGTGAGTGAATAGGGCACTTTTGGCTCTGACTCAGCTGCATCTGTTGAAACACCTGCAGAGGAGCTGGCTGTTGGGGTTGGGTTTGGGGTAGTCCCATCTAAAGAAACATCTGGAAGACCAGGTGTTGTGTCAGAGAATGTTTCAGATGTCACTCGAAATCTTATGGATTCTCCTTAAATGTGAGAAGAAAAAATAATTATATAAAAATTAGGGGAATACCCATCAATAAGAGCTAAAGATATGGTATTTTACCTTCTAAAGGGAGTAGATGATAACATATACTTTGTCCAGTTGAATCTCTCATCTTATACAAAAGATTACTGTCAGATTAATGTGTAATCAACATTTTAAAGCTCATTGTTGTCCTCTTTTTAAAAGATTAGGAGATTTAACAGTGCCATGTATATACATATATTACAGTGCTCTTTACATGAAAAAATATAGATGACTTCTATAAAAACTGTTCTATTCATTCTTATGAAACTATTAAAAGAAATGATCTACATGTTTTAAGTAGCAACTTCTCAGTGACGTCAAAGGGACCTAGAGCAATGACAATCTAGCTATTTAATATTTTACCTGATGACATCAAAAATGAAAAGAATTATTTAACTTTTAAAAATGTAGCTTATAAATTTTTGATTCCTCTCTTTTTATAGTGTTAGTGAATATAAGTCCTGACAAGGATATTATCTTATAAAATATGTTTGTAACCTCTGTCTTCTTACATTTTATGTATTGTTTCTACTTTATGAGGTGTCCTATGAACAAACTAAAGTATTGTTCTAATCAAAGAAAAAGAAGTATAGCTTGACTAAGCTAGTTTTCTCAAAGATTCCCTGTTTTAACTGAGTTCATGATAAGTATTATGACCAATTATGTATATCATAAATTAACACAAACAGCAACATATTAAGTCTATGAAAATTATTTATAAGTAGAAGAGTGAGTGTTACCCCACACTATCACAGTAAGTATCACTCTTAGTAAGTTACTCAGTGAACTTGTAAAAATTTAGGTACTTCATAACAGAAAAATTTTTGAATTTTAATAAGACCACAGTAAAAGATAATACAGGGAAGAAATATTATTGTTAATTATAACTTAAAGGTTCTTGATGGCATTCTTTTTAATGTGATATTTGATGGCCCTTATTAACCATAAAATATACTTAATAACTGACTTGTAATCAAAATTAACTTTCATGAAAATCATGTAATAAACCTAAGATAATATAAAATGATTATTATCTGCAGCAGCTCCATTTTCATCTAATTCACACATAATTTATTTAAATTGTTATATCAATAGAAACTATGAAAAAACTGGACTGAGGTAAGTTTCCTTTATTTGAAGTCCTTTGAAGAAAAATATATTTCTCTGATCATAAGAAAATTAGGCTGTCCTTCCCTCATGATGGCACAGATTTTTGAACAATTTCATCATTAAGAGTAGATGTGTCTGTACAGTTTCTAAGCAGAAATTTTTTATCATGTACATCAAAACTTTGCCACAGTTCTGTAAACTAGAATAAGCAAAGACCAGTTGTACATGAACTATCTGTTATATTTGTGCATACATTTTTAAATAATCTAGTTCTTTTGTTGATACCAAAGTATAAGGAAGAGAAATTCATTACTACATTATGCTCCACCTGCACCCTACATTTTGATATTTTAGATATCATAAAATAAATATCCCAGAGACTTTTTGTAAC
>KZ308314.1:502843-558537 GCA_000376725.2 Ladona fulva
CCTTTCTCTTAACGTGACACCACCATCACCCATAATGGCCGCCCCACTGGGGTACAGACGCCTTTGCAGCCGCCTCACTGAGGTACAGACACTGCGTGGACTACCTTTCGTCAGGCCCCTACCTATTGACCATCCTGGCATGGGTGACCCTACCAGGAACATAGTTCCTGCCAGTTACGCTCTCTAGGTCATAGGAACACGCAAGCCCTTCCACCACGACAAGGTTGTAGTTCAGAGAAGGGCAACATAAATAGGTTATGTTAACAAAATATTAGCAAGATCACAATTAAAATGGAATTTTTATGAATATTAATGGCTAAATATATACATGGCAATACATTATTAAATATTAATTAAAATAAGACGATTTTTACGTTATCACTAACTTTATAAATAAATGACATTAAATTTATGATTATTACAGAAGCAAATTATTTTGGATAATTATTAAAATAGATTTATAATTTTAATGAAAATAAAGGAAATATTTGAATATACTACACAAGAATTTCATTTTACAACCTTTGAAGAAAAAAACTTTTACCTCGTAGTTCGAGAAAAAGACAAATAACTTTTAATTAGCAAAAAACTTCCTTTTTACCTCTTTCAATCAGCTTTGAATATTTGTTTTCCACATTTTGATCAAACAAATATCCTTCACAATATAATAAAGTCTGGAATAATCTGCATGTTCCTCACACCCTTCTCCGGGTAGTGAGAAGCCTATCTCAGTTACCACTTATAAAACTAATTTAGGGGCCACACTAGTATAAATTTTGAAGCAGATACAATGAATTAATTGAACAAATTAATTTGATTCCATTTTAAAATGATACCTATTAAGTAAAACATAATAGAGAAAAGAAACTAGACAGTTTTACTCATGCTCCCCAAATTCAAAAATTATATAAGACTCAACTATTAAAATTATTATATTGCATTATTTGATAACTTAAAGGTGATCATACGTTAATCATGAAAAGGCCAGCTAAGGAGAATGCTCTTTCTGCTTCTTGAATACGGATATGAGAGGGATGCTCAGAAGGGAAAAACTTACTAGAAGGGAAAATAGGGATTTTCGGGGATATACTTTGACTTTCCCGGGAACCGGAAAGTTGGCTTTACCTAAGTTTTCGAGACGACGAGCGCTAATACATCAGGTTCTAACTCAATGAAACTATGTGCTTTTCATAACTTTAATCAAGACAAAAAACAAACCTGGGTCCATAAAAAGATTATGCTTTCCTCCTTCATCTTGACTACCATCTTCTGCCCCACCATCGGTTTGGTATTCCCAAACCCAAACTTGCTCAACTTCATCGAATCGTGACGGGTACTGCAAACTTAGAGGAGGTATTAGAATATCTTCAAAAAAACCCAATGTCACTGAAATAACAAAGAATATATCATTTCAACTCCAGTTCCAAGTATGTACAAAAAACTAAGATACACAAAACTTAAAGATACATTGTGAAAACGCTCACCTACAACTCCTTCCCGACTTGAACTTCTGATTTTCCCCACCAATATCTCTTCCATGAAAGGACGGAAGACTACGCAGCGGAAACTGACTTTAGTGTGAGATGCTCCATCACCAGGGAAAACATATGAATCCTCCAGTTTTTTTAAGTCTCTCAGCGCGACTACTAATCCAACTCCCAATACAACCTATATATTGGAAGCGTCTACATTAATGATTTTCCACACTATAGAACACGTAAGGAAACAAAATATCACTTCGAAATATCACCTTGTTAGCCAATTTTTTATTCAGCTCTTCAAATATTGCATCATTCAAATTCATATGAAACTTATGAGGCGGTATCCGTACCACATGCTTCATCTCGGATAAAACAAACATATTTGCAGATTCTTCAGAAACATAAACAATTTTATACCTTAAGACGTTCCGTAAAGGAGCGAACTTTCAAGAAAATAGCTGTGAAATATCATTCTCTCTATGATGATAACTCTCAATACGATTGTTACCTTCGCGAATTTGAAGACATACTCTACGACATTTTCAAGCGCGAGCAACTAAAACAAGCATGATGGGAAAACATAATAGTAACGAATTCAACTAAAAATGTGTGTACTGATGTGAAGGAAAACAGCAGGGGAAAACAGTATGGAAACTATTGTGAAATAGGCGTTTTTGGTTATGTTAGTGCTCTGCTTGAATTATCAAACCCGTGATCTTCACAGGAAGTAACAGCTTTCTGTATTTCTTCGTGAAGAAAACATGGAAGTGTCTACGTTGCAATTACCTCCTGGCGATCCAGGATTAATTGACAAAATAGTTTGCCAACTAAAATCCAATGGGATTTTTGATCAGTTTCGGAAAGAATGTATTGCGGATGTGGATACCAAGGTAAGGCTCAACCTCAGGTGATATATTTAATAATATTGACTCAGAGTTGACTCATTTTCATCTTATTTCAGCCAGCTTATCAGAATTTGAGGCAAAGAGTGGAAGGATCTGTGTCTAGCTTCCTCTCAAACCAAGAATGGAAACCTGATTTAAACAAAAACCAGCTGCGGGACAGCTTAAGGAAAAACATTCACGAGTAATTATCTCTTATATGGGTAGCCTTTTTAATAGTTTTCAATTTACGTTCATTTATTTATTCCATTTTAGGTCGGGGTTTTTAGACATTGGAGTCGAAAGAATTGTGGACCAAGTGGTGAATCCAAAAATATACACAGTTTTCTTTCCTAAAGTTGAAGATGTTGTCTACGGATATTTGGGCGTCGAGAAACCGAAGAAAGGAGTAGATATACCAAACGGTATCAGTAATCAAGTCAAGAAATTTTTGTTGCGAATTTTTCTCGAAAATATCAAACTAATCTTAATATTTCAGGTCTGCGAGAAAATGCAGCGAAGTTTGATGAACCCCCTAAGCAAGAAAAGAAGTTTGTTAGTTTGAAAGACCTTCTACCTACAGACTTAGACCCAATATCACCAGAGAAATTTGACAGCGATGAGGATATCGAAGAGAACTCTCCTGATGGGCTCAAAGAGAGTAATATCAGTATATTCGACCACAACAGCACTCAAAAGATAAAATTGAATAGTGAGGAAGTAACTTCTGATATAGAACATGATCATGATGAAGATGAGAGAGATGATGAAGATGATGATGACGAAGAAGACTCCCCCCCATTTGAAAGCTTAGAAAATGATGCCTTAGACCCAAATGCATCTCCACCTATACTTCCACTTCATTCTGCAGATATGCTGGATAATATCACATCATCCTCATCTTCATCAGAGACCAAAGATCTTTTGCAGTATGGAGAAGTTAGGAAGCGATACCATGAGCTGAAATCCGATTCTTTAAAAATTGAAGAAAATGGTGAAGAAGAAAAATATTTGCACTCAGAATCCTTCAAACCTGAGGCAGGATCAGAAAACTTTACACCTAAAAAGGAGGAGAGGGAAAAGAAAGAAAATTTGGAAACTGGCAAAGATTGGAAGAAATTTGATAAGAAAGAAGAAAAGAATAAAGATAATAGTGAGAGAAAAGATGAAGTCCGTAGCAAGAAGAGTAGTGATACAAAAGACAAACATGGACATGAGAAAAGACGGAGTGACAAGGATCAAGTTATTATCAAAACAGAAAAAGATGACAGTAAAAGAAGTGAGAAAGAAGAGCTAAGGAAAACATTTAAGGATGAGCACAGAAAGAGTGATAAAGATGAGTACAAGAAAAGTGAGAAAGATGAACACAGAAAGAGTGAGAAAGAGGAGCATAAGAAAGGGAATAAGGATGAGCATAGGAAAAGTGAAAAAGGTGATCATAAAAGAACTGAGAAAGATGAACACAGAAAAAGTGAGAGGGAAGAAATGAAAAAGGATGAAGGGAGAAAAAGTGAAAAGGGAGATAGAAAGCATGGTGAAAAGGTTGATAAAGACAGGGATTCTTCAAGGAGACATGATAAGGAGAAAGAGGATAGGAAGCCAACAAAAGAAAAGGATGAAAAGGACAAGAAACATGTGAGGGAAAAGGAGGAAAGTAAGAGAGGAGAGAAAGACGACTACCGAAAGTTGGAGAAAGAGAAGGATGACAAAGGAAAAACTGACCGAGAAAGAAGTGACAGCAAAAAGAGAGACAAAAAAGATGAAAAGAAAATGGAGAAAGAAGATAAAAAAGTTTCCAAAGAGAAAGATGATTCAAAGAAAAGTGATAAAGAGGATATGAAAAGGCTAGAGAAGGAAGAAAATAGTAAGAAATTAGATAGAGAAAAAGAAAAACACCGAAGTAGTAAGGAAAAGACAGATCATGGTAAGAACGATAAAGAAACCAAAGAACGTGTCAAATTTGAGCACAAAGATAAGGAAGTCAAACATGGATCCTCAAAACCAGGTACAGAGTCATCCAAGAAAGAAAATAATGAGAAGGATCATCACTCAAAGTTGCAAGTGGACAAGAAAAAGGAAGATAAGGCTAAGAAATCTCACCATCTTGATTCCAGCAAGAGCAACAGCAGTAAAGACAAAAAAGTTGTTGACAAAGAAAAGAAAGTAAGCAATTCTGATGATCATAGACATGAAAAGGTTAAAGGGAAGGATGGCCATAGACGATCAGATCGAGACAAAGATAGAGAAAGGGAGAGATCACAAGCAGATAGTGCCGCTTACACAGCACTTGGCAAAGATGGAGGTGGGCTGTCATCATCTACATCATCAACACCATCTTCAGATGGCAGCAAAGGGAATGGGGACAGCAGCAGTGGAAGTGGAGGGTCAGAGCGAGCCAAAGAAGGCGAGACCAAAGTTAAAAGTACAGAAATGAAGGAAGAAACTAATGATAAAAAGATCAATGAAGTCCATTTACCCATATCTAATTCTCCAGGAAATCTTGCGATGAAAATCAAAAAACCAAAAATTGCCGCTAATATTTATGAAGTCAAAAAGATAATGCAAGTTCGGAAAAATCTCAAGAAGCTTGAAAGAGAGAGAATGGCTTCTTCTTATGCTAACAAGGTCTCCAGCTCTATAACTGATGAAGCTCCTGTTGAATCAGCATCAAGGCTGGAGGACTTGAGTGAAACTGAGACAATATCTGAGCCCCCGGAAGTTAAGAGGGCCAAACTTGGAGCTGTTGAGCAAGATTTGAGGATTGAGGTTGAATCTGTTTTAGAGAAAGGTCTACTAGATGATGAAGATGGTAACATAGGTGAGGTACACTATTTGGAAAATGACTCCAATTTAAATGACTTTGTCCTGTATGTTCGAGGTCTGGAAGAAGATGCAGCTATGGGAGATTACTCTCGAGTCCCATCTCCAACAAATTCCATCACTACAGCTGAGCTCTCTGACTTTGAAGACAATGTGATACTGTCAGATGTTGAGCTCTCTAAAGAAGAGGAAGATGTTGTAACAAGATTGGGAGGCTTAGTTGAAAGAAAATCATCTAATCTGAAATCACCTAAAAAGACCTCAGTCCCTCAATCTTCCATTGAAATCAGCTCAGAAGGATGTAATAAAAGACCTAGGAGACCAAATCCCAGGTACAGTAGTGGAGAATTCACTGTTTATTCAGATGACGATGACGATGATGTAGATGATGACATGATGGAAACAATAACTGAAAAGAAGGGAACTTTAGTTGATGGTGTGGACATTGAGCAAAGGAAGACCCCAAAAGAAAAGGAATCTGGAGAAGATGATACTGATGCCATTGGCAATGGTGCTGCCCTGCCGACTCCAGAGAATGATGCTGGCTTAGAGGAGAGGGAAACTCCAGTGTTATCTAAGAGAAATCAAGGAGCAGTAGAGGAAAGACGCAAGTTTGGTAAACGCCTGGGAGTCAGGGGGCCTTTAAGAAGATTTGCTGGTTTTTCTCCTGGAACTCCTGATAATTTTGTCATGCCTTTAAGTCCAGAGAGTGATGTATCCACTGCATCAGGAGATGCTGGAAAAAAAGCATCCATAAGTACCAAAGGTTAGTTATTATCTCTATCAAAGCTCTCTATAGTATATGTTGAATTGAGAGATTTGAAAAATCTTCTTTCTAAACCTTTGTTCTCTAGTTTTGTTAACACATCTGGTTAACATAGCATCAGAAATTATGCATATTGATTTGGAAAGACTGACTGATACTGAAAAATATTTAATACATCCCCAGGTGTTAACATATATTCCGATAGTTATGATTGTTTGCAATAAGTTTGATCCAGTAAATATTTTTCATTCTACGTTCAGCTTTAGAAAACCAGTATCATCAGGATGTGGATGGTGAGCTTGGACCAGAAGATTTTGATGATGTTAAGGGATCAGAAGACGTGGATAAACATTCTAGATTACCATTGGGACCTCCTTTGTCTGGTGATGGCAGAAGTCATGCTAGTGAACTACATCATGTTCATAAGTGAGTTACTATTTAGATTCTGTTCTTTTATCATTAGCTTTTAGTTTCTGGCTCATCAAAGGTGTACAGTCTTATATTTATTTCTTATTTAACTTCCTCTATCTGCAGTAATTTTAGATATCATTTTATGGATGTTTGGTCACCAATCTTTTCAAATGATATGTAATTTCAATAAAGTAAAACCTGTAAGTAAGAAATTAAATACTCTGGCCATTTGTCACTATAAATATTACAAGGAAAATTTAATTAATGGTTGGCTCATATGTTATGTTTGCTTTCCCTTAAACAATTGCATTTTCAGTCTGAATTTCTATTATTCATCTTTCATCATAGCTCGACAGCTAGAGTGCTTTGTTTTCTAAAAATAAGTTAAGTAAATTTTAAAGGAATGGCTCTCTGAAGTTAAATTGCTGGTAAATTGTGTTTGTGTACAAAATGTATCAAAGGTTAGGATTTTTATTTTAGGAAATCTCCCCTTATTATAAGTACTTTTGATCATAAGCAGGTAAACTTTTGAAAAGACTTTTGAACATAAGGAGATAAACTTCCAAGAATGGATTTTGCTTGAAAATCCATACTTTTCCTCTTGTGCCTGATAAAATATTTTCCCTCGAGTATTGAATTAAAAGCTAATATCATGAAGCACTTATTATTGCCAATTTGTTTTAAAAGTTATCTGGTTGCTTCCTTTAAGTTATGCATGACATTTTTGCATTGATTATTTTATTTTTGGATTTACTTTATTGAAAGATTGACACAGCTGATGCAGAGGTATTTTATATTATTTAACTCATTGTTACTATTTCTTTTCATTCTTGTAAAACACATATCTCTTAACTTAATGATTTATTGCAGTGATATGGGCCAATCAAGTTCTGTATTAATGGATGGAGATAAAAGAGTTGATGACCAACCAGGATTAGTTTCTCGGCGTCTCCGTGGTACTAGGTCATCAGTTCGAGTACAACAACGCTACAGCAGTGATGATCTCTATAAACCAAGACCTAACATTACACTTGGTCGGCGTAATCGTGGACGAAACTCTCCCACTCAAGGTTGGAATGAGTTTAGTACAAATGGTAGGAACAGTAATTCAGGGACTTCATTTTTATGAATGAAAACGTTGGATAGTGAAATTTATCATCAAATTTTCACCATGTTTCACTGTACATGGTGGATTTCTATCTTTTTATTAATTGATTTTAAGTTAAAATGTTCTTGTATGAAATGTATATAATGCTTACATCCTATTAAGAAGTTAAACTTCATGTAATTGGCTTGGACAAATACTCTAGTTTTTTTAGGTGGGTGTTCACCAAAGATGATGAAAAAGTTCTCCCTGTATCCTTTTGTATAATAATTTCCATGAATGGTATCTTCTACATTCTAGAATCATGCAGTGATAGTTGATTAAATTGTATTTATAACTGCTTCTAGAAGTTAATTTTATTGGTCTTAACTTTGGAGATAGATATTTTGTCTTAATAATGCAGTAACTTAAATGTCATTCTTGATTTATTAAGAATCTTCTGTTTAAGGCTGAGTCTGTATTGCAGTTAAATACATGGTGAAATCTTTCTTTTTATGATCTAATAAAAATAGAAATACGAAACATTTTGACAGACAGGAAGACTTGCAAGGTTAATCTTATTTCTTTCCATGAATTCTTTAGAAGAATCTTCAACTCAAGATAGTGCTTTCTTGAAACAAGGAAGAAGAGGATCCAGCCAGGGAACAGAAGAATTGCTTACTGAGAGCTGTCCACCAAACAAAAGACGGAGAAGGTGATTAGGGGTGTAAATTTTTAGTATTAAGTATGTCTCTCATAACTCACCCATTTTGAAGCAGTATTTGCTTTGGCCAAATACCATTTCCAGTACCTTAACTTATTTTCATCATAGATTTGTGATTTTCGATAAAGATTAAGAAGGTTACAAATTCAATTGTGAACTTTTCCATGTTTTTATGATTGCCATTCAATATTCTTCCTCATTGAAACCTGTTGAAGTTCAGAAACGGGTATTGTAATAACTCCATGTAAGTGTTATTTCATACAACAATGTATCTGTATTATATTATTATTTTTCATTGTCTGAGAGTTCATCCAATTTTTGTATAAATATATCTAGAATAGTAAAGATTAATTTTATACTATTTTTATTTATTTTAATATTTACTAAATCTATCCTAGCGTTGTGAAATAATTTCATTTCTTTGTCTCTATAGATCTTAGATGTTATTGTTCCTAAATTAATAATATATTGTAATAGAATTCAGTGTATGTCATTGGAAAAAGCTTGAGTGACTTTTTAATGGAAATAATGTTGATACAGCTAACAAACTTGATGTTAAATAAACGTCAGGCCATTGACTTCCTGAAGTTTTGGTTTGAGATAGTGCGTCTTACTGTTCATCTTTACCACTGGGTTACAATACTGTAAATAAGTTAGGCATAAAAATTTTTATAATACCAATTTTTACAAGCTCAAGGTATTAAATTTCAACAAGTGTGTGAAAATACCATAACAATTTACTCTCCAGTTTAACATAGTTCCCCCACATTAGGAAAATGATCATCCTAATTTCACAAATATATTTTGTTACATTTTGGTCCATATGAGATGCACATTTATACAAATTTGTTTCGGAAATTTGTGTTCTTTCGCTAATGGAATAAAGCTTCCCCCCCCGAGTAATATATATCAAGTTGGACATAGTTTATATTTTTATCTTAAAAATATTTCAAAAAATAATTCAATAAATGGTTCTCTGAACTGTAACTGAAGTGTTATTTTGACTTTGGAAAGAGAAGGGTCTGAATTAAATAAAGCTGCATAAAATAACCAATTTTTATTCCTGTTACTCCATAATTATCAGATTTTCTTGGAAGTTAACTGGAAACCGTTATAAATCTATCACTTAAAAAAAATTACTCCTTTTTTAGCTGAGTTATAAATTTTGTAGCTTCTGGATAGCTTTGTGGGTAATGCATTCAACTTTGTCAAAAGCTGTTTCAGGTTTGATTCCCAATGGTGGTTCACATGCAAAATGGCCTTAGCTGTCAAAGCACATTTAAAAGTTACTGCTGCTAATATCATAGATTTAATTTCACTATTTTTGTAATTAAAAAAGTCCATCTGCCATTGAATTTTTTAGGAAACATTTTCTGTGGGCTTATTTGTTATTGGCATTATAAAACATTTAAAAGTAAACAATCTCTTACAAGGATTACTTGAGAATTAAGTCTTACTTGCCAAATTATTAAGGGACGTGCATAATTCCTTATTGATGTGAACTTTTGTGACTATAATTTCATGAATGAAATTCATTCATGTTAAGGAATTTCATTCATTTCATCAAATGAATAATTATTCATCAAATAATGCAGCAAACAGAATTAATAGTGAGATTTTATCTTATTTTTTTAGAAATCCATAGAAAAGCCAAATGTGCATGTATTATTTTTTGCCATTTTAGTATTTATGCCTCATATTTTGCAGTCAATTTTCTTTTTTTAATTTCATTAGGAGTGACATAGTTTTAAGATATGTATTCAAAATGTAAAAATTGCCTTGGTGGATAAATAGATGTGAACCAATAAGTACCTGTATTAGAAACCAGTTGCTTTTGTTTAGGAAAGTTGACATTACCAATTTGTGTAACAATGTTATTCTAGACTTCATGCCGATTCATTGGATTTGAGTCATTAGTACTAAAATTGTTTGTTGCTTTTCAAATAAAGTGGGAAAAAAGTAATTTAAATCCATAGTTTCCTTTTTGATTCAGAATGAAATAATGTTGGATGGATTGAAAGAAAAGTTGCTAAATGATATGAGGACTTACAAACATCTATGACAACCATGAGATTTGGCTGGGGAGCTTTCACTATACAGAAAACTTAAGCAGTGGCCAAGGGGTGCCTTAACTTGGAGCCACCAAATTTTTGTCAGTGGTCAAGCAATGATATCTACAAAGTAAGAAATTACACCTATAGTAAATATAGATAAAGTTGTCGAAAGATTTGCTGAAGGTTCGAAGGTGATTTTTCATTACTTTGAATAGTATATTTAAGAACTTTTCTATTCTGTAGATAATAAAAGGTTACTGTATGGAAGCAACTAAATTTCCTTTGCCTATTTGCATCACATACCTTCTGTCCAGCTTAGGATTATGGTTCAATGAATTCAAACTTAGGCAGACATTGGTTTTGATGAGGAAGATCAAGACTGAAGATTGGTGTGAACATTGAAAGTTAATTTATCATTTTAAGGAGGTAAGATGGTCTCTTTGGCCAAAATATATATTTGGATTCAGAGGGTTAGTTCTCATTATTTAGAGAAAGAAAGCACAATTGGGCTCCATCTCTTGAAGCAATCATGGCACAATAACAAAGTGGGCAACGCGTTTGACGTTGGTGAAAGTGGTTCTGGATTCCTGGTGGAGGCCAACGTGCAAAATGACCTTAGATATCAAAGCACTTTTAACAGTACTACTACTACTACTAGGAAGTACAATCACAAATAAGTTCTACACTGAACTATTGAACCAAGTTGACAAAAGGTTGAAGGGAACACAACCGCATTTTAAAAAGTAACAATTGCTGTTCTGTCATCAGAAAATAGCTGCTAATCCATCCAAAATTGTTGTGACTAAATTACAGTATGAATTGCTGTAACATCTACCATAAAATATTTCTTAAGCTAAGAGACAATACACAAAACGGAGTTCTATTGAGAACAAATTGTACTATTTGGAAGGGTTCAAGAAATTGCTGGGACATTAGGAAGTGATTCATAATTAAAGAAAAATCTTATCATTTTTAGCATGAGTACTTATTTATCCTAATTTAATAGGTATCCTATATAATCTCTTAAAACTTTTTCTTATAAATGCAAAAATTCCTTGAAATTTATTAACTTGTACAAATATCCAACTCAATTTTTTTAATTTGGCATGCGTTGCAAGATTTTTTTACCACATTTATATTGATGAAGTCTCTCATAATTTGGATGCTCCACTGTTCAGACCAATTGCAGTTACAGGAATTTATTCTTACTCCTGAAACTGAGTTTGCTACCTCACCATTAGTAATCACTTCTGGAAAAGAAAATTAAATGACGAACTATAGCAGGATGTAAAAAATACAGAGGACAAGAAACATGGTAAGATCTTGTGATGTGAATTATCATGAAAATCATGGCTGGTTATGTCATTTTAAATGAATTGCAACATCGAGGAGAAATATTTATGAAAAGTAATATATATATTGTACCTTTCTGTATCCCCCTGCTTTTTTAAGTAAAATTGAAATTGATTCCTTATGTTGCTGGGTATTGTTTTAGAGAAACAAATGTTATTCCTCTAACAAAAGTCTATCAATATGTCTTTTGTCATTCTATTTCCCAGTTCCAGCTCTTTCACTTCTTCCCCATCTTTGTTTTGCCAAACTACTGCATTCTAATCCACCATTACAATAAGATACTTTGTGTAGTCCTAGTATTATAATGTTGGACCTTTCCATTTCAACAGTTATGTTTTCCAACTTCTCTATCTAAAGAATTGTCCTGACATTCTAGATTCCCATTCTCTCTTCTTTTCCTGTCATTTATTGAATAAGGATTTCTTGGAATGATGACTGAGATGTACTTATTACTATCGATGCTTGATGCAAATTTCTCACTAAAGGTCTGAGTCCAGTATTTGCCATTAACAACATCGGATAAGAAGTTAAGATAGTCTATCTTGCCTTCCTCAACAGTGTTTTGAACGTGATATGTGGTATCATATCAATCACAATTTATTCTATATTCTTTGAGTTCAAAGCACCATTGGAGAAGCTACACTATCTTCTAATACTTACATAATATCTCTCATATTCTCATCTAAAGTAAGCACATTAATTGCAATATTCCTAAATACTTTCCCTTACTTGCAAAATTTTTCCCTTCAAGCACCTCCATATGCATATTTTCTTACACTCCTTAAGATATGTGCTTGCGTATGTACATGCTAAGAAATTTAGTGTAAGGGAAAGTGGTTAAGGCCAATAAGGTATTCAGACGATAAAACTATTGTGTGCAATTGAAAATGGGGTAAACATATTCTTGAAAATGCCCTAAAAGAAGAGAGAGTGAAATGAAAATAAACTTAAGAAAAACTAAAGTAATGTTGTTTTCCAAGGAACGGAGGCAAAGTTAACGGTTAAAGTGGATGGGGAAAATTATGTTAGGTTGATAAATTCCCTTACTAGGATAGTGTCCTTTTTTGTGATGGAAAGTGCACAGCTGAGGTTTGAAAATGAATCGTAGGAAGCTTTTGTGAAGGGAATGAAACTGATAACCAGAGATTTTGGTAAAGTAATCAGGTAAATTTAGGCATCTTTTAATGACATGCGAATATTCATGCATAAACATCAATTTGTTAAAAAAATGTTTTTAATGTAAAAGGGATTTTGCCATGAATTATGGATAAATAAGAATCTTTGATTAGTAGTGTCTTTCTGTATGGATGAGAACACTAAAAGATTGGACGCCCTGGAGATATGGGTGTGACGTAGAATAGAAAAATTAAGTTGGGTGGATAGAAAAACAAACACGGAATTGATGGAGATGATTGAGGAGCGGGTTTTAATTAAAGTAATTCGGCGTCGACAGAAGAATTGGGTGCGTCAAATATTGAGATGAGAGGGATTTCAAAAGAAAGCAACTGAAAGTTGAAAAAAAAGAAGAAGTCTGAAGAAAAAGACTGAGGGAAAGACAAAAGCAAAAGATGTTAGACGACTTAAAAGGCGGAGTAAATTACCTAGAAACGAAAAATAGGGAATTGAATAGTGAATATTGAGGTACATAAAAGTACAGCAAGATAGGTATGTGCACTTACCTACATGAATAAAAATGTTAGTTTTGGATGAAATTTGAACATGCAACCTAACATACTCTTTCAGACATTAGGGTCATCAAATCTATATGGTGATTGAGAAGAAATATCCGTGTTATAAGGAATCATATGGTAGTCAATAACATGGATGGTAGAGTCGTTCTATCAAAGCCGATTACACCCTAGCCACATCAAGTAAATGGTCCGATTACTGCTGTTTTTTTTTACAGGCTCTACAATCAACGTAGCCAAACTCGGAGAAGCACCATTCCAACGGTCTACGGTAAGCCACTAAATATTCTAACATTTACGGTTACATATTCACGAGACAGATAAAGTAAATCATGTATCGAGAAATTTCGTTTATACTTAATATCATTGTCCTTATATTCCATAAAAAACTTATTTTTTATGAACCGTTAATTTTTGCCAATAAACCTAGACTGATAGCCGTATACCTAACTCATAACTTGAAATGATTGCATCGAAAATGAATTGCAGTATACTTCAAAGCTCGCGAGACTCAAAACAGCCGACCACGGACGACTTCCAACCCTTCCAACGCTTCCAACCATTTCCAACACCCCCCCTCCACAAAAATCATTGCGCCAGCCGCTAGTGCCATTGAAAATGGAACGATTGCGTTGAAACGTCGCATCCGTCGTATTTTCCTAAAACTTATCGGCAATTGAAGAAGTTTTGCCTTTGCAGTAGTCACTGCAAGAAATTTTATTTTCCTTGCAATGTGCTCTTTGGAGCACTTCGTTTTAAAGTTTTCCTGACACTTTACAGAATAGAATTTGCCAAAATGAATCGAAGAAGAACGGCTAACAATTTCACTCATGTCAGCCCTTGTGTTAAGTACATGATATTTCTCCTCAATTTCATATTTTGGGTCAGTATTTTCCTCATCTAAGATGAATCATATTTATATATCTATATTAAAATTAATAAAGTGGAATGACCTACTTTGGTCGTTGATGAAAATTAACATGATCGGTTTCTAAGTGAATTTATCAAGTAGAAATTTTAAAATAATTACATATCAGTAGTTTTTTTAGCTTTAATATTATCTTCATGAGATATTCTGAATAGCTAAATTTCAGTGTAAGTGTAATTTGACAATTATTTTTGTTGCATTGAAAAGTCATTGTTTGAGTTTTGCAACATTCTTCCTGTGCAACGTTGTTTTTGTGGATATTTAATGATGTGGTATTTAATTTGCATGAAAGGTATAAATAACATGTAGTAGTTGATAACATCATCAATTGGTTTGTTTAAATTCATCGTTACTATCTTTTCAATCAGCTTTTTGGAGGCTTACTGATCGGTGTTGGACTTTACGCATTCGTTGACAAGTGGCAGGCTACAGGATGGGTTAAAGTCGAAACTGTTTATGATATTATATTGAATATATCACTTGTGATGATAATCAGTGGTGGCGTCATTTTTGTTGTGAGTTTTGCTGGATGTGTTGGTGCCCTTCGTGAAAATACTTGTTTGCTGAAATTTGTGAGTAGTTGGTTTTCCGATATTTATATTGTAAATCTAACTTAAGAATGATATTGTAAATTTATTATATAAATTATTTTATTATTAATTGTAAAATGGTCATTGTAATATGAGTCATAACAGATGTAATCATGGGAAAACATCTTATTGAAATCTAGAAGAGTATTATTTCCTCTTCTTCATCAGTTTCCATCTGAAAATTCTTATATATGTTGCAAGTATTTTGTTAATCTGATAATTATCAATTGAAATAAACTCTTAAACTTGAAGTTCATTATTCTCTTGCTTAACTGAATAAGGTTACTGCAGTTTATAATTAAAAAGAAATATTTATGAAAATTTAGATTCTTGGTGCTTTTATATTTATCGATCTGTAAAGGAGGATTGTCGAACTATCACTTATACTTGGTTTATTGCAAGTTATTTCATGCAAAATAGTAAAAGTTTTTCCACTTGTATGACTTCTTTTTGCTTCTCTTATTTCAAAGGTGTGTCATGAATGATAGTATACATTTTATTTTGGCTTTAGTGATAAAAATGTTGCTCATAGTAATGAAAAAGCTAATATTTATGAATATTATGGATTGTTTTTCTTTTTTTCATGCAATGGTTCCAGTATTCACTGTGCTTGTTGATATTTTTCCTTCTGGAGATGGCTGTTGCTATCATTGGATTTGTGTTTCCCCACACAATGCAATCAGTTCTTGAAGAGTCATTTACTGACAAAATTATTGAAAGCTATAGAGAAGATCCAGATCTGCAAAATTTCATTGATTTTGCTCAACAAGAGGTGAGAACTTTCTCTAGAACTGAAAGAATTTTTAGAATTTGACAGTGGTCATAATTATAAAATTTCAGAAACGTAGTCAACTAAGGGAACGTTTTTTGTTTAAGAAAAGCTATGGTGAAAAAGATTTCTGAATGTATTTCATAGGTGGAAGCTATACTAGTGTTAATTGCAGTGAAATATTTCAAAATATTTGTTCTACAAAATTTTAAGTTGTATGGGCACTTTTATGGTAGTACATAAGCAAAAATTATATGTTCAATAATAATGTTAAAGTATGCTATTGAAGGATGTGAAGGTGTTGTGTTTAACTATGGAAGTTGTACTCCATAGCTGTATTTACAATTGATAAATTTTGACTAGAGAACAAAATATCACTAATAATAAAAATAGCATGACCCCCTAAATTATATAATTTTAATATAATCAAGTGTTGAAACTTGGTGAAACTCAATCTCAGGAATTGAAACAAAACATTTGTTAAGTTTTTCTGTTTCAGTATTTAATTTTCATCCTATTAGTGTATGATATGTTCTTCATAAAATTTGCTATGGCTTTCTTGTAAGGAAATATATGACTGGGCATGTAATATGAAACGAAGTTTTTAGAATTTCAGAAATTCTTTTGTTTTATGCATGATGATATAAGTTCTTCTTCTTGGCCTTACAGCCCTTGGTGGGTAGTGCCCCCAACAATATTTCTCCATTCCTCCCTGTCAAAATTCTTCTCAACCCTTGGATAAATTGACTGGTAAGATCTGCCAGTGCATTGTCCAAAACATTCTGCATTATTCTTTCTCTCTAAAGCTTAGTAGTTTGGTCTTAACTATTTTCTTTGGTTTCATTTCTTACAATCCTTCTTTCTCTTGCCCTTAGTCATATCATCAATTCAGTATGTTAAATATAATCTAATATTGATATCAAAATTCAACTCATTAAATTTTCTTTGGACCCAATTAATTGTTATTATTGAAAAGTACTTCTATGATTTTCCCTTATGTTAGAAACATATTGTGGTATTCTAGAAAATAAATCATTACTCTCCTGCTTTTATTCATGGACAAACTAGGGCTGGGGTGTGGAATATTTTTCCAGATTTATGCCGTATGAACCATTTGGCTGCATAAGAAAGACCAAGTCTAAAACCATCAAGCTGATGTTGAATTGTGTATTGCCTATGTTCCAATATGTTTAACATCGAAATTTTGTATGAGGAAAAAAAACTATTTGATATCTGAATTCAGAAATATAATTTATTTTCATTTGTAGCCATTAGCTAGATTGGAAGAACATTTTTTAAATTCAGGAATTTGCTTCTAAAAGTGACAAAATGGCTGCATGTAGCCTATAGGGCACATATCTCTTGCCTATGGTCTAGGCTAGTTACTATTTAGTTGAATTTATATAATTTAATTGGAATCCTAAAATATTCGTATTGGTGCAACACCTAGCATACATTTTAAATACTTTGGAAGTAGAAAGTATTTATTTTGTTGAAGTATTCTTTCTTTTCTTATCAAATTATGACTTCTAGATCATATCCTGCTAACTAGTTGTAGAGTGCATACAGCATTAATGCCATTTTTATGATTTCTTTTTCAAGCATAATATTTTATTGTTCATATACACATTTCATTATTTATCATCTATTCTGCCTTTTAGAATTTATCAGATGTTTTATCTTATTTAAACAGCAATAGCATTTACTGTTGTGATTAGTGATGGAAAATAAGTTAGGTTGTTTTTTTATATTGAAAACTATTTAACTTGGTTGTAAATGTTTGGGGCCTCTGTAGCTATTAGCTAATTCAAAATACTGAATTCAGACTGACTACTTTTCATTCTTTCATATAGAATAGATGTTGTTCCCTCAGGGAATTGTACTAATTAGGTAATTAGGAATTGTATTAATTAGGTCTAGCAAATCAGTGACTTATAAATGTTGTATCACTGAAGCATATGCAAAACATTATTTTTCTTTGAATGATATACTAACTGCTAGTCATAGCAACCACATAAAATCATCATTTTGCTAAATTTACTTTTATGTTTAGGTATTATTAAATTATGTAATTACTGTTGCAAATGATGCTGCAATTAGGATAATCTTCAAATTTTTTTCTTTTAGTTTCGTTGTTGTGGGTTGAGTTCAGAAGGTTTTCTGGATTGGTCTAAGAATGAGTACTTCAACTGCAGCTCTCCAAGTGTGGAGCGCTGTGGGGTTCCATTTTCTTGTTGTATGAATGCCACAGACATATCGGTTTGTATATTTATTTATATATGTAAGTGACCCATTTGGATTAGTTAGGTTTACTGATTTGAATCATTCATTATTTTTCAGGGTGGTTTGATGAACATAATGTGTGGATATGGAGTGCAAGAACTTCCAGTAAGTGGAATTTTTGCTATTTTCTTATATTGGAAAAGAATTTTTTTAATATTTTAGATTAAATTTAAAAGGTTTTGGCAATACAATTTTAAGGAAGGAAATTATCATCATTATCTATTGAAATTTTGCAGAGACATTAAATGTTTGGAAAATTGTTAGCTGTATATCTTGTCATTAGAGTTGGTAACTGCATCATCATTATAAATGCCTTAGAATGTCAATAAATTTTCAAATAAAAGAAATTATAATTTCATCTTGCAATTTTTATATAGCAATGTTAGGAGAAAGTAGTCTGTTATGTTTAGAAGAACTCTTTTAGTGTCATTGGTTCTTTACTATGACTGGAATTGACTCATATAATATTGTAATATTTTTCTCAGTTCAATGGTGTACTTGATTTCTTCATAAGGTTAGGCTTAAGATACTCATTTAGCTCCAAGGATACTTTAGGTAAAACAAAATCAGTTAAAATCATCTAGCTCAAAGTTAAAAAATTCTATAATTCAGGATATCAAATATTTTCTGAGAGTATTATGGATACTTTTATTCTGGTTGACTTCAGTTTTGTAGGAAAGACTTTTTAGCCTCTTCACTGCTACATTTTGCATCACTAAAACTGGATGTTTAGAATGAATAACAGCAGAATGATTTAATAGAATAAGTAAGTTTTATATCAACAGTGAGTAAATGGAAATAGTGGATCATTTCTAAGGATAGTTTAATTATGTATAGAGGTGAAAGAATTAATGGATAAATAGAATAGGCCATTAATGCAGTAGATAAAGGCAGGTAGTTGAGTGGTGGGTAGTGTGTGGTGTGTGATTTAAATTCGTCATCATCAAATGCTTTCAGTATACTAATGTGCTACTTGCTGTGTGGCCGTAGCATAGCTTTTTTTGTGAAGTCTGTTAGTTTTCTGAACTCATTTGGAATTTCATTTGAAGCTTATACATGACCAATGACTGGTAAATAGGAATAACATCTGGAAAAGATTAAAATTGATGCCCCATTATGCTTCCCTCTAATCTCATGTCAGGGATTTGATGAGTAAGTTTCTGATACCTAAAGTCATGAAGAGTCAGATCATCTCTTAGATAGATCTATCTGCTGTAATATAAGTCATAAAGAGTAATCTGCTGCTACCTCAGGAAGTTGACATTAATTATGGAACCAAGAAAGCTCTGGGTCAATTTGAGAAGTCAGAGAAGGATATCTTACTGTTTCAACATGAGTGCTGAACATTAATGAATATAGGCAAGACTAGTAAATCTCTTCAAATTGTCATCCACTATGAAGAGCATGGTGAGGAAAATTCTTAATAAAATGTATCTGACTTATTCTTACACAAATGATATTATACGTCTGGATTCAGAAGTGCAGTCGATCCTTAATTTACATTTAGGCTCAGGTTTGATTCATCTCACTGAGTTGAATTACATTGGTGGCTGTGTGGCTGGCGTTATTGATAAAGTATTCAAGAATCGTTTAGATTAGGTCAGTGAAGAAAATACTCAAAGATTTTTATGGAGATTGTAATCATATTGACTAATTCTTGATGAATGCTATGGGTGATAAAAGTGGATTTGATAATTTGAAGAGATTCATTAGTCTTACCTGTATTCTCTTCCTTGGCAATGCCAGTCTTGAAAGAGGTTTCTTGATGCCTTCTCCTTTTCTTGTTGAAAATTTAAGTGAAGTCTCTCTGGTTTCCTTTCATACTTGCCATAAAGGTGATAAGGGATGTTAAATCCATATTGTTATGTGCCCTTAGGTTCAGGGATAAGTGAGAAAAAAAAAACACCGGTCTCTATTCTAAAGAACTTTAATAGTTCACTTTTGGTTGACTGCACTTCCAAGATGTCTGCCGCAATCTCTCACAACAATCACTCTTTTATGTTCCCACAACTGTTTCGTTGCTAATACACTGCCCCCCTCTATAAATGCTATTCGTCCCAAATAGCGCTGCCAGATGCCCAACATGATGTCTCTATATGATCTTAGTTGCTCTCTCTATATTATCGTAGTTGCTCAATATGAACCATCTTCAGTTTCATCTTTGGCATTAATTGGATCCTGTACACAATGTCGTTGATCCACTTCATAATTCTGTATGTCCCATCCTAAGGTCTCTGCAGCTTTGGACTTAATTCCCTTCTTCTCTGGGGTTGATATAACCACACCAAGTCACCTTCCTCATAGGGGCTAACTATCAGTTTCTGGTCAAGTCTCATCTTTGTCCTGTCACTGCACATCTTCAAGTTATCTCTGGCAAATTTGTGGGTGACTCCTAACCCGTCAACTGGCTGACTGACATATTCCAGAAGTACAACTTTTCGGTCCTTCTCTTCAGTGTTGGTATGCTGAAAATCAAGTCAACGGGTTAGTCTCATTTCTCTCCCGGTCAATAGCATGTTAGGAGTGTAACCTGTAGCTTCATGTCGGGAACTTCTGTATGCCAACAAGAAAAGTGGTATCAAACTGTCCCAATTTCCTTGGTTCCGGTCTACAAACATTGACAGATACTGATTAACGATGCAGTTCTGTCTTTCCACCATGCCATCCGACTGAGGATGTAGTGGTATAGTCTTGGTCTTCTTGACTCTCAATTTATCCATCAAGTGCTTCCATAATTCTGATTCAAAATTTCATCCTTGATCGGTGTGAACTTCCAAGGGCACTCTGTGGCGGCATATTACATGCTCCAGCAAAGCTTCACTTACCATAGCTGCCTCTTGACTTGGAAGTGGAACGATCTCCAGCCACTTTGAGAAGTAGTCCATTTCCACCATAAGGTATCTGTTTCCAAATTCCATTATTGGAAATGGACCTGAAATACCCACTGCTATGCAATCCCACGGTGCTCCCAAAATATATTGCATCATTTTTCCAATAGAATCCGTCTCTTACTCGTGCCAATGTCCTGTTGACACCAAAATGACCTCAAGTTTGACTGTCGTTAAGCTCTGTTAGCATGGCACCCACTAGATCCCGAGATATGATGGTCTGATTGGCGACAGTTTTTCCATTTACACTTTCCCACTTCCTGATGATCACGTCTTCACACAAGCTCAAGGAATCCCACTGCAACCAGTAGGATTTCACAGTTGGTCCATATCTCAAGATTTCCTGCCAGCTTGATCAATGTCCGTTGTCTAACCATTGTCTGACAATTCCTAAGTCTGGGCCGTCTCACTGATTCTGAGCCACAGTGTCCTTGGTAAATTCGGTCTGTCCCTTTAAATGTCTTAATTGTTATTCTGTTGAACACTTCCCTATTTGCAGCATCTTCTTTTGCTTTTTGCCGGGTACAAAATTTGCATGACTTTTCTGCGCAGGGTCTTCTTGACAGGGCATCAGCATTGTTGTGGCTTTTACCTCTGCGATATTGGATTTCAAACTCGTAAGTTTGCAACTTCTCCAACCAGCGAGCTAATTGGCCTTCTGGGCTCTTGAACCTCATCAGCCACTGTAGAGCAGAATGGTCCATCCAAATGTGGAACTTCCTTCCATAGAGGAAAGTATGAAAATGGTCTACTGCTTTCACAATTGCAAGAAGCTCCTTCTAGAAGCAGTAATTCCTTTCTGCCTTTCCCAAAGTCTTACTGAAATTAGCGATGACTGCTTCTTCGTTATTTTGTATTTGGGAAAGAACTGCACCAACTCCATGGGAAGATGGGAAGCATCAGTGTCCAAAATGAAAGGGCTGTTATCCACTGGATAAGCCAAAATTGGTGCCGTAATCAGTCATTGCTTTAACTCCTGGAATGCTTGGCAGCATTCGATTATCCAAATGAACCATTGTCCGTTCTTTTCCATTAAGCCATTCAATGGCTTGGCAATACGTCCAAAGTCCATTACGAATCATCGATAGTAACTGCACAGTCCCAAGAAACTTTTGACTTCATGTTTGTTCTTTGGTTTTTGCCATTCCTTTACGTCCTGAATTTTGATTGGATCTGTCTCTATGCCAACAGATGACACTACATGTCCCAGAAAACTGATTCTCTCTTGAAACAGCAAACATTTCTTCGGATTCAGCTGGTGGTGAGCATTTCTAAGTCTTCCAAAGACATTCTTCAAGTTGACAAGATGCTCGTCAAAATCCTTCCCGATAATCATGACATCATCCAAGTACACCAAGCAAGTTTCCGACATGAGACCTCTTAGAACTAACTCCATCAGTCTTTTAAATGTAGCTAGGGCATTGCATAAACCAAAGGGCATCACGTTGAATTGATATAGTCCCTTTCCTGTAGAAAACTCTGTCTTCTCTTTATCATCTTTGTGCATTTCCACCTGCCAATAGTCACTCTTCAGATCCAGCGTTGAAAACCATTTCGCCCTGGTTTTGTTTTTTGAATGTTTTGAGAATGTCATCAATCCGAGGTAGTGGAAAACTCTTTCTTGGTGATGTCGTTCAGTTTCCTGTAGTCTACACAGAATCGCATATTCCTGGCCTTTTTTGTACTACTGGAGATGAACATGGACTGTAGGATTCTTCAATCACTCCATCCTCCAACATGCTCCGAATATTCTTGTTCAATTCCTGCTGGTTTGCGAACGGAACTCGTCGAGGTGATTGATGAAGCGGTTGCGTTCTCTCGAAGTTAATCCGATGTACCAGATTCATTCAGCCCGTGATTTAGTTAGTGGCGAAAAGATTGGCTTCCTCTGCAATAAACTTTGTCGCTCGGAAGAAGGTTCTATGTCTTCTTAAAGTTATCCACAAGTTTTTTGATGTCTTCCAAGTTGTTACACTCCCTGTTAAACTCGATATCGCAGCATGTCACTTGCACAATAGGTTCGCAAACTCCCAATTCTTTGCCATTTTTCAACACTGCCCTGTTGTCCAACAGGTTTGCCACTTTTCACTGGTCACCATATTATTCAGTTTGAAAAAAGTCCTGGTAATTAGTAGACCATTCGTGGTCTTCGTTGGTTCAATAACTACCACTCCTTCTTCCGAGACATTCTTCTCTAATCGAGCTTGAACCACAACTTCTGAATTAAGGGAAATGCTCAAGTCTTCATTTATGAGAACTTTGGTCCATTTGATTGATGATACAGACAATGAAAACAAAAGCTCTTCATTCCCGATTTGAAGTAACTCGTTCTGGAAGTCTACCACATGGTTGAGATTTTAATTCTAGGGGCTTGAACCCTGTTCGTCAGCATGCACCCTCTTACACTGGCAACTCGGCGTTTCCCAAACCAGTCTTGTGTGCCAGACTGAGGCTATGGCTTTGGCTGTTCCTTTTGGCAGAACGAAAGCATTGGTGGCAATCTCTACTAATATGCCCTCTTCTTCCACAGGAATAACATTAAATCTCCCTATTTGGAGTTCTCAACATACTTGGCAGGTTTTTCAAACTCTCCACAGTTTCACGCAATGTCTTCCTTATGTCCAGCTCTTCATCCTGGTCTGACGACGGATCCAAAAATTTGATCTCCTGCACTCGGTCTTGCTTGGAGTAATATCCGGTGGCTTCATATTCTAATGCTCATAGGATTGCATTGGTTAGGTTCGTCATCCTCGAGGTCCTCGAAAATCTTTGAGTTCCAGGATTCTGAAGTCCATCGTGAAGGGTCGTAACGGTCAAATCTTGAACGTTGTCCTCAGGTGCATGCGGATAAGCTAATCTTGTAATCCTTTCCACCTCGGTCCCATATTCCTGCAGTGTTTCTTTCAGCAGCTGAGCCCTACATTTCAGCTGGGTTTAGTACACTTGAACAAGATGGCTCTGCCCAAAACGAAGCTCTAGGGCAGCCACTACAGACGAGTAATTGTTTTGGTTTATTTCGGAAATGTTTTGCAAGACATCCAAAGCCTTTCCTTGCAGTGCTATTATCAAATTTGTGAGTTTTTCTTGTTCTGTCCAGTCATTACTAGAGGCAGCTACATCAAATTGTCGTTTATACAGATTCCATGAAGTTTCTCCATTGAAGGTTGGCTGTTTGATGGTTCTTGTGGAAGTCGAAACTGTAGAGATGTTACGAGGACTCATACCTGCTTCGATTCGTTCTTCCAAGTCAATGCGTTGCGCCAACTCTTTCGCCTCTTGTTGTGTGATTATATTCTGTTCTTCCACACTGCCTATTTTCTGCATCATAGTTCCTTGAGAGACTCATCATTTGTACGAGCTTCTCAAAACCTTCCTTCTCTTCTTCTTTTTCTTGCACTTGGCATTCCTCCTCTTTTTGTTTTTCACGTAACTGATCCTCTATATCTAGCCTGTGCTTCTCCATTAACATTTCAAACATCTCCTTTGCCTCTGCCATATTGCCGTAATCAGTAGTAAGAGTTTTCACCATAAATCACTTACAGTTTCACAAATCTTCACTCACTTATCCCACTTCTGACACCAAAATTGTTACATACCCTTAGGTTCAGGGATAAGTGAGCAAAACAAAAAAAAAACGAACTCTATTCTAAAGAACTTGAATAACGTCCACCTTCGGTTGACCGCACTTCCAAGATGTCTACCATGATCTCTCTCACAAAAATCACTCTATTTTGTTTCCACAACTGTCTTGTTGCTACAACAATATCAAGCAATTAATTCAGTTTCCGAAATGCTCATGCAAAGTACAGTAAAGCTTTAGAAAAGACAAGAGACGCTAACAAGGCCTTGAAAGAAAGCAATAAGAATGCAAATAAAAGTACTATAAATGTCCAAGAGCTGCAAACCAAAAAAGCTAAACTTCTTGATAATGTTGAGAAAGTTGTTACAGGGATTGAAGTGCTATCATTGAAAATTTATTTACCAAACTAGTTTGATTCTTGTTTTCTACGTTCAAATTCTACATCACTCAATTTTATTGCCTTTCACTCATTTACAATTTTATTTTCTAATATACTATTGATTTCATTGTTATATATCCAGTTTTGATTATTTTGGCAAAAAATGATGAGATCTTTGATAATACTGAAAACTTTAATTTACGATAAACAGTCCTATCAAACTAATCTAAGAGATTTTAAATTTTATTCCTCACAGAAAGGACTACTTAATTTAATCATACTTCTTTATTCCCTCTTGAGAATCAAATGGGCACTTCAGCTAGTATTCTATAAAGTCATAGAATATATGTCAGGTGTTTGTGACAAAAGAAATGAGTAAATAAAAGAGAGAAACAAGATGTGGTTTTTGTGGATGATATGGTAATTGTGATAAGGAGTTACTTAAGTAAATCACTGATCCTAGAGGGCTTGAAAATTAATAGAGCAAGGTTATTATTATAAGAAGAGATTATTAGCTTGAGATAAGCATTCATTGAAATGATTGTCATAGAAAATGTTATGCATCAAGGAACTGAAGGTATGATAGAACATAAAATTATAAGAATATTAGAGAAAATAAGCAAATTGTAGAGTAGAAGACATTTAATTTGGTGTGAGAAAAGGCCAAGAAAGGTAAAAGTAATTGTAGATCATTATCTTATCATATTATGTTACCAGCCAATGTGCTGACCTGCTGTGCACACAAGCCTCTCCATTTTCTGTTTTCCAGCCATCTCTCTATCATCACTCTGCTCCAATTATCTCCTCATTTCTGCACACTCTCTTCCTCTATTTTCATCCCTTCCTCTAATTTTTTTACTATTTCTTGAATCCTTGGTAATCTGCCCTTTTCCATATAATATGTCCATGGCATATAGAACTTTTTATGTATCCATAGTTTTATATTCATCTGAAACATGGGTAATGAATGAAAGACAATGGAGCTGTCTACCAGCTGGGTAAATGAAGTTCTTGAGAAGTGAAGCAGAGTAAATCAAAATTGAGAGAAAAGGAAATACAGACATCAGAGATTAAATCAGAGTAAATAGCTTAAAGAATATGGTGACAAGTGGTAAATAGACTTAGATGGGTGGGAAATTTAAAAGAAATGGAAGATGACAGGAACCCCAAAATACAAGAAAAATAGGGAAAGCAAGAAGGAGTGAAAATGAAAACTGTATAAATGATGTATGGATGATGTGAGAGATGTTCTATTAAAGAGAAGCATATCCTGGGAAGAAGTCAGTTCATAAATGTAGTGGAAGGCTTTAAAAGCTAGTTGTATTTGGCAGATGTGTGGAAAGGGTATGCAACATTTGAAAGTTAATAGGAGATTAATGAAATGGTTTATTGGTTGGGAAACTAAGAATAGATATAGTTTGATAATTAGTGAAATACATGAGGTATTACAGATCAAATTTATAGTTTGGGTGTTTGGTTGACAATAGTTTATAATATTTTAATACAGTAAGGTAATTAAAGATAGCTTTATATATTTCTTAATTAATTAGATTCCACTATAGAAGCAATTTTTATTCAAATGCATGAGAACTTCATGTTCCAACAACTGAGCCCTCTGACAATCGATCGTTAGTCCAATTGAGCACTTCCCATTCTCAGTAAGCGCTAATTGAGCAACTGTACATACAATAAAATCAAACTGTATATTTATGTAAACCTTTGTGCTATTTTGAGCAATGAAACAATTAAATGCTAATGTTTTTTTTGCCCATTACTGATTTAGTGACCGTGATTGAAAAATATCGGAATGATTTTATTATGTCAAGATTTACATCATTTCAGCTATAAAACTAATAAGATCTCTCCTTATTACTAGCAAGTATTGATAAAGTGAGATGTGTCTTGCTTTAATCACTAATAAATAATGAAATTATTAAGTTTCATCAGTAATATTTCTGTTACTCTTAAACAAATTTAATATAAAATGTTTATTGACTTTTTAGTCCCTTATCTAACATATTGTACTCTTTTTATTAATCCACTTTTATATTAATGCTGTGAAATGAATTTCTGCAAAGTTTTATCAAAACCTAAGTTGAAAATATGAGTTTCTGGGATAAGGAAAGGTGTTTTTAACATTGCATGGTAAGCTGTGTGGCTGAACTCTAGGATTAACAAGTGTGAAAAATAGCAACATGACTGAGGCTCGAACCCAGGTCTCCCACTTTCTGGGCAGGTATTCTGAACCACTGAACTACCATGCTGCATATAATGCAGTAAATTTTGTATTATTTTAACCTGTTTTGCTCAAAAATCATATGTATTCACTTCTCAAATTGGAGAGTGCAATAAGGGAGAGAGTAGTAGTAGTAGTACAATTCTTAAAAGTCCTTCAGCGGATAAGGTCATTTCGCACGTAGGCCCCCCTCCAGGAACCAAACTCAAGACTACTTTCACCTAAGGTGAACACTCTGCCCACTTGGCTATCTGGAAGCCCAGGGAGAGAATATTAGATGATTAATGTGAACGCTAGAGTAAAAAGAGAGTATTCATATAAGTAAAGAAAAGTTTCATTGACAGCTCATTTATGATGCTATGAGTAAATTGTTCTATTACAATCCTTGGGATGACAGATAGAGGGAGGCAGTTTCAGGGAGATGATGTTAGCTGTGAATCTTATGGTATGACTTACATTATAAATACTCTGAGGAACAATTGGCAATAGTTTCTAAGGGGTAAGAGGGAGGGTAATGATACATGTGTACAAATAAGTAGAGTTATAGGTATCAAATCACTCAATTTGCTTTGCAGATAAGGAAAAGATAATGCGTAACGTTATAAATATTTATATGGGTAGTTAGTGGGAGGAAGTTGGGTTTTCATTATACACATCACCCTGTCCTATCTGGATTTACCATATTGAATATCTTTAGCTGTTGGCAAATTCTTATTTGAGCGTACTCCTTGTGTTTTTCTGGTTACTGGTACAGCTCAAAATAACGTTAACATTTCCCGTGAAAGTTGGTATTGCTTAGATTGTCTTGACCCTCATTCTCTTCTTTGATGTTGTAGATTAATAATTAATTAAAACCTTTAATTAAGTAATAACATTTTATCTAGAGAAGAATATAAAATTACTTTGTGCACTTTCACATGAAAACTCTTTACTTTTACCCCAACATGTCTTATGCATAAATCTTACTTACATAATTTTACCAACATATTAGTACTCATTGAATATAATATTCTGTGGTCAAATATGATGACATATAATAAAAGATAGTCCTGGAGCCATACATGCAAGAGATAGGTAACTAAAATTCTACCTCAACTAAGTTCATGGCACCCAGCTGTCAGCCTGACTTTCCTTGGTATGTCCATAAGAAACTAAGATTAAACAGCTTTATAGGTATATACATATCTTCACTTACAAAGATTTGATAAATGATGAAGTGATTATGAGAGCCTTCTGTAAATAATTTCACATGCTCAGTCATGTGCAATTTTTCATATGTTAGCAACTGACTAAGGCTTAGTTTTCTTAAGTAACCTAGCTCTACATAATTATATGTCAATTTATTTGCAGTAAAATATTAAAAGAAAGTGCTATACTATGTATTTAATTATAATTTAAATACTTGTATTGTACATTTAGTACTACCTGCAATCTATTTAGAAAAAATAATGGGTTTCACAAACAAAAAGCTTAATATATAGATCATACATTTTAAAAAGTTATGTAATTTCTTGAGATAGTTAACTAATGAAGTTGCAGGAATTCATTTAATAGCATTAATATAAAAGTGGAATAATAAAAGAGCGTACCATGCTATATAATGGTCTTAAAAATCAAGCAAGGAAGAATGAACTTGAAAAAAGTGACGGGACTGGGAATCGAACCCGGGTCTCCCAATTGCCGGTCAGGTGCTCTGCCTGTTGAGCTATCCCGGCAGAACATTTCTCCAAGCCATTTGGAGAAATTTTCTGCCGGTATAGATCAACGAACAGAGCACCTGACCGGCAATTGGGAGACCCGGGTTCGATTCCCGGTCCCATCAGACTTTTTTCAAGTCCATTCTTCCTTGGGATTTTTCCTGGGTGTGCACCATCTTGCACAAAGTCACCCTTAACCCATTTTCCTGTGAATTTCTATACTATTTAATTTTGAGTTATGGAAATACTGCCAATGAAATTTAATACTTTAATTATTCATCAGTGATTAAAGAAAATGACATTCAACTTTCTCTGTGTTTGACAAATTTTGCTAGTAATAAGGAAAGATAGGTGTCAGTTCTTATTAGTTTTATCGCTGAATTGATGTGAATCTTGATGTAATAAAAATCATTCTGATATTTTTCAATCATGGTTGATAAATCACTAATCGGTGAAGTAAGACTAAAATTCAATTTTTTCATTGCTCAGACCATGAAGATTTATGTAAATCATTAATATTTTGATTTTATTGTGTTTATATTTTCTCAAGCAGTGCTTGCCAAAAATGAGATATACTCAATCATTGGAGTGCTCAGTTGTTGATGAACCAATGATCCCTTGCACTTACTGACTGTATTACATTCAGATAACAACAAAGATAATTCATGTTAAATTTTATCTGGGGAAGACTGCTTTTTGTTAAATATTACTCTTGATTGTTTTAAAAGCTTGATATCTCATGATGGTACCATTTTGTTTTCATCCAATTGTCTCTATGTAGGTGGCTGAGGCTGGTAAAAAAGTTTGGACGAGTGGATGCATTGAGATGGTTAGGATATGGGCAGAGAGAAATCTATATACCATAGCTGGAGTTGCTTTGGGTATAGCATTGGCACAAGTAAGTGAAATTTTAATAATTCTTTCCCTGCTGATAATTGCTTTCCTCCTTTATATTTGTTGCAACCACTATCAGAGAAAAAGTATACATTTTTCCAATTAAAGATATATTGGTGAAGTAATTCCCTCTTTTCTTAGCTAAATTCCATCGATATTTCCAAATCCTGATGAGTTTCTACTCTAGAGCCTTTACTTGGACCTCTAGAAATTTTTGTGGCTTTCCTTTGGACACCCCTGTCATATTGGACTGGGTCCAAAGTCCCTGCTTTGGTTTGATTATGTAATTTTAATCAAGAGTAATGTTGATATTACAGAAAGATTCTTGGTTGTACTTTTTCAAGCATGATTCTTTGGATCTTTAAAATTTTTTGGCTTGACCTAGGGAAGCAAAAAGGTGTCACTTTTCTGAATAACAGATTATGTTGAATGCTGTGCCTTAGTCAAGCACCTTGCATATGTTTTGGCACATAGTATACTTTGTTTTTGTTGATGAATTCCAGAAAGAATAACCTCACATTGTATATGACCTGTGCATGTGATGGATTTTGCCTGAGATGTCTCCAATGATTAGCTAAATGTATCGGTAAACTTAATTTTTAATTTCTATAGGCCCCTAAAGACATCCCAAATCAAGCTATGTTGCCAAATCTATTTACATATAGTGTAAAACTTGCCTCATTGTTTCATCAAATTGCATTAAAGGATAACAAAGGGTTATTTTATTCTTTTTCCAAAATATGAGGGTAAAGCTTGGGTGTGTTCCCTTATACCATTAATTCAACCAGGAATGGAAAGGGGTTTGGCTTTCTCTTAATAAGGCACACCAACAATTTTAACAACAGAAGTGATTGCTTAGTCGAAGAATGGACTTTTTCTATTTATAACACTTTTCAGTGTATCATCAGAGTACTACAACAAATAATAAAGAAGTTATTATTACGAAGATTATTTTTCTGATATTTTTATCTAACATTGTATTCTGTTCTATGTTTGATGGATTCTACTGCATTTAAGTTTTCAGTTTCTACTAAACTTTTAGAGATGTTTCCCATACCAAAAAAATGCTAAAAAGTAGATGTATACACACCATCATTTTACAGTTCACCATATTATGTGAATTTTCCTGTCAGTCAAATTTTGTTTTGGTGCGAGTTAATAATGCCCATGCAAAAGTTGATTTTTCCTTCTTCTTTCCTCCCTCAAGTAAATTAGAATGTGTGTTCATAGAATCTTTATCCTGCAGAAGCCCCATTGCTTAGCTCACCACTTCAAGCTGGCTCTGCTCATCAACCTGATCGTGTTAATAATTTTTTTTTTTTTTTTAGCTTCTGGTTATTTACCTTGCTAAAACCCTGGAAGGCCAGATTGAACTTCAGAAGTCTGGATGGAATACATGAAGAGGTGCAAAAGAATCAAAAAGTATAATCTATCCTGGGTTGCCATTTTTCAATGATTTAAAAATCTTGTGATTTTTTTCTTTTAATTGTACAATATACTCCTGCAAGATGTTTAATTTGTGCAATTTTTAACGAATTTTTATCTATTTAAGCCTTGTAATTAGTTTTAGGATATTTTAAATGTGATGTGATTTTAACACTTTAACTGATATTTTATGTTTAATGGCTGGAAATTAATATCAACTATTATTTGTAACAGTTAAGGGCCTTGTGAAAATATTTTATTATCATTTGAATATATTGCCTTCATGCAATTGTCTGTTTTTATACTAAAAAATTACCCATTAAATAGAACAACGTATTCTTGTTTGTTCAGGGAGTATTTAGCAATGGAGGAAGACTGGATTTGTGCCAAAATTTTTTTAGTGGTTAAAATGTGGCTGACATTGTAACTTCTTAATATTTAGTATGCATTTATGGTAATGAGTCACAGAGTAGTCCAGCATATATTGCATTATTTAAAAAAAGGTTTGCCACTGTTCCATAGCTATGTATTTGCACACACTTTAAGTACCAATTATTTATGATATGCTTGATATAAAAGTTTGCTTTGCTACATTTTAATTACTAATGTCAGATACTGATCTGTAACATTCCTTACGTTTATTAATGTCAATTTGTAACATTTTAGTTGTAATGATAAGTATTGTATACACTGACCAATAAGCAGTATTTTTTTTATTAGAAAATAAAAGTCTTGAATCTCTCTTCTGCATTTACTTCATTAATGAATCTATTCAGTTTCATTATCATTCCAAAAGTGTTGGAAGGAAAGATTTCATTGGGAGCTCAATTTTATCTAGTGATTGTTAGCACAACACAAAAATTTCTCATGCTGTAGCCACATTACTTTCAACAACATTGTTTTCATTGAGAAAGTTATTATCTATTGCTGCAAACATTTGAAATAATCCATGATAATGTTTACAGTATTCATATCTTTTATAAATATACAGTATACAAAATTGTGCTAAAAATAATTTTCACAACGAGCTCAGAAATAGCAGAACAACAGATCACCTTGATACAAGAAATGTTATTTCACAAAATTATGAAATATTGCTTAAATTATAACAAACATAATTAAAATATACAACTTTGTACTCTAATGAATTGAGTGTGAGGAATGAATGATTATTTTCAGAAGATTTCCCCCCAAACTATTCTTTTCTTTTGAACACCCAATATATCAACTTAATTTTATCCGTTTCTTCTTCACTTTTAGTGGCAATGGAGCTGGAGTTTTGAAAACAGTGCTGCAATTTAAAAGTAACGAATTAAATAAAGTTTACTAATACCTTAAAAAATTAATGTTGAAACAATAATTTACTTACTGACAAGTGGTGCATATAGGACTAAATTTGCAGAATACTGGAAAAGACAATAAAAGACATAAGTAAGGGGAAATAAAATGTTATTATAAGGCACTATACATAAAGCAACATACTTGACAAGCAAACAGAGCAAACATATCCAATGTCAATCAGTTCTCTGTGGCAAAAACAGGCTGCTCTATAATCAACTTTGACTGGTGGGGGAAGAACAAGCTTTTTTCTTATTGGAGGATCTGAAAGGAAAACCCACTGCAAAAAATAAATTCATTAATTTCTTTGATTGATAATAGAATAGATTTAATTTCAGAACAATTTTGAATGGGAAAAGATAAAAGGGGATTATATAAAAAATTTACCTTGAAACATTAAATGCTTATTAGAACAAATTAGTAAAATGGCCTAGAAAAATAAAAAACTAACCAAAAGATACTGCAGCAATCCTTGTATTTGTGGTATTCTAAGATATAAACCTCCAGTTATATCACAGCCTTGTTGAAGTAAGCCTGGTTCTTGATCAAGACTGCAAACATCAATCACTATGTTCTGTAATTGAATAAATTATAGCATTATCAGGACTGTTCTTGAGAAAGCAAACTAATAGAAGAGTGATTCAATAACTCAGAATCATAACTAAAAACTTACTCTTTTCTGAGCAGTAAAGAAAACGTTCATATAATTCATATACTGCGAAGCACTGTCTCCACTTGCAGTAACTACTAAAATTCTTGAGTTTACCTTCGTGCTAGGTGGAATGTCCTTTTCAATTCTTGATTAAGAATCATTACGGTATAAATAAACAAAATATTTAAAGTATAATTTCAACTCTTATAGAACAATCATCACTTACATGATTTAATATACCGATTTTCTTAGAAAATAAATTTCTGAATATCAATACAGATCACGATTAGAAAATAACATACCTATGAATGTAACACAAAGCCATTGCAAGTGCACCAGCAAGGAGGGAATCTCCACCTAAACTATTGACTGCTCCTGTTATTCTATTTTCGTGAATGTCGGGTAACTCTTGGTCTCCAAAGGCTATAAGCCGCTGAATATTCCTACGAACTGTCCTCTCAACATGCGTAAAGACTTCATATTGCCCATCAATTTGTTGAGCATTACGTACATCACCATCCTCCCCAATCTCGTCGTCACTCGAAGGTGGATAAAGGAACTTACTGGAATTAATTTTTCGCAGATTATTGTAAGTATTATAGTTTTCATATACTCAACGTAAACTAAGTTTACCTTGCGTGGTTATGACATGCTATTATTGCTAACTTATTGCTGCATTTCATCATTAAGTGTGAGTTCGCAAAAGCTATTACAGAGTCTAAACATTGTGTTAAAATCTGGCTTCCTTCTCTGACTATCCTTTGACTTGGATTTGTGTCTATAACTATGACGAGCAAACTCGATTCTATTTCTGAAATAAGAGCTTAAGTCAGAATTGCAAATACTTTCAAATGACAATTATAATTTGGAAAATAACGTTACCATCCCCCATGAGTCGTAAGGTTTAAAAAATATCCAGAAGTAAGACAATGAAGATATTTTCGTAATGTCAATAATCCAGAGAAGCATTAACCGGTTCTTCATACCACGGAAATGATCTAGCATTTGTTTTTCTAAAATAAATTAATTTGAGCTTGTAACACACTCAAACGAGGAATGCAAGATTTATGTATATATATTTATTTATTTAAAATATGAGTTCATCAGTGGAAGAATTCAACATCCACTTTCAGCGATAATCAATTCTTCTTTTCAATATCGTCACCATCAAAACTTAATAAAAACGATTTACTAAAATCATGGACTCAGTTTTACTCCTTTGAATCTCATATACTGTTTTAATGGTTTAGATAAATGTTAATAATTATTAAAAATAAAATTAGATGTAGGTCTGAAAGGTAAGCAGAGAAACGGCAAGCCCTAATCTAGCTAAAAATTTGATACGAGGGCCTAATTACAACATGGCGCGCTGGCGCTTTACGTCATTGGCGGACGACGGTACAGGCAGCCGATGTAGAAAGAGGTCCTCGAGTAGCTGGTCACGTGAATTCACGTGATTGACATCGAAAATGTCGTACGGTAAGGTAGCAGCTCAGCAAGCTCGTGCAGAGCATAAATTGGCTGTAACTAGGGACTACATATCCCAGCCAAGATTAAGTAAGTAAATGTAAAACTACCTTTATGATATGCTGTAAAATATTCGCAGTCATAGGAATTAGAATGGGCGTTGTAAGGCAACGATTATATTCGTTGCTTAGGGAACCCACCCCCTTTTTCTTTAGTGTATGAATGGTAAAAGAGTGAAAGTTTCGGTAATGTGTTGTTCGTATAGAGTTAAAGAACTTTATTATACTGTGCAAATGATTTATTTACTGGATTGATCTTTATTTACTGAATTGATCGATTGAAATGGCAATTTTAATGATTAACCTACTTTTGACATAGCTTACATTTTCACCTGCCTTCCTTGTAAATTTCAGCTTATAAAACGGTTTCTGGTGTAAATGGACCATTAGTTATCTTGGATGAAGTGAAATTTCCTAAGTTCGCAGAAATTGTAGAGCTACGACTTGCTGATGGATCCCGTCGATCCGGTCAGGTTTTGGAAGTCAGCGGCTCCAAAGCAGTTGTTCAGGTATTTAACAATATATTCTTATAATCTTATTGCATTATATTATTATTATCTTATGGCATTATATTCTAAATTTCTGTTTCCCTCCTCTTGTGAACCCGTAGGTCTTTGAAGGAACATCGGGTATCGATGCAAAAAATACCCACTGTGAATTTACGGGCGACATTCTTCGAACGCCTGTATCCGAGGACATGCTTGGAAGAGTATTTAATGGAAGTGGCAAGCCTATAGACAAAGGACCTCCTATCTTAGCTGAAGACTATCTTGATATACAAGGTATTATTTTTTTCATGAAAGTACTGATAAATCGTGAAATGTTTCACATGGATGTATTACCGTCCTTTGCCTTTCAAGAACTAATCACTGAATTTTCTCCACACTAACGTTGAAGTTCGAATTTTATCACACTGAAATCTTTTTGTTCCAGCAGTAAGTCTTTAAGAAAATTGGTACTTTTAGCAGGATATTATTTTCATTAAGCGAAGATTTTTTTCGGACTTTTCTGTCATGGAACTAAGGAGCATCTGATTATTGGAAAATGGATCGTCCTAGTGGATTTTATCTAGTTAAATTTACGATGATTAATGGATAGAAGTAGAACTACAGATGACAATCATGAAAGTTAAAAGTAAAGGAATCAGCGAGGCACTTATCAGAATATTCACTTGATTCAAATGTGTGCTGTATATATTGATACTGGAAAAAGTGCTGATGTTGTATACAACAACAGTGTTAATTATTCATTGACACCAATTTTTAAGCTGTTGAAAACTATATCAATTACTAATCCCAACACATTTAAAAAATTTATTTGTTGTAATTATCTTGTGATGAATCTCTCCCTGTACACTGTTTCCTATTTGTAGACTGTCTTTTGGCAACTGCGTATTACTCACCATACAAATATGTCTCAAAAATTCAATCTTTCCTCAAAAGAATTTAACCCTTATTCATGCAGCAAATGATTGAATACTGAAAGATTTTCTGGAGAACATTTTATTTCATTCATGTGATCCACCCACCCATCTTGTGGATGCTCCATGTCTATTGCCACATTCAGATCTACAAAATATGCTGGAGGAAACAGTGTAGCGAGAAAGACATACTTTAAAAAATAGCATTTTCTTCGAGAATGATGGATTCTTTGTATATTTCATCTTGTCTTAATTTTCGCTATAGATCACTAATGACTTGGATATTGATTGATATGGAAAATATTCCTTAATTATTTGAGTTGGGTTTTTAATAGATCAAAAATATTCATGTCAGCCTAAAAGATTGACATTTGGTCATCACTATCTTGTGGGGAAGTGGGAACTAAATAAATTTAATCTTTTAAAGGTCAGCCTATCAATCCATGGTCTCGTATTTATCCTGAAGAAATGATCCAGACAGGAATATCAGCTATTGATGTCATGAATTCAATTGCTAGAGGTCAAAAGATCCCAATTTTCTCTGCTGCGGGTTTGCCACACAATGAGGTTGGGTTTTTCATCAGTGAATTGTGGTCATGTGTGATAAACCAGATCTCAAACAGTAACATGTTTGATCTGTTTCTTTCAGATTGCTGCTCAGATTTGTCGGCAAGCTGGTTTGGTCAAACTACCTGGAAAATCTGTTCTTGATGATCAAGAAGATAACTTTGCTATTGTCTTTGCTGCTATGGGTGTCAACATGGAGACAGCTCGATTTTTCAAGCAAGATTTCGAGGTATGCTGCATTGATATTGAATTTATTAAGATCAAAATAACAAGTAAGATTGAATTTAGAGTTTAAGATGCAATGAAAATCTCTAGGCTAATTATTATACATGTTCTTTTCATTCTGGGAGAACTGTTAGTTATTTTTGTTTTTCTATTTATATAGGAAAATGGCTCCATGGAAAATGTGTGCTTGTTCTTGAATTTGGCTAATGATCCTACCATTGAACGTATCATCACACCTCGTCTTGCATTAACTGCTGCTGAATTCCTGGCATATCAGTGTGAAAAGCACGTTCTGGTTATTCTAACTGATATGAGCTCGTATGCTGAAGCTTTGCGAGAGGTATGTTTTATTTTTATGGGTGTAATGATTAATTATATGATTATGCCTCTATATCCACTTTCCATACCAATGTCTGGCAGTAATTTTTTCTCCATTTTAATTCAATTCACATATCATAGATCGTAATTTTATTCGTATTCCACCAGTGGTTGAATAGAATGTAGCTTATATTCTTTCTTTCATTGTTTTAGGTATCTGCAGCAAGAGAAGAGGTGCCTGGACGAAGAGGTTTCCCAGGTTATATGTACACTGATTTGGCTACAATCTATGAGCGTGCTGGTCGTGTTGAAGGCAGAAATGGTTCAATTACACAAATTCCAATTCTTACTATGCCAAACGATGGCAAGTATTATTTTCAACAAATCTAAGAGTAATATATTCACATTTGCAGAGAAAAATCTTCGAATAATTAACATGAATTCAAATTGCAGATATCACCCATCCCATTCCTGATTTGACTGGTTATATCACTGAAGGTCAAATATATGTTGATCGACAGTTGCACAATCGACAGATTTATCCACCTATCAATGTCTTGCCATCCCTCAGTCGACTTATGAAATCTGCTATTGGAGAAGGAATGACTCGCAAGGATCATGCTGATGTTTCAAATCAATTGGTAAATATGCAACCAACAGAGGAAGTAGCCAGTAGACGTATATAACATTGTATATCGTAATGGTTCTACCTGATGGATGTACATTGAATTAAAAATTTCTTCTGTCACAGTTTTTTTAATTTGCATATCTTATTATTACTAACTAGAGCTGTGGAGGAAATTCATTACTCTATGAATTTAGGAGTCACATGAAGTTATGATCCATTTGGTTCTCAGCCTTTGTTTTGTAAATTTATTATTAATCCAAAATTTACTTTTTTCCAGTATGCTTGCTATGCCATTGGCAAAGATGTTCAGGCCATGAAAGCTGTGGTTGGAGAAGAAGCTCTCACCCCAGATGATCTTCTGTACTTAGAATTTTTGACAAAATTTGAAAAGAACTTCATATCCCAAGGTATACCTATCCATATTATTTAAATCTTTTTTTTCTCAATTTTTGTTAACTTTTGGAAAATTTGTGTACATGATGGTTTTATGTTAAGTATTTTGTATTTAATAGTTTTTGCTGTTTATAATTTCAGGAAATTATGAAAATCGTACAGTGTTTGAGTCTTTGGACATTGGCTGGCAGCTCTTGCGTATATTCCCCAAGGAGATGTTGAAGAGAATACCTGCCTCAACTTTGGCAGAGTTCTATCCTCGAGACTCCAGGCATACTCAGAACAAATAATTTTGCTGCCAAAGTTTCTAAAATTTTGCATTTCATAGCTGTTTTATTTTGCTGTATATTTTATTACCATTCCATTTTTTAACATGGTTCTTCATCAAACTTACATTTTTTCACCTGCTTTACTGGCTGGTATTAAGTATTACTAAAACTACAATCCTTGTTCAACATTGGGTGCAGTATTCAAAAGTGTTCATTGGTTGTAGGTGCTGTTTTAAATAAAGGTTTACAATAAAGGTTTTCAAGGGCTATATGAACAAATATGTAGTAGGATTGCTAATGGCAAAGATTGTAGTATATGGAACTTAATATATTTGTGATACATTAGTATGAAATATTCATCAAATGTATAAAAAGATTATATTTCAAATAAATACTGTTATTTTGCAGTTCTGTTATTATGAAAGAGGTCATTCCAAACATTGTTTAAAGAAATATTTTTCTTTCGTGTATATAAAATGTAAACAGCTACAATATCTAAAGAAGAAAATTTATGTAATATAATTACAGCACAATGTTGCTAATGGTTAGTGTTATAATAGATGTGATGTCCAGTTATGTTCATAAATTGTACTAAATCTACAATAAAAGTGGTGAGTCGTTCTTTATGGTAATTGATAACAGGTGTTCCTACCATTGGCCGTTTTCCATCTGCTAACGTGGATGTCCATGCAGTATTTTTTAATAGTTTGGTGTTTCCTATGGTGAATGGTTCGTGGTAATTGTAAAGTAGTTTGTTAGTGAAAACTAGATGTGAGGTTGGTACAAATTATTTTTTTCCTTATAATAATTTTGTGAAGAGCAATAACCATCCAGTGTAAATTTGTACTTATTATTCAGAACTTTTCCTGTGTTGATTTGTAAAAATGTTGAGTTTAATTGTTGCATTTGTCATTTTGTATTTGAAATCAAATTTCACATAAGGTGTATAATCTGTAAAAAGTGTTGAGATGTTTATTGGCTGAAGCCATAATATTTGGTAGGACAATAGTTGTTAAATAAACATGTGAAATCCATTTGGAATAAAGCATATTTTATTTTACACAACTGAAGTGTGTCAATTTGAGCAACGGCTATTAAATTTGATAAGTTAAAGAATTTGTGCTTTGCAACATGTGTTCATCTACATATGCCATGATTTCATGTGGCTCAATAGGAGATGAGCAAGTACTACTGTCTGTGGTGCCATCCTCTTCTATGGCAGATTCTCCTGGTGCTTCCACTTTGATTTGTATGCATCTTGATCTCATTAGTTTAATTCTTTCTGAATTCCTTAGCTTTCTTATCTTCATAACAATAAAATAAGAAAAGGTCTTTGAAATTTTTTGGCCATGTAATATATTGTATAACTAGGAGTCTTACATAGTATAGCTCTTAAGAAAGCAGTTTTCACCACAAGATCTTTTTATTCTTTCAATTTATATTAAATCCTGCCACCTCAAACACTTTTTCTTGAATTAATTTATAAATGTTTCAAAGAAGTTACACGAAACGTTTTTTCTGGCATATTTATGAAGATATAGTTGGTTATATTTAACAGCTTTAGGCATTTAATTCTGTGTTTTGATGTTTCAAATTTTCCTAGGAATTAAAATATTATTAACTGTGAAATTTATAAGGTTGAATGGATAAGAGAGAAGAGTTTGGCAAATATTTCATTCTGCCTAAATTAGGTAGTAATTTACAAAATAGGTATTTCAGTTTCATCAGATTCAGTCATCTAATTAAGTGCAAGTTCAACATAGGCAGAACCTCCATTAGTTGGATTTATAAGTATAAGAATATTAATGGAGAAGTCTTATCAATATAGAATTTCATAGTTCAACATGAATTACTATTGTTCTCTTTCAATGTTTCTCAGCTGTTAGAAATTTTAATGCAAGATGAACCTCCAAGTTAATCTTTGATACTAGCACACTAATTTATACCCAAATGTTTGCAAAGTCAATGAATAATTAAAGAAAGGACAAATTTGATTTGGTAGATGCATTGAAAGCTTCACTAAAATGGACTGTAGTGACTATTGAAAGAGCGCAAGCTAAATTTTCCCACAACGATTCATAAAATTATTAAATATGGTAATGTAAATACCTCTAACTGCAGCAAAGCCTTTTCATACTCTAGTCTTCCATTTTTGGATATCATTTGCATGATGATTGCTTGGGATTGGGATAGTGGGGGTTGATTTTGGTGACAATTGTGAACCATTTTCTCAATCTCTTTGAATTTTGCAAACAAATCTTTAGAACTTTGAACTGCAAATTTTCGTTCCTTGATTTCCTCAGATAGCCTTTTCTGCAATACATCCCTTAAGTACTTCATACGGAAAAATTTAAGACACATGTTGTATACTATTTCAGAAGATGTGGCTGCTGACGCTTCCATTTTCTTCAAACAGTCATAAAGAAAGGATTGCTTTCTCAGACTCTGAATCAATAACCTTTGAATTTGATAAGTTAGATATTGAAATAAAAGCAGATTTTTTGTGAGGTATACCTACTTCAATTTTAGCAATAACAAAGTTTTGAGGGAAACTGAGTTGAATTAAATGTTATTATACCAATAAATTGTAATGAATATCAGTATAAATGATATAAGATTGTTAAAGAAAATTTGAAATTTCAAATAATTTTTAACATTTATATCACATCATAAATAACAATAAATTGATAGTTGTGGAAAGAATAACATCAAAATCAGTTATATAATAGGTATTTAAGTTAATAAAGTCTTCAGTAATTTATGCCAATTTTTACCGTGCCTGCTTAATTTTTCTTTCGTTACAGTTTCCAATTTAGTCAGCAGGTTTACATATCCTGTTTCATCATTAGGGAAACAACATGATTTCAATGCACTCATTTCTTCATTTTCCCATGAATACTGATTGTGATGAAGCCATCTTTCATCTTCCAGCTGTTCTAAATTAATAACATTATTAGTTACTACAGATTAATTACTTATTGGAATCGAGAGGTCAATAACATAATGACTCACGTCTTAAGCTCCTTATTATTCCACTCAGCTTAGAGAATTCTACAGAAAGAATTTTTTTCTGTTGCATAATTCGGGCTAAATGGATTTCTTTACAGGCAAGTGCTTCTTGAGTTTCTTCAAGTTTCTGTCTTAGTTCTCTAATCTGTGTTTTTAATTCATTGGACTTAACTTCACCACTTTTCAATTTGCATATAAGTCCCATCATGGTATAGTTTCTCCAAAATTCATTATTTTCTCTCACTGATTTAATTTGAATTTTCTTAGCCTTAATGAACTAATTTTCTTTGAAAAGCAGCCTATGAAGTTTAACTAATTGTATATTTATTATGAAGATAAACAAAGCAGCAATCGTTGCTTGGTTACTCTCAGGATTATAAGAGTGCTTACTAATTTCATTACCAACATCATTACTGATTTTTTAGAGGTAGTTAGCTTCCTTACAAAATCTCTCAGGATTAAATATCTTTGGGGTAACATACAGCAAAATTTAAGGCAAGTTCCAAGAATACTGCGGTAATAGACGCAAAAACTTCCTTACCTCCATTTCCAAACTATACCTAAAAATTTCCGTGTATATGTTGATTGTGTAGTTTGTAAAATAAATTATCCATAGAGCATTTAAAAACAGATATAGATGAATGCCAGCACTTAAATTTGGCATTGCAATTGTCTAGCATCACCACAGTTCTGCTTTTAAAAGAAAAATGGTGTCTATAAAATAGTGATAAACAAGTATCTGAAAAGAGGAGTGGATGGTGCACCTGGAAATTAATGGAAGGGGAGCAACCACACTTACCTTACCTTATTAACCTGACAAGGGTTAAAGTAGCCAATCCCTAACATATACCACTCCTAAGACACAAATATTAATTTTTAAATTATATCAACACTATGCAAGAACATTAAGTTATACTGAAAACAAAAAATTGATATTTCTCAGGAAGTCTCATTTCTCAATTTCATTTATGTAAGTGATTACAAACATGCTGAGCAGAAAAAAAGCAACGACATATATAAAACAGATGAGTTTTGAAGAAATTTAATAAAATGCAAAATTTATCTTCAAACATTTTATTTACAAAAACAAAATTATTTAAAAATCAAGCTTTTCTTTTCATCTTTCTAATCTCTCCAAGCTGAGTAGCAGCCGACCCAAATATTTCTTTAACCTTCTCCATCCTTTCCATGTCACTGAAAAGGAAAATATGACAACATTACAACAAGTTTAAATATTGTAGCAAATTTTTCAGTACTTGGCAATGAGATACTGGATTCAATGCAAGTATAACAGGATTTGTACTTACTTCCTTATAGTCTCTTTCACTTTCACTTTAGCCAAGAAATCTTTGTCTCTCCTTATTTCCCTTATTGCGCCTTTCATTTCCTTCTTATACTTGTGAAGAAGTTTTTCCCTTTCCATCTTTTCCCTTGACATACTCTTTCTCTTCCTACCATCAAAGCTGGAAAAATATACAATAAAATATAATAAAGACAACATTGCAGTTTCAAGTAGATGCTACAAAATATTATATGTACCTAATTGTAATTCAGGGATAAATGGAGAAAAACTCAAAAATGAAAAATATATTTAACAACAAATTACTTAATTTTTTATGACAGTCAACTTAAATGAACTTATAAAATAAAATTAAACGTACACTTCCTCTACAGCTGGTTCATACAATTTCAAGGCTTTTGGTTTTTTTGCAGCATGAGCTAACTTTTCAAGTGGAGATTCATCTTTCATTAGCTCATCTAGGGTGTTTTGAAGTGATTTTATGGTATCTAACAATGGTTCAGGATATTCATCCAATGGAAGAAGAGTTATCAGTCTCAGGAATGGTTGAAAAATGTTCTTCCTAGATAAAAGATCCTTAAGCTGATCAATGTAGAGTAAGACAAGCTTGCATGCAACTGCTATAGCTCGTACTTTAAATGACTCATCAATTTTTTTCTTGCCTTCATCAAGATCGTAAGTCTCAAGCTTCAATTCTGAGGTCTCTTTAAGATCCCTGCAGCAAGAAAAAAAGTAAAAATATAACTTCATTAAATTTATAAATACTCCTATGAATCAACGTATAGCTTTTGCTCATTTTCCTCAGAGAATTTTCATGCACTTCACAAAATGGACAGAGCTATATATTTTGTAGATTGACACAGTTTATAAAAATTTCAAAGAGCTCCATTCCTTTTAAGCATTCATTACAATTTTTACCTGAAAGGATTTCTGAAAACCACAAGTTGGTTGGACTCAATGGGATCACTCTTGAATGGATGGCGAGGGTGAGGTGGGATTGGTAGCCCCTCTGCTTTTGGAACTGCCATGTGTAGGATACCAAAGAGATAATTTATAACTTCTGGGGAAAACCTCTTTGAAAGACTAGTACACTGAATAAAAATGAAAATAAAGATATAGAACACTCCATATTCGAAAGATATAATTTCACAGATTAATGAAGATAGTAAATACGTTCTCTTTCTATTCTTGAAAGGAAACTCATTATATTGGCATGAATTGGTAAGTAATGTTAGTTTAAATTGGCAAGAAGGATAGCACAATATTGACCGGACAAGAGGTGTACATAATATCAACACAACTTTACCTCGAGCATGACTGTGCAGATAAAGAGTCCACTAGCAATATCTTTTCTTGTTTTTATTTTGCAAGATGCTAGTATGATGGACATGAATGTTACAGCTGGTGTTGAGACAGGATGCCGAAAGTCTGAGGTAGGAAACAATTGTGGAATCAACTTGAAGTAAATCAACTGGAAAAAAGATAAATTTTACATAAAACATGTTCACTAACTCCTAGGAGTAATTTTTTACATTTGACCTGAATTTGTCAATAGGATACAAATTTCAAGAAAAGTTCATCCTCCCTCAATGCTTTATGAAAGCACTGCATTAAAATAAATGCAATTTTGTTTCATCAAAAGCATAAAGTTTCTGAATCGAATAAAAATTGTCTTCATTAATTTTCATAAATTCTGAAACATGCTTGATTTAACACATTTTTCACAGATAAAAAAAATTGGGAGGAAATTTTCTGAACTGCATTAAAATTATGATAAAATCAAACAGCTACTTAATTGTCAGTACATAATAACAAATATCAATAAAATCAAGTTATTGAGTTCAATGAAATTTTCATAATCAAGCACAAGGAAATTTCAGACTTTACAACTTAGGGAATGGAAGAAAAATTATTAGCGGGAAATTCAGAAAATTGATGCATTGCTATACTCCGTCCAACGTTATGAAGACACAATGGAAATCTTATGGCCCCGTGGATTTCTTACGGGGGAACGGAGTGGGCTGTTGCAACTTTTGCATGGAAAAAAAAGTTGGCAAAAATTTATTTTAAATACTTTCATCGTACATAAAAAGTAATTCTGCATAGAATGGTGTGATTTAAGCAAGTTTAAATACTATTATTATCAAAGGAAAAATAAGAAAGTGATAATTTCAAGAAACTCGGGAGTTAGTTGTGGTCTTCTTTGAACGAATATATTTAGGTCTACCTTTCAAGATACACGATCTTTCTTGGTACCACATTCTGCCTCGTTTTATTCACTTTCCACCAATGCTTTTACTTTTCCAGTTAAAAATTTTGGAGACAAATGCTATGGGGAAATCTATGGGAATGAAGAGAGTTTTTGGCAAAATGCATTGAGAAATGTAGTCGCCAGCTACTATTCACTATATATCTGTAGGAAAAAACTTGAAGTGAGAAAGCTCTGTAGAAATTTAGTGAACTTACCGTTTTGTAGTATAACAATGTTAAATAATCATTATTTAATTAGTCATGAGATTGTGTTAAAACACTGAAAGAAAAGCGAGGGAACACATTCCAAGTAAAAAGCATTTTGGATAAGGAGAAAAAATAACATATGAGGAGCTATTGGGCCAGGGCTTAGCCATAGGTCTAGTTTCTTTCAACAGTTTAGATTATGAAAGCGATTGTGCAGTGTAGTTCATCCTTATTGAGAGAGGTCCACAAGAATATTTGTTTACATTTTGCTCCACCGAAATGAAAGACCAGCTCTCATATATGGGATGCATCTAAGTATGTATCTTTATTGTCATACATACATTTTTTTCTATAAGACAAAGAGAGCCTCTGTGAACTAAGATCTTCGAACTAAGCAGGTCTAGGATATGCTTTAAGGCAGGTTTTCCCAAGTTTCTCAGTGTTAGTTGTCAGTGGTTTTCTGCACAAGACTGTTCATGAGTAGTTTTGTGATCAGCATTTGTCTTCAAAATTATTAACAGGAAAAATAAAAGCATAGGTGGAAAGTGAATAAAACGAGGCAGATTGGGATACCAAGAAAGATCGTGTATCTTGAAAGGTAGACCTAAATATATTCGTTCAAAGAAGACCACAACTAACTCCCGAGTTTCTTGAAAGTATCACTCTTATTTTTCCTTTGATAATAATAGTATTTAAACTTGCTTAAATCACACCATTCTATGCAGAATTACTTTTTATGTACGATGAAAGTATTTAAAATATATTTTTGTCAACTTTTTTTCCATGCAAAAGTTGCAACAGCCCACTCCGTTCCCCCGTAAGAAATCCACGGGGCCATAAGATTTCCATTGTGTCTTCATAACATTGGACGGTCTATATGAGGTATTGTAATACTAAAAATCTCTTTTCTCACCGTATCAAGACCTGGATATTCTTTTCCTAAATCAGCAAACTTTTCTTTGAGCACTTCAGAAATGCAATAAGCTGCATTTTCAGGAGACATTTGGGCCAAATCATACATATAAGGTACAATGCTTTCAAGGACAGAGAAGCAATATGAAGGCAGTGACATTTTGGGCTGCCCAGCAGGACTTCGCTGAGAATCTGATGCTAAAAGCAAATTATAGTAATATGTAGTGATATTTTAAAAAATTCAACAGTTTAGGTCAGTTCCCACATATGGGTCTCTACCCAATGAATGAATGAATAAAAATGAATGAATTCTCTATTGGCTATCTGGGAGCCCGAGAAGTATACTATCATAGATAATATTCAGAACGACAAAGTGAAAGGCAGATTATTTCATAGCAATACTTAATAAAACTTTCAGTCCTTGCAAAGTATATAAATATGTACAAAATGAAAGACAAGTTGACACGAAGCTCAGGAATGAGCATGTAACATAAGTAAAATAGGTATCATTACATACTTATCATATTTACAAAATAAGAAAAAGTAATCAACTTTATAATTTTATTTCAAATTAACAACAATATAAATAATAGAGCTTTTAAGATGATTACTAATATTAGTTCATTATACTAATTATGAATGATTTCAAAATCGTAAAATACATGTAATGAAGTAATGAAATGCTTAAATTTTTAATTTAACTTTCAGCATAATATATAAGGCATAATTTAAGCATAATATATAATTCCAGAATTGCTTTCTCAGCTGAAAATTACTTTAGAAAAAATTGATAGAAGCCTTTAACTTTAAAATGAAAAAGACACACTGTAAACATAATGATCAGAATATGAAACAATAAAAAAATGGAATAAAAACATCTGACAAGCATGTGAAAGACTATTGGTAGAAACTCAGTTTACAGCAATCTTACCCCAGGCACAATCATGAAGATGCTGAACCAATAGTCCAAAGAGACTCTCTAAACGCTCTTTATTTCCGCTTTTAAGACTGGGATGTGTACATTTTATCATCCTCTCCAACACAACAGCTTGATGATCTGGGCTCAGTCCTTTCATTATGTCAGCCAAACCATCAGATGTATCAGGAACTGTAAATGATAAAATGATAAAATTTTTCCTAGAATATATGAAATAATAGCTGATGAATGCTCTTTTATTATTACCACATAGAAAGATACATAAATTTTGCATAATCATGAGCAAAATGAATCATAAATCAACCAGATTAACATAATGTGATGTAAACATGGGATGTAGACTAGCTATTTACAAAAATGAGGATTTTCACTATGATATCCATAAATACCATTACATACAATAATCATTACAAAACTAATACAAAATATTACTTAAAGATGAGCTTGGTAATGAGGGAACTAGTAGATTATTGATGAGATAGTCTTTGAAAGGAAAGAAAATTCAAAAATATCTTCAAATTCCATTGCTGACAGAAATAACCGAGTACATTACAATTGAATAAGAAAATGAATAAATATGTAATACAATTGAATTTATTTATAAACAAACACATTTAGTAGAATAAAATCATTTTATACTATTATAAAATATTGTATTTTTATAATCACTAATATCTAAGAAACAAGGCATTAAATGATACCTTCAAAAGTGTAAGGTAACTCTTTCCTCGCTTGCTCCATGATACTTTTCCTCCGTAAAAGCTCAGCGCGTATCTTTTCAGATGTTTCAAAACTATTACAGTCATCATCTTTCTTACAAGTATCATAATGGGAAGACAATTGTTTCTTTTCAAGCTCCTCTTCTGCAAAACATTTTATTGAGAGCAAATTATTATATTCAGAGAAAAATTTTTAATTACTTGCTACTGAAGATAAATACCTTCTAATGAAGCAAATTCATTCTTTGCGCTAAAATACTTCTTCTTTTTTGCTGGCCAACTTGGATCTTCTCCATTGGATACCGATTCTTTACTTCCTTCTTTCAGCTCTTTCTTTACCTTGTTGATGGTTGAATTTTCATCCCCTGACGGAATGTCTTCAAGAGCTATTTTTTCATCTTTTGCATTAGCTTTCTTTGGAATTTCCATTCCCTTTTTGGAAGTAGCCTCTGAAACTTCCTGTAATTTCCTCTTGGCTGCAGGCCTGGTTTCTTCTTCTTCACTTTCTTTTGTAATTAATTTGAGATTTTTTGAGGATATTTTTTCTTCATCATTAGAATCCTTAATACTTTCCTTAGTTTTAATTCTAACCTCTTCTATAAAATTAAAAATTCGAACATTAGTAAGGTACTCTCACTGGGTTAGTAAGGTAAGGTACTAAATAGTAAGGTAACTTCACTCATAAGAATGGATTATCATAAATCAAAGCACAAACCAATACATCCACATCTACATAAATACCCTGAAAGCCACCTTTCCACATGTGGCAGGGGGATAATATAAGTAACATAAAGGGAATAATTTAATTCACCTCAAAGGAAATCCAAAGCTCTAACAAAAAAGATAGAATCACAGCTCTCCATGTATTAAGAAAAGAAATTATTCTCACATTCATGATCACAACTAATGTTCTCAGTACAAATTTATCATGAGACCCGATGAAATGCTGAATCAAGTGAAAAAAATTATCAGAAGCTTATAAGGGACTATCAGGGAGGGATGCAAGATCTTAATGGTATTTAACTATTTACTTGCTTTCTAATCATAGCAAAGTTAGTAATTTTGAAGCAAATGCAGTCTGTACAAGATGGGCTAATAAAATTTTAGGCATTTCCAGGGCAAACAGTGAACATAATATTGTACATACAATCACATATTTTGAGAAAATTATACTAAGTAGAACTTAATTCCTTCCAGGGTTCAGCCAGAAAGGTCATTAGGCAGTTCTAAGATTACACAAATTCCATGGAATGCCTGTACTTCAGCTGAAAATCAGCTGGATTCTACAAGGGAAGCATTTAAGGTTCATATTATCAATGACTTACTCGGGGTTGGTGGAGTCTAAACAGCTTAGTATTGCAAATACTAACGAGTAACCACAGTAATACTACATTGATCTTAAACCCAAAAATTCCTTTCTTAGTGCTAAACAATAACACGAAGAGAGAAGTAGAGAGGAGAACAGTAGTAAGTTGAGAAAATCATGCGAATGGCACTGAATGGATTTGAAAAAATAAAAATGCCTGGAAAAGACTGATAAAAAGAAAAAATAATCAGTGTATTCTGTTGTGTGGATATGATAAGGGAATCTTAACACTGGTAATAGAAGATGAAATGAGGAGGTGCTGAGAATCCCGGGAGAGAAATGAGTTATTACTGAAGAACAAAATGAGTAAGAGAAAGACTTGGGTTGGTCAAATATTGAGAAAAGATATGTGGATAAAGAAGTGATTTAAGGTATAATACCATAGAAAAAAAGAGAAGAAAAAAGCCAAGCTGTAGCATAATTTAAAGGGAGGGCCAAATTATCTCCAAGTTAATGAGGGGGGATTAAGTAAGAACTTTGAGACACCTGAGCTAATAATTACGAGACTCATATATACAGACAAAAAATAGCAGACTTTTTGATTATTTTATCACATTGAGTGATTATCCAATTCCTTTGTACTAGGCCTTTACCCCTCTCTCTTAACTATCATGCTGCCAGTGGGATTAAAATAAATGTTACACAAAACAATGAATAGCAGAACTTGTTAAGTCTGTATCTTTGATTTGACTTAAAATTATATACCTTTCTCATCTTCACTCTCCAGAACCAAATCTGAGAGACTATCTTCATCACTTTCATCTCCTGATCCACCTTCTTCACTCTCTGCATCTTCTTCACTTTCACCACCATCAGCTTCTTTGAAATTTTCATCCTTTCCAATATCTTCAGTTTGATCATCTTCCTCAATATCGCTCTCAATTCTAAGCCTTAAAAGTAGAAATTTCTCAGTTTAAGTCAGTAACCCCTTCTTAGCTCACCAGTATCATAAAAAATGAACAGTTGAAAAAAAATTGAAAATCTATGCTGGAAAATTGAACTAGAATCTTTCTCTGTCCTCTCTACACCTTTAGTGCAATAAAGTTTATAAGTCCTAAGGAGAATAGGAGCAAGTGATAGCAAGGAGAATCATAAAATAAAGTGAAATACATTAGCTAACAGTGAAGAAACTTTTTTTTAATGAAAGTCTATTGTTAGTATTATGTGCAATGGCACACTTACCCATCATCCAGGTCATCAGCACTTCGGTATTTAAAATTACCAGGTACATCATCAACAAAGCCATGCATTCTTCTCTGTCTTTCTGCTTCTAACTTTTCTAATCTTTCCTTCTCTTCAATAGCTATTTCTTCTTCTGTTTTCAATTTTTCTGAGGGCTGAAATAACAAGGATATTGTAAAGAGCATTCCCAGGGCGAGTGATTGGATCACAATATTTTCCTAAAATATAAACTAAACATATCAGGGGAAGCAGAATTTAGAAACATTATTCAAAAAATTCACACAAAATTTTTGTGCGGTGCCGTACATTAACATAATTAAGTTCTGAAAGCTTACCAACAAGATACGTTGTCATATCTACTTGTACATCTTGGTAACACAGAACTAAACATCAGCAATTTCCCAGGAAAATTAAATCTGGAAAGTCTGAATGACTAAAGAAATATCATATATTTCCTAAGAATTCAGTCCAGACCAAAACCATCATATAGTCATAACATAGAGACATCCCTTTTTACCGAGTAATTTTTCTGAACTGTAAATGACGATGAATGACGCAAGAGCAATCTATTCTATGATAGATTCTTACCTTCCCTCTGGCTTCGAACTTCAACTCTTGCACTGCCCTGTCGTAAGGATCTATTTTCACCCGCTCTTGCGGAGTAGACTCATTCTTTGCTTTATTTAATGCTTCTACCTCCGATTTTCCGAGAGATACCAAAGGTAACAAATCTTTCCACTGGGTATCCAACTTATCAGTGAGCTCTAAAGTTTCATCTTGCATTTTCTGTTTCTCGTATCTTCTTTTCTTAGATTCTGCTATTAATTGATCTATTAATTCTTTTCTGCTCTTTGCTTGACTTTCTGTCTCTTCTTTCTTCGTAAGTAATCCACCAAAATGGGCTTCTTTCACGAATTTTGCTACAACGTAAATTAAAAAATGATAACTGGTTTTGGATTTCTGATTATTAAAAACATACAAATATTCACCTTAAAAATGTTGGAAAAATTGACCAGATTGAATAACGTGCGACAGACCTTCGAGTTTTCCGCTCTCGTCTTCATCTTCATCACTTCTAGGGTCGTCAAACTTCTCTATTTCACTAAGTGCATGTCCACGATGGGTTAAAATTTCTTCATCTGCGAGATTGTAGATTGATTTCTGTGGAGTAACCAAGTCAAGAATCATTCAACAAAGATCATTTAATTATATTAGAGGCTAGATGACGGAATAAAGGCGTAAAAACTCCACCTTGTGAGCCTTCATCCGTTCCGCAGCAAATCGTGCAGTCAATTTTTCTTCTTCTGACATAAATCTATTCCTTTCCCCAATCCTTCTATCCATAAATTTGTTATTTTTATTTTTAATATGATATTCGTGCAAAAGTGTTGCTTTCCTCTGAAAGAGAAATACATAATATGGTTATTCTTAAATCTTTTAACGATAAAAACTTGTGAATGCAATCACCTTACCTTTTTAAATGCTTTAGATCGCGCAATGCCTGGTAACCCTTGATCATGTTTCAATTTTCGACCTATTACTGAGAATTTCTGTCTGTTTACATGAACTTCGAAAGGGTTAGTAGACTTCTTCGGTTTAGCTTTCACGCGGTCTGCTAAATTTCTCTTTGCTTTATTTTTAACTTTCGCCATATTTCTTCAATAGAATTAAAGCAATAAGATAATGATACACTTCTGCCCCTAAATTAAGACTGTCATACCGTTAAGGAAACAACGAAAGTCTTTCTTTCACCTCCGTCCACCGCAAATTCAAGCAAAGAAACCACAGAAAGAAACTTTAAATATCACACGTGATACAGAAACACCAGAAACATGACTATAAACAACTGCCTTGCGTTAATTAATAGTTGATTGTTGTCGTGGTAGATGTCTCAGCTAGACGAAAACAACGCTTCTTACGCCACTCGTGGCAACGGCGGCGGCAGTGATATGTAAAGGTTTTTCAATATGGCGAACGTCAGGGATAGTGATACGTCGTTGTGGCTACATAATAAGCTAGGAACATCTAATGATTCATGGACAGGGGGTTCTATATGCTCACAGCTAAATGCTGAAGTGCTAAGGAACATAAAAGATTGCTTTCCGGATTTACAAACTCAAGTGAAGCTCAAATTATTGCTATCTTTCTTTCACATTCCCCTGAGGAACGTAGAGGAGGTGTGTCGAATCAAAGCCTTTGTTTTCTATTCTGATATTTGTTTTACTGGTGGTAATGTTACCATTTCATGCAGAAGAAACTTCTGCACAAATTCTTTCCTCCTTTAACTTGGAGCGATACGTTTTATATTCACTTTCCCTTGGCGAAATTTTTTTTCACGCGGTATTATTTTCAAAAATGACATCAGCACTCAAACTCTGATCCTCATTTTCAGTGGAAAGTTGAATTAGAAGAAATTTTAGAAGTTGCACTGGTTGATAGTGATCAGTGGGTATCGATGTTGGCGGAAATTTTAAAGACGTTTCCTTCTACTGGTTCTCTTAATACTGATATATCAGAAGTCGATGAAAATAGAAGAATATTCTCCGATTTAGTCAATGACCTTAGGAAATTAGGTTTGTTCACTGAAATTTTTTGGATTATTTTAAAATCATCCAAGAATGATTTTCAAATCTTGATATTATTTTAATTTCAGTAAAGAAACACTGTGATCTGGGGATGTTACCTTTAGAATGCCATTACCTGAACAAATCGGCGTTGATTAGTGTCGTCGGACAACAGGTTGGTGTGAAATTTTTTACCTAGATTTTTGCTGTCATTAAGTTAGTAAGACATTTATAAGATTTATGATATTAACTAATAAAAGTTTTTTTCATTTCATCTTTAAACCTCTTGGGACAAATAGAACAGTAATTAGTATCAATAGGTCGACCAAACTGACAGAACTTATTTAGGTAATTCAATGAAGCTCGTATGTTTACGTTGAATAGGCTGAGGAATGTCCCTAAGGCGTAGGATGGGATTGAATGATGTTTAATGTATATTAAAAGAGAATAGGGAACAGTAATTTACTAGCTAATATCTCATCATTTTTGTTAAGAAGCTAGTTTGTTTTGGTTTTACACTCGCGGTGTACTTAGTCCTGCATTGGCTGTTTGATATTCTCTCTTTATGAAGTCAATATGAATATGCGTGACTTGGTGGAAAACCACGATATGAAAAGAAGAAATCGATTCCAAAGGATTTACTTCAATGCGCTAATAAATGCTGTGGAAAACAACAAAGTTGTTATCTTATACTCTTTACTTTGTTGTATTTTCCTCAATGAATGGGTTGCTGTGCTTATGCAGATTGTATGCCATCATATCTGCGGAAATTTGAAGACAGTTGTTTTAGGTACTTCATACCTTTCTTTTTTCAGCCGCAACCTACGAAACATTTCACATTGAAAAGGAAACCAAAATCTGCTGCTCTTCGTGCGGAGTTGTTACAGAAATCAGCAGATGCCGCTAGCAATCTCAAAAAAAGTACGGGCCCTACTGTACCAGTTCGTTCTAGAGGGATGCCGAGAAAGATGACTGACACGAGTAAGTCTTCCCTAGGAAATTATTTTAATAAGAGACCCCTTCCCATTCCTACTTTAAAAATTCGTTGTCATTTAACCGTTCTCTTTGGCATTAATTTCATTTAATAAATTACCAGTTTAAATTTATCCTGTGTAGTGGACTAATAATTATGATATTTTTGTTATTTCTTTATAAAGGTAGACATCTAAATAGACCATGAGATCCTTTTGGGGGAAAAATCAAGTCTCATATGGCATAACACGACTTATCTATAATTTAATTTGTTAATATTTTGGAAAATACTAAAGTATTTATTTCTATGTTTCAATGTATAATTAAATTCTTTTCAGTTGTTTTGATAAAGTGGAAGGCCTTCACTATGTTAGTTAATCATGAATGATCTGCCTCCTGCGTCTTGAAAATGTTTATAACATTGTGGTTGACTTAACTAATCTTATTGTTTATGGAAAATGCCATTGCCTAGAATTCCATTATTGAAAGGAAGGAGAACCAGAATTGGCAGAAATCAAATAAAAATTCTTATTTAATCACGCAATATTGCTTATGATTTGAAATTTCAAGAATTTTGATAGAATAAATGACCCTTTTGTGAAGTTTTGAGATTGTAAATAACCTGTTCCCCTGATGGCGAAGCCAATTGTTGAATCCAAGCCTGTGCATTTTCCCACAAGAATACACAGGCCATTAAAAGTAAGGGTAAGAATTGATGGTATCTGTACAAAGAAGAGGCAAAATTGGCATTTTGCATTTGTAATGACAAATCTGAGTCAAATTTATGACCAATTAAGAGTGATTCCTTAGTTCAGCTAGTACTTCCCAATTATTAGAGGGTATTGATAACAATTTGAAATTTTCTTTTATGTTTTTGTATGATAAAGAAATTCAAGCATACTGCAAATTATAATCTCTGTAACTACTCAGGGAAGGAATTATATTTGTGCCAAATTAACTGTTAAAAGTTATGTGAATCCATATTCTATGTGGATTGCAAATTGTAAAATGATTAGCATTGTTATATTAAAAGTTAACCATGTATTTTCTCTTTTACATAGAAATCACAAGAATTCCTAAAGAAAATATTCTATTACTTTATTGATGAATTTCTTGTTTTTTGAGGTACACCAATACCTCACTTTGCGTCGGGGTTACGTTCCAAAAAAACACGACGCAAAGTGAATTAAGATTTTCTATAGCAAACCATGTAAAGATCGAAGATAGGTTCCAGGGTTACGAAAATACTACTTTTTAAAAAGAAAATTGAACAAAGTAAACATTTAAAAAACAAAAATAATATAAAATTTTATTACATACATACAAAAAAAACGTATTCAATTAAAACAAAATAAACTATTCAATTAATTTATGAAAACAAAATTAAAATTAATCACTGTCTGATGAGTCCATAGTGGCTGTTGTTGTAAGTCGGCTTTCTTTCACAAAAAATTGGTCCAATGTTTGCTGAACAGCTTTTTTTTCAACGTAAAATAAATTTCCTTGTAGCAATTGATATTCGTAGCTACCGCCTGGGACACTTTAAAACTCCTTCCGCTGTCAGGATCGTTTTTTAAAAAAATCTCCATAGCTTCGTCAATCAAACACATCGCTTTGGAAATTTGTTTGGAGGTTAAATTTTGTTCTTCGGAGATTTCTATTGAACGGTCACTGTCATCTTCTTCATTAGCAAATTGCAATTCCAGTTGCAATAGTTCTTCATTAGAGAATTCTTGGTTGTGCGAGGTTAGCAATTCATTTATGTCAGTCTCCTCCATACCTTCAAAATTAGACTCTCTAGCTAAATTAGAAATTTCATGACGAACAGCTGGTGTATCATCAACTTCTGCAGCGCATATTCGGTGAACACATTCAGGCCATATTTTGCGCCAAACACCATTCATGCAAGATGGTTTAACCTCCTCCCACGAGTCGGAAATAATTTCTATGGCTTTCATAATGTTGAACTTTTTCCAAAACTCTGGCATGGTAGGCTTATCTTGTCCATC
>KZ308314.1:560400-571816 GCA_000376725.2 Ladona fulva
TAGAGCGCATGGCAGGGGGTATATATATTTTAATTGTTGAGGGAAGGAAACTGACAAATCATGTTTTATAATCATGAAAATCTATGAAATATATTTATTTACATCTCAAAGGTCTCTGCATTTTTTCCTCAGCGAGCATAAAATTCTACATTCCTTCACTTTTATTTGTTAAACATGTTGAATCTATGGCCACTGTATTTAGGAGGAGTAAAAATAGCGTATTCCCCTCTATACATTCTGAATTATTATTATTATTCATGTCTCCTCAAATGCTCTACAAGTAATACAATTTTAATTTTGTTCATACAGCTTGAAAGAATTATTCAAGCAATGTTTACTGAGTATATCATAAAGTATTTTATTTATTTTTATGGCTTTCTAGGTCTAGGAAAAAATCACAAAATCCAAGTTCTCATCCCTCTACTTAAGTCAGAATTTCTCAACTTTCTTGCCATAGAACGCTTCCATTTTGCAAAAGAGCTTTAACAAACTGGGAATTTTGGGAAATCTTAAATTTCATATTTTTAGTGTCTTGAGTACCCAGTGAGATAATACTGACATGAGAAGTAATAGGTTTTTTGGTGTATGATCACTATCACTAGTCTACTTCATTATGAGTGAAATAAATCTGATGGCAAGGCAGCATTTACCAGTAAGCCCTCTGCCAATTCAGAAAGATCTTATGTGAATACTTAGATGAGGTCCCTAAAGCCTTTTGGTCATACCTGCATGAGGTCCAAGGTAAAGAGCAAACAGTAGGTTCATTAAAAGAAAATAGCGGGAATGTAATAAACAATACCAAGGACAAAGCAAACATCTTAAATGATTTTTATCGTAGCATATTTATGTCCAATGACACATTAGGTACCCTACCAGAAGTTGATCTGAAGCCATGTCGAAAATCACCTTCAGTGAAGATGGCATCATTAAACTCTTGCGGTGGATTAAACCTAATAAAGCTCCTGGTTCTGAAGACATACTGGCTCGGGTATTAAAGGAAGTAGCGGAAAGCATAGCCCCCTTTCTGAAAGTAATATTTGAAAAGTCTATGAGCAAAAGGAAATTGCCAAAAGCTTGGAAAATTGTGAATGTTACTCCAATATTTAAAAGCTATTAAAAGAGGCAAAATAATGGAACATATAATAGTTAGTTCCTTAATGGGTTTTCTCAACACATCCTAATTCATAGTAGGTAAACAACACAGTTTTCGTAAGTCACGATCCTGCGAGTCTCAGCTAGCGTTGTTAGTTCAAAATATCTTGAAATCTGCCGAAAATAAAAGGCAAGTCGACGCGGCATTTTTAGATTTTCGGAAAGAATTTGATAAGGTTCCACATAATAAATTATTATACAAATTAAAAGTTGCGACAATCAATGGAGAAGTAATAAACTGGATTAAGGACTTTCTCTCCGGCAGAGAACAACGAGTAGTACTAGATGGTGAAAGTTTCAACTCGGTTAAAGTGACATCAGGTGTGTCACAAGGAAGTGTAATCGGACCGTTACTATTTTTAGTGTACATCAATGACCTTAGCAATAACATTAATAGTAAAGTTAGGATATTTGCGGACAACACGGTAATTTATAGGGAAATAAGAAACTCAGAAGATAGATTAACCCTATCATGTGAGTTAGATAAAATTATGAAATGGTGCGATGATTGACAGTTAAAGCTTGATATAGATAAAAGTTCAGTAATCAACTTCTTCCAAAGGAAATATAATGCCAATGATTATTTGTACAGGCTCTGAGGGAAAACTTTATGAACAGTAGAAACGGTGAAATACCTTGGAGTAACCCTCAACAATAACTTAATCTGGGGTACCCACATCCATAATAAATGTGGTCGAGTGCTTAAGAAACTGATTCGTGAAGAGAATCAGTAGGAGCGAAGAAAAAGTCCGTGAGCGATATTATGTTGTGCTGGTCAGACCTCACGTTTTATAAAGAATTGTTACGACAAGTCAGTGAGTGTTACGCAAATGCTTCAGGACGCAGGATGGGAATCTTTAGAGGATAGAAGGCTAAAACAAAGGATAAATCTACGTAATAAATTTAGAGAAAGCACGTTCACAGATGATGTAGCTGACATAATGCGTCCCCCATGTTATATACGCTGTTCTGATACTGCGAGGAAAATCAGAGAAATATATTCTAGAACAAGTTTTTTTTCAAAAATTAATTTTTTCCGCGAACGATATGCGAAAGCGATCGATTAGTGAAGTAGAGTCATAGTGCTTGCACCCCCTGCCACATGCCGAAAGGCGGCTTGCAAGGTACTTATGTAGATGTAAGCATAGCTTGTTTCATCACCATCTTTTTATATATTTCCCTTCATCTTATGACAACCAACTTCTTCTATGGGCATTTCGGCTAATTCCATTTAAAATATTGCTGACTACCAACAAGTAGGAAACCTGCTTTCTTTGTGTTTGTACTCTTTGACACATCCTGCCTAACTCCCTGCTACTGTAATCTATACTCAATTCCTCCTTTTGCTCAGACCTCTATGATGAATTTTTGCTTTTATTTTTTCTGGTATCACTTAATAGTAGAAAATTTCTGTTATATTATTACATCTGCTATTTTAATGAAATATGTTTTCAGAGCTTGAAGAAGCAAAGAAAGCATCAGAAGCTCAAGCTGGTCAGGTATCTGTGACCTCACCAACAGCTACAGCTAGTGGAGNCCTGACATGGGTGACCCTACCAGGAACATAGTTCCTGCCAGTTACGCTCTCTAGGTCATAGGAACACGCAAGCCCTTCCACCACGACAAGGTTGTAGTCCAGAAAAGGGACTGAGCGTAATACCTAGGTATTTCTGATGCCTCACGAACTGCAACGGATAACCTAAAATATGTGTACCTAAATGTGGGTTACATTAGTGGAACGCGTAAAATTCATAGCTACGCACTTCTTTACATTCAAGTCTAACTGCCAATCTCTGCACCAACCGGCAATAATGTTCAGATCATTCTGTAAACAACAAATGTCATCTGGAGTTACAATCTCTCTATAAATAACAGTATCATCGGCGAATAACCTAATCTTACATCTAACATTAACTACTATATCGTTAATATATATTAGGAACAGAATCGGGCCTTATTCACTACCCTGCGGAACCCCGGAAGTGACGCAAATTTCATCAGATAAAACTCCATCCAACACAACTCGCTGAAATCTGTTTCCTAGAAATGATTTTATCCATTTAACAACTTGTTGGTTAATCCCGTAAGCTATCGATTTATGAATTATTTTTACATGTGATACTCTATCAAAAGCTTTTCTAAAATCAAGAAATACGGCATCTGTACTAAAACCCTTATCGGCTGCTTTAACTAAGTCATGAACAAAAAGGGCTAACTGGGTATCGCATGACCTACCCCTACGAAAACCGTGTTGACATTTGCTAATTGCCCTCTTATCACCTAGAAAGCGCATTATTGAACTGGCAATAATATGTTCAATTAACTTACAAAAAATTGAAGTTAAGGATATGGTACGATAATCTTCTGGTTTCGAGGAACTTAGGAACTGGGGTGATATGCACTCTTCTCCATGACATTGGCAAAACACCTTCATCCAAGGTTTTCCTATAAAATACAAAAAGAAGGGGAGAAAGCTCATTCGCCAGTGTTTGAATAACGAGCGATGGTATACCTTCCGGCCCCGGTGCTATTTTCCTGTCAACTTGTCGCAATAGCTTTCCTATTCCATCCACTGACAGCTCGATTGGNTCATAGTGCTTGCACCCCCTGCCACATGCCGAAAGGCGGCTTGCAAGGTACTTATGTAGATGTAAGCATAGCTTGTTTCATCACCATCTTTTTATATATTTCCCTTCATCTTATGACAACCAACTTCTTCTATGGGCATTTCGGCTAATTCCATTTAAAATATTGCTGACTACCAACAAGTAGGAAACCTGCTTTCTTTGTGTTTGTACTCTTTGACACATCCTGCCTAACTCCCTGCTACTGTAATCTATACTCAATTCCTCCTTTTGCTCAGACCTCTATGATGAATTTTTGCTTTTATTTTTTCTGGTATCACTTAATAGTAGAAAATTTCTGTTATATTATTACATCTGCTATTTTAATGAAATATGTTTTCAGAGCTTGAAGAAGCAAAGAAAGCATCAGAAGCTCAAGCTGGTCAGGTATCTGTGACCTCACCAACAGCTACAGCTAGTGGAGCATCTGAAGTGACCTCCCCTACATCGTCTCCTTCTGCATCAGGGAGAGGACAGCAAACAGGGGCTACTCCTGACTATGCTGTTGGACTCACTGCTACAAATCCTCCCACACCAGCTCCTCCATCATATGCACCTCCGTCCACACCTCAGTCCATCCTTCCAGCTACACCTTCCTCATCTACTCCAGGTATGTGGGTTTACCTCTACTACAGTTAGTGTATTTTTCTTTGCTGAAGACTATAATTATTTGTGTGTTGGCTATTTAAGTAGTAGTAGTTGTAGAAAAGTTGTTGCAATGGTCCATGACGTATAAATCAAGATTATCAATCAAAGGATGGATTTCAAAGCCTTGAATCTGATAAAAAAAATGTTCTTTATTTCTTTGATGGAAAATCATTATTAATGCTTTCAGAATCAGTTTCAGCATTTGCTTGTTTACTTTTTGATTTCATGTGATGAATACACTTCACATAGAGCATGGGACATAACATAATTTTTGTTTTGATATAATGGTATCATGTGAATAAAATTAATCTTGGTGACTCGAATGTTTCAACATCATCTGTATTTAGTATAATGACTTTCACTGCATGAAGAGTCTATGATGTAATGATTTTCAGGAGTACCCAGTGGTTCCTTTTTCCACTACTGATGGCGATAATTGTGAGTGTTCTAGCATTATTCGTCTGAGTGGTAACATTAATGCCACTGTCAAAGTTGCCGTGAGCCTTAAGTTGAACCATCTTAAGTTGCATAAGTGATAAGCTGACCTATCTGTATTTAAATTTTTATCTGAAAGCCATACTGGAATGTATCAACATCATTTGTATTTAGTATAATGACTTTTGCACGAGGAGTCTATGATGTAATGATTTTATGGAATACCCAGTGGTTGTCAATAATAATGATTTCTTTTGTTCAGAAGTGACCTAAAGAAGTCAGCTACATTTTTGGCAATATGTCATAGTTTGTATAATAATAATAATAATAACTTCTTAAATGGATACTGGAAGCTAACCCCAATTACATCCATGATATTAAATATTACAAACAATAAGGACAAACACATACGACCATTCCCTAACCGGAAAAATCTTACTAGCTGGAATTCAAATTAAGGGGGGCGCCTGGTTTGGAAGGGCAAAATTTAAGAGTTTTTTGGAAATTTCTTTTAGAAAAATGGTAAAATATACAGCTTTCTAAGCTAGTACATACCTATATTATACCTTTGAGAGTATGAAAAACATTTTTTCATTAAAGATCAACTACATTTATCGTATATATCATAGGATATCTTCAGGGCGTTCGCACAGGCATTGCCAATTGGTGTGCATTCTAGCATATACAATATCGGTTTCAGTTTTGAAAACAAATTTTTTTCTTATGGAATATAAAATTATCTATTTGATGAACNATTTAGTAAATTTGCTTTATCTACCGATTCACTAATCGTTAATCCCTTGTCATTAACTAGGTTAGGTACTGAAGACTGACCTCCTCGAGATTCTTGGGCATATGACCAAAATTCCTTCTTGTCGCTTCCTAAAGACTCTAAAAGGATTTTAGATCTATATTCCTGAAACTCATTCTGTGATTCCTCCTTAACCAATTTTCGAACCTCCGCATATTTCTGCCGCTCAATCTCAAAGTCTACTCCGATCTTCTCTAGCTTCTTCATCCGCGCGTGTAAAAACCTTTGCTTCCTATGCAACGCCCGCAATTTAGGTTTCACCCAACGTGGTTCTTTACGCTCTCTCACGGTTTTGATTGGGACGAACCTAGCTAACCCTTCTTTAAGTATACGAAGGAACTCTATCCAGCTATACTCAACATTATTACTACTTACAAAACTAAAAAAGTCGTCCCTCTTTACGTTGATGTAATCCTTGAATTCTCAAAATTTTGCCTTACGAAACATTAACCTGCCGTGGAGGCTTGAGGGATTTTATCATTTCCGTTTTAATTAGTTACTGTAGCTATAATATTGTGGTCTGAAATTCTGTCTATTATATTTAACTCATCAAACAGGTGCGAATGCGACGTAACTAGTAGGTCTAATACACTACCTCGACCTTCGCGAGTCGTCCTCGTAACTTTCTTATTAAGTTGATCTAAAGCGTGGAGCGAAAAAGTATCTATTAATTTCTGCGATATATTCTTCTCCCTACCTGAATATGAACTTGATAAATTAACCCAATCAATATGGGGAAGGTTAAAATCTCCATCTACAACAATGATAGGATCCCTCATTTTCTTTCGAATGATCTCTAGTGATTCAACTAGTTCCTGTATACATTCGATGCTCCCATCTGGGGGCCGATAAAACGAACAAAAATGTATTTTCCTACCGTTCTGTCCAAGAACCGAACTCCATACCATTTCACTTATACTGTTTCCTAGAAAGTCAACGTGTTGACTCTTCAAAGATTCTTTTACAGCAATAAATACCCCTCCACCTATCCTACCGAATCTATCTTTACGATATACAATATAATCCAGAGGAAATATCTCACTTGATGCAACATCTTCGCTTAACCAACTTTCCGTTCCTAAAGGAATTCGTTCTGCTTGTTACTTATACTTCTGCAATTCACGACTACAATTTTCAAATTTCTCTCGTTCCTCTTTAAAGTAGGGCTTCTCCTCTCATCGCACTTTAAATTAACGTATACCTCTTTCCTAATGCAATTATCAGTTAGTTTAACCTTTCTGAGCTCACATANTCTTTATAAAAGTCATTCGGCTCTATTTTTTCTCTCTACGAATTATTCGTGCCTCCATTGCACTGCTCAAGCTTCTGTGCCCCTGCCTCGCCAACCACTCGCAGGCATAGGTGCCGGCATTAATTTTGAATTGGTATGTCTAATTCTTCCATTATTTTAATTACAGCAGAGTAACTTTCGAATAAAACATCTGCAGTTATGTAGGCGGCAATTTCGCTAATTTTTTTCCGGAATCAGGTTGTTTTGGAACCAGGTGCCAAATATTTGATCTATTGTTGCTATTTTATGTATGCTCTCCAATAAGTCTTTCTGCAAGTGCACCGAAAACTGTTGATAATTCTATAATCCTGTTAAAATGTGTAGGATAACAACCGACCCTTTATGGGTGTATAGTTTCCTATCAGTTGCACTTTCTACCAGCTTTTCTTCTTTTTTCTCTGCGTATTGATTACCATAAAACTTACGTTCCTGGGTCTTATTTCACAAAAACTTTGGTTCTTTCTTCCTTTTGGATAAGGAATAGTACAGTTTAACTAAAAACATGAGAAACTACGACTGAAACATCCAAAATGTTCTCTAAGACTGGCTCGAATTAGAAAGAAGAATCGGAAGAATCCTTGCAACGAATCATATTTCGCCTAACTTTTATTACATCAAGGCATCTCTGGACCTTTCTTATTATGAGAGAGAGAAGAAACGGATGCTCTGAAAACATAAATGGTGTAGAAAAGAATACCCAACAATCATATAATCTGCTCAAACTCTGAGCTGAGGCGAGATTTTCTTTTCATTCTCGTAACTGCCCTAAGAGCAAAACTATGTAGTCAAAGTACTGCTATGTAGCAGTTTTTTACAGGAAGAAAATCTTCAGATGGACAAAGGGTACATTTTTGACTCATATGACTAAATAAAAGAGGCCTCATAAATTTTCAAAATGAATTTCAGAGATCAGTATGGTGTACAGAGTGCAGCATCTCAGCATCGGTACCACGTATAATATGTAAGATGGAAATCTGAGGGTGCTAAATCAGGAGAATAGGTGGGATGGCTGAGCAAATTGTACCCCAAAATCCCATAGTTTTCCCATCACCAATGCTCCTTCGTGAGCAGGTGCGTTGTCCTGGTGAAAGATGATTTTTTTTCTTCCTCAAGCCAAGCCTCTTCTCGCGAATTTTGGCATCAAGCTTGTCAAGAAGGTTGGAGATATTTGCCTGTAATTGTTCTGCCTTTTTCAAGATAATCAATTAGCAGGATCCCTTTCGCATCCCAAAACACACTGGCCATGACCTTTCGGGCAGATGCAATCGACTTCACTTTATTTGGTGCTGAACCACCGACTGCTTTGACTGCTGTTTTCTTTCTGGCATGTAGTGCTGGACCCATGTCTCATCCATGGTGACAAATCGCCGCACAAAATCAGTCGGTGCCCTCTTGAATCGGTCCAAACATTGCTGCAAAAATCGCTTGCGCATTTGCTTTTGATCAGCATGAAGCAAATGCGGCACCTACCTTGCGCAGAGCTTTTGCATCTTCAATTCTTTGTGCAAGATGTTTTGCACCCTTTCTTCCAATATCCCCACGGCCTCAGCTATCTCACTTACCTATTGTCCAACACGATATCGTGCACCTTTTTGATGGTTTCTTGTGTGGTTGCGGTTTTTGGCTGTCCTTCATGTGGGTCATCTTCAAGGGATGTGCGACCACATTTAAATTCAGCTGCCCACTTGTTAACAGTTGACATTGAAGGAGCAATGTCCCCGTACACTTTTGTCAACTTCGGATGATTTTCCTTAGGGGTCAATCCATCCAAAATGAAGAATTTTATGACCGCACAATATTCAAGTTTATCCATTTTAACGAAAAACATGAAAGTTGTCTACTGCAACAAAAAGTGTAAACAAACTACTTGAGAGAACAAGTTGAAACTTGTCTTACGAACTAATGACACGTGTGCCTAGGCAGGGATCATAAATTTTTGCTGATTGGAACGACATCTCTCTGTCAGGCCGAGAACTTTTCACCTTACTCTCATATATATATATAATTTCATTGTTTTGATGGGATGAACCAGGTTCCTCCGGTAATGAACAAAAGCACTCTAACCACTCCGCCATAGTGGCTGGTGAATACTCAAGTTTGGAGTTGAATAAAAACTAAAGTGAGAATCCCATAGAACAACTAGTTGCACCAAATTTTACTAATGTTCATCTTTGGTTGAAGCATATGGTGCAAACATTTTTGTTTCTATCTTCTTGATATTTTATTACAAGTAGAAAAAAAGGTGTCAGTGTTTTTTAATAAAAAATCTAGTTGAAAAACACAGACTTACAAGGATTCAATAACATTGAGGTTCTTCTTTTATACAAATGTTTCTTATTTTATTTTTTTGTGCTGAGTTCAGCCATAAATGTAAAAATTGTCCACCATGTTAAGTTTTCAGTAAATTTGTATTAATATTTACGAAAAAAGGAACTTCTAGGTTAATTTGGGTCTTTATATATTTAGGTTGGTAACACTGAAAAGTTCCGACTTAACTGTTGTTGGTTAGCAAATTTACTACTTTTGTATTTAGTTTAAATTCTCGTATATCTATCACTTATTCTAGAGTCCACAGCCACATTCTAAGAGCACATAATGCTTTTATCCATATGTGTATAGGAATAGGTAGGAGGAAGAGAAGGAGTAGTGTAATAAAAGGTTGATTAACAGCACAGATAAAAGCAGTGTCTTATTTGTTTATGAGAGGGTATCTTAATCATTTGTTTACTTTCCCTTCACTTTCTCTGAAAAGGTTTTTCTCTAGCTTCATCACTTGACACAACAATTAAGGAACTTTTTTTCAGATGAGTCTGGAGTGCATTACTCTCCACTCCATAAGGCCTGCCATGCACTGGCAACTTTTCCTGAAGGCGATTTATTAGTTGCTCGTCCTCTCTGGTTGATGGGTACAGGCGATAAAAAAGTTGTCAATACACCTGTGCAAAATGGATTTGCATCCTGAAGCATCTAAGTGATGATCACTGATTTATCATAGCAATTCTTTACAAAACATATTGCCTTTTGCTGCACCTTTTCTAATACTTGAATATAACACTTATCCGTTGGGTCCCACACACCACACTCATACTCAAGATGAGGTCTAACTAACACAAAATAATATCGCTTGCAGATTTTTTTGTTATTCCAACCAACTGTTTCCTTAATTAGTTGTTAGACTGTTCTATTAATTCCCTTACTGACTGTCTGATGATGCTACCTTGCGGGAAGCCTGAGGTCACCTTAACCACGTTAGAACTAATACCGTCCAGCATTACGCGTTGCTCTCTATCGGAGAGAAAGTCCTTTATCCAATTTATTACCTCTGCATTGATTCCTGCAACTTTTAATTTGTACAATAATTCATGATGAGTGACCTTATTGAATGCCTTCCAAAAATCTAAAAATACTGCGTCGACTTGCCTTTTATTTTCAGCAGATTTTAGGACATCGTGTACTTATAATGTCAGCTGAGACTCTCAAGATTGAGTCTTACAAAAATTGTGCTGATTTCTAATATGAAATGTTTTGAGAAAGCCCATTAAAGAACTTGCAATTATATGCTCCATTATTTTTTTGCTCAATGATGTTAAAGAGATAGGCCGGTAATTCGCTGGTGTGCTAGATTTCGCTTAGCTAGAATTTTATGCATGTGTTCCATTGCAATATGAAAAAGTATATATGTGAAACTGTAATGCTGGATGGTGCCTCTTTAGCCATAAACACTGGTTGAGTTATACTATAACAATAAAAATAAAATTCTAAAAACTTACTTTTTATCCTTCTCTGCTCCCTTTAGTTGACTCCACTTATCTATGAAATATTTGCACAATTCTATTCATAATTGTCTCTTCAAATTTTTATCTGAATATTCTTTTAATTTCATATTATATATGGGAGGTCTCTTCTCAATTTCCCTTCAATCAACAATCCTTTGACAATGCTAAAATAACTCAAGAAGAGCAAGGCAGAACTCTTTCAGATTGTCTGCAGGCAACTGAATAATTGCTTTTGTCTACATTTACATTTGAACCCTGAAAACCGCTAGAGCGCATGGCAGGGGGTGTAAAACACTGATATACCTATCTAACCTGCACTGCGGTTCGCTTCTCTAATACATACCGGAAAGAATGACCAAAATTAACTAACTGTCCTGGCAACTATCTCCCTGTAACGCTTCTTTGTTTTGTCCCGAAGATCACGTTCGGTACTAACTGGGATGGCAATATCAACAACCTCCTCCCTGAGATTCCTACGGTAATCTAGTCTTCTATCACTAAGCGAATTCCATCCGAGAGATTCTATCATAGCTGAAACACTGCTGTCAAATCTGAAGTCACCCTTAACAAACCTAGCTGCCCTACGTTGAACCATCTCAAGGCTGGAAGTTAATCCTACTTCGTGGGGATCCCAAATCGCGCAGCAGTACTCAAGGAGAGGTCGAATCAGGGAAAAGTA
>KZ308314.1:587151-667815 GCA_000376725.2 Ladona fulva
TTATATAAAATTTGATTTTCAATTCATTAATGTTTGCCTGGTACAATTATTTCAAATGCTTAAGAGAATTGGAATATTTTTTCATCCTGAGATTCTCCTCTTCCCTGATCGAACTCCCTCTAAAGAATGAACAATGTTTAAACTGAATATAGTATTTGTAAATCACAAATATAATTTTCTCTGTGTCACTATAATTCATCATTGCATAATGTGTTATAAAATTATGAATTGCAGAGAAAATAAATATTTTGTAATGTAACTTGTTATTTAATTTGTAGAGTAAAGGCTTATTTGAGAAAATAATTTCATATTGATTTATATTTAGTTGAAAAATCTCATTATAATTAAATATGTCCAGCCACATTTGCAACATTTGATGTTTGTAGGTATGTTAAGCATTAACATGGCAAGCATTTCCTCTAAAATTTCATTTCCTGAAAGATGATAACTTTACATAATTTCAGTTGGTAATTGTCAACTCACCTATCTCTAGAAATTGTAGAATGGTACTTTCCTCATGGTCTGGATGTTTGTCTTTGGTTTACTTATATATTTCAATGTTGCAATATTTTGGTATCTTAATGTCATTTTTTGTATTGTATGTGTATATGTTTCTATTACATGTGTTAATTAAGCTATATTGCTTGAACTAAGGCTTCATTTTACTTAGCTTGGTAATTATTTTTACGTTCTCGTGTAAGATTCGTTTACATGAATGTAACTGATACATGCATAACCAAGCAATGAAAATGTATTCTAAATTAGAATGGAAATGAATTCATCAATTCAAAGGAGACTTTGGTCGTGTAACATGAACATCATTTTAATTTCACCTATGTTATTGATTCCTTCGAGAGTGGTTTTACAAAATTACTTTTAATTGCTGGAATATAGGCCCTTAAAAGTTTCCAAGAAGAATGCTGGTTTGCTATGTAGATTTCCTTTCCTTACAAATCTCATGTTTACCCACAAGATGTATCTAGTGTCTGCCTTCATTTAGAAGGGAAGGAAACCATACTTTCCTGTGAAGATATTAACGAAATGCTCGTGAGAAAACAGAATGAATGAATTCAAGCAGCTTATTGAGTAGTGTAGAGGACAAATTCTCAAGTACTTTGTAGTTATTTGAAATCATAGTGGAGATTTTACTATGATATTCTTTTTATGGAGGATATAGTTTCCCTATTTGTTCATGTTGAACAACTTTCACTATTAATGGAATATGTGTGTCAGTCATCAGAAGTTTTATTTTTGTTATTGCCATCCATGTTGATGGATGAAAATAATCTAAAAATCTTTGTCTTTTTTTTTTTAATGCTTTTATGAGTCTTCAGCTATTACTGGATTTTCTGGTTTATTTGAGGGTTTATAATCATCCAAGATATTTCAAGACAAAAACATATGAGAATGTTAACCAATACCTAAAATGTTTGGAAAATTTGGAAACAAGTGAAATCATGAGCTGTGAAAATTTTTTGTTATTGCTAAATGTTAAGGTTTTGCTCTTACCATGAAATAATGAAAGGTAGGCATTGTTTCTACTTGATTCAGCTTCATAGTACTATTTTCTTCTCACTAAGAAGTCTATAAAAATTGAACTTTATTTTTGTATGAAAATTCTTCTGTTTCACTGGATTTTTTCATGATTATTTACCTTTCAAAATACTGACTTTTATTGAAGAGAGAGCTTTTTATTCATTTGCTTCATTTTATCAAAATAACTGAAAATTTTGATGTTCTATTTTTCAATCAATGTTAATACTGTTTCCTTAGCTTGCAATTAGGCTATTGTTGATTGCCTTTTGGTCAGACATGAGTATGGTGTTTTTTATCAATGGATTTTATATTACTTGTGTAAGTGAAGGGTGCATTTATCACCTTGCTTGTAAGTAATTCTTTCACTGCTGTAACTTAACTATGGATTTTCTACCATTTCTTTAAAAATATTAAAATTGTCTGTTTGAATCACTTAGTCAGTATTTCATGAAAAAACATCCATCATTATCTAAAAGTGTTCTTCAAACTATTTTTACTTTAGAAAATGTATTGGTAAATTAGTAAATATATATTTTATTATTTGAGGCATATTATTTATTAACAAATAAATGTAAAAGCCTGGATCTTCATTAGAAAGTTACAGTACTTACAGTCTTGCAGAACATAACCAAAATTATAGCTGTTTTGCTCTATATTTCAATTCAGGATGGGGTTTATAAGTGTTCACTTCTGTGAATTTTAAAATAATGATTAATTTTGTTATATCAAATAACTTTAAATAATGAGGTCACATGCTGATGTACTTGTTTTCTCAGTTCTTCCTTTGCTTTCACATCATTGGATTATATTGTGCTCCAATGAAATCAGTACGTAATTGAACCATTTGTTTTTTAACCTAAAATTCCTATTTTTATATTTAATATGGTGATGGGTATATTATTTCACAACAAAGACATTTATTTTATTCTGCAAATGCTGTAGTAGTTAGTTATCTGTTTTATTTGATTTTTGTATGCGTAACATAATATCTAGTCATCACTTATACATGCTTATGGTTTTCTGGGTAATGGTTATTATCTTGAAATCTGAGCTAATTATTAGTACAAATATTTTTAGGCAAGTCCTATCTGACAGGCATTGGCCATGTCATTCACCTCTCAACATAACTATTAGGATAATGGCTGAGCTGCTTTAAATGCATTCAATGTCTTTGCATAAAAAACTGAAGTAATGCAATTTAATAGAATCTTAATTTCTGTGACGTGCGTATTAGTTAAACCTGAGTACCTATAATTGTCTTAATCCATTATTTGTAATGATGTGACCCTTAATTTGAATGTTGTGTTTCTTTTAATTTAAGAAGTGATACCTATCTGTATCAAAACTAACTTCAGAAATAAGAAAGACTGCTGTTGAATTTTGTAAAAGTTGAATAAATCATAACATGTAATGCTGCACTGAATCACCGGTGTACTTGAAATTATTAAAATATCATATTGATTGTTATTTCCCTTTGTTTAATTTTTTTTGTTTATGGGCATGTCATTCTTTTTTCTTTCATTCTACCTTGGTTGAAATTGACCTATCGATTCATTCCCACTTATTTCTGTCCTATATTTGAGCTCATTTAACAATTTAGTAATTGAATTTTCTTTGCAAATTATCTTAGTTGTAGAGCACCAGTAAAATTAATACTACTGAATTTTCTTGTCATATCTTCCCAATAAATTATTCTTTAATGATTCATCCTTTTAACCTACCCAAAGAATAAATTTTTAATGATCTACTATTGTAAACTTTTTCTTGATTCACATTTTTCATCCAACCTGTTATCACAGTAAAAGCAAAATATGTGTGGTATCTATAGCTTTCCAGACTTTATAGTAATAATCATCTGCTTGATTTCATAAAGAGTACAAACTGCCTGAACATTTTTTTTCCGATTTTGATTTTATGAAATATTTTAATGTTGGCCAAAGTAAGATGATCAGAAAACCATGCATAATGTTTGTGAAGTCTTGCTAATGTGAATTAAGTTTTTTTCTTTTGCTTTTTCACGATTTGTCCTCATTTTGTAGTGATTCACATTCTTTGCATAAGTTCTTCAGACATCTGCTTCTTTCTCTTGAAGTAATTTTACGATCAGAACTGAAGGCTGTTTTATTCCCCATTATGAAAGTCTTTTTGTTCCGCAGAAACTATTATTTATGCCATTTTAATTTGACTGGCTGCTGCTCCAAGTAGAAAAAAACAAATGAAATAATTTCCACAGTCTATAATTGTCAAGGAAAATTTCTACTTTATGCATTCATCAAATACTTTCTTTAGCAAATTTTGTTGGGAGAGTTGGTAATACCTCCGAGTTTATATGAACTGAAAGTTTCCTGAATTTTACGCTGATAATGTTTGCATGAGATCAGTTCCTATCATAGGTATCAACATTTCTTTTTGAAAATAATCACAAACTATTACCATACTGCTTCATAGTAAATTGTGCACTTTAAGGCTCTTTGCCTACTGAGAAGGAAGGATTTGTTCCTGGAAAGTGATTATTACCGCTGGCTTCAGTACAAATTTCTATTGTAAAAATGTATTTGGATCTTATTGCAAAAAGTTTGACTCTTAAGTGATTACCAAGTTAAAAGTAATCCGAGTTAAGTTTTCAGAGGAAAATAATAAAGAACAGTATTTAAAACAGCCACCAACTATTTTCATCATCATCAGTACATAGTGTACATTTGGAAGTTTGATTGTAGTAAGCAGTTGTTCAAATAATTAAACTCAAAAGAATGTATTAAAATAAACCTTTAATTAAAAAATAAAAATTAAACATTACATTATTTTACAATCTGTGCAAAGAAAACGTTTCAAAGAAGAATATTCAAACACATGATGATATTTACAAGCGACTATTATGATTTACAATAACTGTCCAGATCTTGGCAACATGCTACATATACTCTGGTATATTCATGTTTAAATATTTATTTAGACTATTGTGTATATTTAGTACTGGATTGTTATTCTGTGATGTTTTATGATAAAAATATTTACAGTTTCATAGAGATATTGTAAATAAAAAAATAAATTAGGTTCTCTTCTACTCTTCCCAGTCTGAAACTTGCAAGATTTCCTTTATGGTATCTTTAGCACCAAAGTACTGGAATGGTTGGCATTTAAACTCCTTTTAAAGACTTCCAGGAACAAGTAGCTCTTTGGCTGGATGGTGCCTTTCCAAATGGTTTACTGCCATCAGGAGCAACATAAAGATTCACTTGATAGTCAAGGAGAACCTTGTATTGGTTTACATCAGTACACAGTTGCTATGGATAAAGAATTAGCTTATTATAATGTTATCTACTTTGTATGTGGATGGTTAATGACTATGAAAGAGAGACATTCAGAAACAAATTTTGAAGACTACTTAAGATGCACATACTTGTGTTAGAGGATTGGTATTTGTGGTGAATACACCTTCAAAATTATTCCTCTTTGCTGTTCGTATCACCTCCTCTTCCATGAACTGAATCACCTCAACATTCTTCTGGTAAGGCAAGGATTCATCAGTGCCCATCATGAAGCTATAGAGTGCTTTACCTTTATCTTTTGGCAATACTGCTGTCCTGTATTCAGAAAAATTGCAAGAAATCATTCCTTTGTGTTCAGTAATAGAAGAAACATGTTCTAATATTTTTTTACAGAACATCCTATTACATATCATGATACCATAGGTATCTTAAGTGTAAATGTGCAAGAAATTCCTTTGTATTCTCCATACTGATGCCCAATTACACTGGGCACTAATTTCTTTCATTAATTATCACCTTTGTGATAATGAAATGGAATTGTTGTAACTAAACTTACTATGCTTTTCAAAAGGGAGCCTGCTGTGAGCAAGCTTCACTCACCTTATTGGATCTTCCAATTTTTCAAGAAATTCAAAAACAATGGATAATTTGCTGGTTAATTCAATTTGTGGCTCATCATTAAGATCAAAATTTAGAGCTACTCCAATGTATGTATTATCTTGAAGAGATTTAACTACAAAACTGAAAAGAGGGGAGAAAAATCAGTTAATTTTAAAATAAGTATTTGCAACAGTTTCTCAACCATTGATAATTGACCATTTCTTTACCTGTAGTCTGCCTTTAGAAGTGGTTCCCAGAGTTTGTCAAGGAGATCATGATAATCCCCCACACTTATTCCAGGCATCAGCCACTGCTCCAAGTCAGCTTTTTGGTAAAAACTGCTTGTTATCATTCTGTGACAATGAAAATTAGGTTAGAATATAAATATCGTTTGAATTCATTGCAAGTTTTTAGTGCAGGAGAAGTCATACAACATCCTTACTTGTATACGTCATCTTTGTGAGTATGGGATAGTTTCTCAGGAATGAATTTGGGGCCATTCTCAATGACTGCAGATGGAGATATTTCATCATCTTTCACTATCTTTGACTTATCAGCTAATAATGCTAATTCTTCTTCTGAATGCAACTTGTTCAAAATTTCTCCAAGACTTCTGGAGGTAACGAAGTCACTAATGCCTATGAAGAAGTTTAGGGTTTTTAGATCTCAAAAAAAAAAGATTGCAAATGGTTTGTAGAAAAGATCAGAATGAGGCATGTAAGTTTCATTTAATTTCATGGTTTATGTGCAATAAACTTAATTTTATTTCCTTATGATTGAAGAATATGATTTCCTTACCTATGATGTATCCTTGATCTCTCAATCTCATGACTGTATACACTGAATTCAAAGAATTTCCCCCGATTTCATAGAAGTTTGATTCCAAGGTAATAGGTTGACCTCTCCGCCTTCTCTTGCAACAATTTTCTTCTTTAGAAACTAGTATTCCTCCTGGTAAAGTAGAAGCAGCTGCTCCTGTTCCTCGCAATACATGTTCCACAGTTTGGAAAAGTGAAACTGCTGCTGCTCTCTTATAATCTGGTACCATTGAAAGATCTGGTTCACATTCATTTTCTTTGCCTTCCTCTTCAGCTGCGAAAACATTTTTTAAATATTGTCAAATTCACAGAAAGTTCAGGATATTATATAATTGTAACAGGATATAAACTTAGATGATTATTAATGTCATTTAAGTTTGTCTGTCTAATGGTTCTATTATTTTCCATTATAAAGGGAAAGTCAAATTTCGCAAGTTACCCTGTGAAGTTGCTATATCGTAATTTTGGGGAAAAAATTAAGAGCAAATCTGAATGAACAGAATCCAGAAAAATTGTCATTTTCATATTGAGATTAAGAGAAATGGGACCTAGATTAATTCTTTAATTGTGAATTGAGTTAGAAGAAAATGTAGAAGAAGACAGGTTCATTATAGCATCAAGGATAAGCTAATTCATCTCATCAGTACTATATTAAATAATGTCTGTTACACTTATTAGATATTAGCTGAAGCAATCATCATTTAAACATCAAAGTGATGTACTTCTACGAGATAAATCAAACTTATTATTAAAATTGGAAAATTAACCATGAAAATTACATATTTTAGTTCCGAATCTCGTAAAAAAAATCTATCAAAATGTAGAAGTACCACAAATGTAACGAGTTTATCACATTCGAAATTTGTTTACGTTCCTGTCGCTCTTCCATCAAGTAGTATGCATAGAAATCAAGAGATGGAGTACCCGAGGTTCAAGTTGCGTGAAAATCGTGAAATCATGAAAATTACCTGAAGCTAGAAGGCGGGAAATCAAGATACTCTTTACTTTCTTCATTCTTTGTGAAATTTTGTTATTTAATCTACTTTAGGGCAGCTAATGAAGTTAATATAAAGCAGTAGAAGATTAAATTGAATAAGGTAAATTATATTCGTCATTGTAAGCTACCGTAATTGACCCTTAGATTAATATTTTAAGAGTTCATATTATATAATCAGGATTACTTATTACTCTATCATAATTAGGAGATTTTTCTTTCGTCCTTGGCTTAATGACAATTAGAGTATCATAAGAGACCAAAAAGTCACTGCAGAAAATGGTTTTTCTGGAATGCAGCAGAGAAATGACTAAGACCGAAACTAGTCAGTTTCTGCTGAGTAGTTTAGATTTCGGAGGAATTAATGAATGGTAATATATAAAAGGACGTATAACTAGTTTCTATTCCTCAAGTGGATCGGTTTGTGGTTAATATCAGTTTAAATATTTGAACTTACAATTCATATCTTCTTCATATTTCTTTAGAAGAGCTTGTCTGTCAGTTTTTCCATTCACCAGAAGAGGAATTTTATCAATTTTCATTACCTGAGAAAAGAAAGGTGGCTATAGGAATTTAATTAATTGAGACAAATTTGCTGAAGAAAATTCATTTCACTCACCTCTGGAATCATGTATGGTGGTAACACCTTTTGAAGCTTCGATTCTATATCCTTTGCTGAAATATTATGATCCTCCGAAGTAACAAACGCCACTATTGCCTTCAAAATAAGAAATAAATGTTAGAAAACGCTTATCTTGAAATGACGGAAAGGTTATATAAAATGCATACAAGGCAAATATCTCTAAATTAATTAAAATTTTTAATCAATGCTGAAATCATGCGGTTGTATACATAGTAATACAGTGATCCTTAGAATCTTCATTTCAGATACATTTATGACATGCAAAAATGAATATACCAATAAACATCGAAGTTCTCACAATTCGAAATTTACTTAAAGATTATGAATACAATATGCTCAGCAAGTATGCTTACCTGATCAATGTGCCCTGGTCTATAGCACAAAACAACTGCTTTATCTAGGCCATCTAAACCAGTCAGTGCCCTTTCAACTTCCACCAGATCCACTCTATGACCTCTTACTTTTATTTGAGAGTCTGAACGTCCTTCATATGAAATTACTCCTCCCTTTATTATCTTGGCAAAGTCACCAGTGCGGTAAAGAAGGGCATGGTCTGGAGAACAGAAGTTAACTTTTAAGTTGTCTAATATATTTGAATGGGGCAAATAGACTTACACAACACACAATTATAAGCTTAAAATTGATCCTTTCTAGATATTTTTTCTTTAAAAATATAGCTTATTATTGAACAATTTTCAACCTTTAAAAATTTTAAAAAACTCATCTGAGTGAATTGAGTTTGTTAAAAGTTTAAATTTGAGTTATGATTAAGGTATCTAATATTAATGCATATCGACATCTGGACATTAGTGACATCCAATTCATTGCTTAGAGCCTCAAATGTATCACCAAAAAGCCTTTTTTGAAAATCTTGAATGAGAGAGCATCCTCTTTTGTAAAGAAGTATGTTATCAATAGTGCAGATACAAAAAAAATAGAATAATTAATTAGGTTCTTGCAGTCACCCTTTTCTATTCAAAGAGGATATCATTCTCTCTGCTTCATATTTTTGTCTTCATTTCTATTTCACTGAACTTCACATTAACTTCTTTGTGAGGAATAAAATGTATTTGCATCCTATAGTGTTATGAAATGTGATTTCCTAAGGATCTGGAGCAAAATCAGATATCTAGAAACCAATTTTCAATTTTATATCTTAAGTGTAATTTTTTTGGTACTGCATAGACAAAATCTTAATATGTGTGTGTCAGTTCAATTTTTTTCCAATATTTAAAAGGTTGAAGTAGAAGAGTATAAGACAAGTTCTTCAAAGACCATATTTCCTCTGAAGCTTTAAAAATGATAAATTGGCAATTAAAACTCCATCCAAAGACTCCACTAAAACTCCTAAAAAATTCACCCAAGTTGAATTTGAATATTATAGCCCTACAATAAAAATAATTTCCTGATTTTCAGGTTGAATTAAATCAGTCAATTTATCCCTTTTTAAGTCCATAAAAATAATGAAAACATCCACTCGCCCACCTTTTTGCTCAGTGTAACTTGGATAAATTCCTTATCGAAGAGAAAGAGAGAGAAAGCTGGAGGATGTTCTCTATTCTGCCTATGAATTAACAGAAGGTTATAAAATGGTTATAAATTGATGTCTATGTAGTATTTGACCTCATGTTACTTATTATATTGCCGAAAACCCTGAATATAGTAGAGCAAGGAAGTGAGATGGGTAGTTGAATTCATGGTCATAGTCCATCCAGACTGCTTTGGGGTTGCTATCCTGAAAGTGAAAGTCAAGGGCTTCGACTTCATTCACCCTACTACTTAGCGTTCTTGGTAATGATACGCTCATTCACTTAGGAAAGTGATACGAAGAGCGCAGATTTATTTTTATTCAATAAGAAAAACTTCAGTATTAGCCTTTCTTTGAATTATCGATTTAGACACTTATTTGATTCTCATCCTTCGACTACGATATCTGCTAAATGTGTCGGATTTTGAATTCCAAAGGATGCGGTGTCTTGGGGATCGTTCCTATGTATTTTCAAAGCCAATCCTTCCCTTTTCAAAAAATTTTCGGAAGTAAAGGAGATCTGAGTGTACATTTCGACAGCAATTAAAGTAATAAGAAATTTCTCGACAAATTTATATCCTTAAAATCTTTTCCTTCGGTATTGATTAGAATTTTTTTAACATGAAGGATTAACAAACAATACTTTTAAATTAAAAAAAGAGGATCCGAGGACCAACCGCATTATTCGCTCGTTCTTCACGGTAACTCCATCACTAAGACCAATGTAAACATCAATGTTCATTGATTTAATTGTTCTTAAAATTTCTTTCTTTCTTCTCAACGCACCCAAAATTTCATCGACTGCTTTCATCTAAAAAATACTTTTTTGCTACAATTTTTTAAAGGTGTGTGGTGTGAAATTCCTCTAAATAAAGTTTGGTCATATCAATTTTATTTTATTATCGACTGTGATAGTAAAATAGCAATAATAAATAACGAAGATGTCCGAAGGGAGTATGAACGATGAACCAAGGAAAAGGTTGTACTTAAGCACGTTAGAAGTCTTAAATCTAATGAACGTTGGAACTTTCTTTTTCAGGACATAAGTGGGAAAATGCTGCTCATTAGGGAAAACTTTTATCTCTAATCTGATGCATTCTGAAGTATTCCTTTCTTTTGTTAAAGTGCGAATATCTATATTGTATCATATAAATCCTGCCAACCGGATACTTGGAACAGAGATTCTATCAAGCGTAAGATTCTAACGAGTTCAAGTCGCGGAAGAATGATATGACCCTGTAGTCTCCGGAAAATTTTGTTGTCACTATCTCAAAATATTAAATCGCATTTAAGGAAGTGGGAGATTTCTCTCTAGATTTCTCTTTGAAGCAAGCTACTGAATTCCATAACGAACAAAACCCAAAACTTTAGGACATGAAATCTCAAGTTTTTATACTTCTGTGAGTTTATGCTTGGCAACGCTTTTTATTTAATATTACGAAAATCTTAATATACTTCACATATTGTGCATTGCTCTCTCATTTCTCTCTCTATCGAGACTCTCATTTGAGTTTTATAGAAAGATTATGAAAAAGTGAACAATTTTCACAAATAAGTTGTGCTTCGATATTTTTCGATTAATAGCGTAAAAAAACTACATATATAATTTTCATCGGCTGCTAAGGGTAACTTATTTCCTATTAGTATTTGAAAGCAACATACGATGGGAACCGTTTTACTTCAAGAGAATGCCGTCTGGACGAAATGAATTTGAAGAGCGCCTCTTCAAATTCTCTCCTCGAAACCGGCATTACATTCATCGTTCCTCGACCTTTGCCAAGGTTTCTCGTACTCGCACCCAATGCACGACTAAATCTACTGTTGTGTGGCGTCACATCGATTGCATCGAGTCAAAAGTAGAGTTGCGAAACGGGTTTATAGTCAGGAAACGTCCATGAATGAGAGCGGAAGTGAGAGAAAATGGGTTCGATAGAGCGATTGAACGGATTTCGAGAAGTAAAAATGTGACACCTTCAAAGACAAGGCGTTACGTGTTCTAAGGGTAGTCTCTGGCGATATTTCTCACTCTGTATCGAGCATTTTAAGATTATGGATTATTGTGAGACAGCAACCAGTCACATTCAAGGACGACGAGCCAAAACCTTTGGAAGAAAAAGTGGACTTAATTGAAACATTACATTCGGTGGTTACACAATTTTGGAAATCTTGTTAAATTTTCCAAGATTATTTTATCTGAAATTATTTCTGTTACTTACTATCAACGAAAAGATTAAGAGTCATCTAGTCAGATAACTAGGGAACTTAATGAATGAATTGTTTACATAGTCATGCCTCTAATAAATTTTCGCATCCCGAGTCTATTAATATAATAATATTATTACATTTCTCTCTATTTTCTCTTCCGCTGTTTATTTATAGAATTTCAATCTTAACACTTCGATTTACTGGTGGCGTTTATCTTTACTTCACTGAATTGGCAGGTAAAAATTTATCCCTAAAATCTCTCTTGATTAATCACTTGAGATAATTTATATGCAAGGGAACCCGATGAATTTTTGCTAGAAATCCAGTTTATCTTAGGCAACTGCTGCAATAAAGTTAGGAGATTGAATTGTGTTTTCCATCTGTAAGTAGCAGAAATTCTTGGATGGAGGGAAAACGAGAAAGTTTGAAATGAGTGCATGTCCTAATAGTTGAAACTGAGGTTTTCTTGATGGTATCTTTACAAACTAAATTACCTAGATCAGTTGCAAAAGGATTGCGGCAGAAGCGGTCAGCCTCTTTGGATTGCACGTAACCCTTGGCGACGTTCAGCCCAGAGGCAAATAATTCCCCCATCTCTCCTAGAGGCACTGGTCTGAACTGCTTGTCCAGTAGGTAAATCAGGGTATTGTCCAAAGGTCTGCCTATTATTTTTGGAGAGAGAAATAATTTATTAAAAAAATCTTTTAAATTATTAGCCATTCTTATAGCTGAGGAATACAGAAATATCGCAAGTAATATTTCAGAGTTATGCAGAACTATTTACATATTAAGTTACATATTAAAACTATTTACATATTTTTATAATATTAAGAGAGTTACTTTTCTTTTAAACTTTTAATATATAAAAATATCGTTTATTCTATTTACATTCAACCTAAATCCCCTGTATCCCGGTTTTACGAAGTTTTCCAGAGACATTATTATATCATTAATCACCTATCTTGACTTATGTGGCTTAGTAATCCTAGCTGGATAACAAAGCGACATGAAAAAAATATGACATACGAATATGATTTACGAATTGTATACGTTTTAAATATTTCTGATGAAGATTTCTGCCAAAACGTACGATTAGAAAAAGTAAAATTCTCGTCGTTTACCAATTGAACGATTCAAATCTTCGTTTGCCAATCTGTGTACTAAAAAAACGAACTCTTAAACGAGCAATTAGATTCTTAACTTATGAGTAAACTAATTTCGGAAAAGCTAGTAATTCAATCCATCCTTGGTCAACTCACCAATGGGAACTGTATTCTCGCATTCCTCCACTTCTGCCATTGAATTGAAAGTCTGGAACGTGACGTCTCCCATGACTTCGGTGCTTCCATAAAAGTTGCAGATTGTCGCACTCCGAGGGAAGCGGATGAAAAAATCCTTAAGGAGTTGAAGAGGAAGAATTTCTCCGCTGCAAACCCAAAGTTTGATGCTATTGGCATGAGCGGCGATGGGAGGCTTCACACCCGATTGGGACGGCTTTACGCAGAGAAGAATGGCACGCAGCAGAGAGGGCACCAAGATCAATCTCTTGACACCATTTTCCGCTAGAAGACGTAGGAGGTCCTCTGGGTTGCGAGTGGTGGCTTTCGGGGCGACCAACACTCCTCTCCCCTGCAGAAGAGGCGAGAGCAGCTCGGAAACTGAATCTACGAAGGTCAACGCAGTCTTCAAGCAGGTGGCTATCCTCTCCTCGTCCGAGAAAGGGAATGCACGCCACTGCCAGTTCAATCGGTTTAGCACTGCCCTGTGAGGAATCTTAACTCCTTTGGGAGCACCTGTGCTTCCGGATGTATACAAGATAATAGCAGTCTTCTGCAGAGGCTCTAGTTCAGTTGCATTTATGGCCTCCCCCTCTTTGAGGACCGTGTCCGGCAGGGTCCTAGACTCCTCAGAAAGGTTGTCGAAGGTCACGCAGGGAATCGCCCCACATTCAGGGATCTCCGTATCCAGCTCTATCCCTGTGTCTTTGACTACTAAGAATGGCCTGGAGTCGCTTAGGATGTGAGTCACCCTCGTTGGTGGAAACGTGGGATCCAGAGGGACGTATGCGGCTCCGGCCTTCCAGCAGGCCATCAGGAGCGTAACTAGGCGGTCGCTGGGATGCATGCAGACTGCAACTAGTGGCTCCCCATCTGGTCCCAAACTGCTGTCTGTGGCATTTGCTTTCGTAACAAGGGAGCGAGCCAACTTATTGGAAGAACTCTCCAATTCAGAGAATGTGGTTCGCTTTCCGTTGAAGACTATGGCGACGTCTCCGGGAGAAGCACGAGATGCGTAGTCTTCGAAAAGTCTGTGGATTTCCTTCCATTGTGTGAACTTCACCGTTTCACCTTTCAGGATTGATAGCTGAGGAATACTACCCATGCTGAAGAGTTAACCTATTCAAAGGAACAATGACAGAATGAAAATTTAGCACATTGAATTTCCATTAATTAAGGAATTAAAGCATTAAACCTTCTTATAACTAAACTTGTTATTAGTGCTTCAAAGACGCAAGATTCCGAAAGTTAAGTATGAAAGCTAAAAATTCAGATGAAAGTTTGACTTTGACTTCGAACGAAAAATTATATAGTCCATTCATCCCTTCACTATACAGATGCAATTAGCGAAAAGATTGAGCTTCAAATATTCTAACTAAAGGGAAACAAATCGATCTTTATCATGGAATTATAAGCGCGTCGAAGCTTGTCATAAGAGATTTTCTGCATCGAAGCTTGTGCGCAGTAGGATATCTAGGATAACGCTCGTCCTTCCAAGCGGAACTTGCTCGCTAAATGTTTCCTAACGAGATAATTGGTGAAGCTATAGAAACTCAATTTAAAATCGTATCACATAAAAATTCTTAGCTTCTGTTGAGATCTTAGATTTGCTTCCGAAAATATACCAATAACTAATTGCTGTAGAACAGAAATTACTTAGCCTGGAATTAATTAAAACGGAAAAATCCAAAACCCGATCTATACACGATGCAAGAAATACCCGGCGATCTCCTATTTTTGTTCAAATTTTAAAATTGAACGAAATAAGTAATCTAATAGGCAATCTCGGTTATTTAGGGTCAGCTGATATTTCCTTTGAGTTTTAAGGTTGTATTCAAACATTCATGAAATGTTTGCTCATGGTGATTTACATTTTAGAGTAACTAATAGCAAAGAATTTGGTTTATCGAAAAACACCATATCTACAAAACGTCATAATAGTAAGGAGAGAATTACTCATTTGTTCATTTCCCATCCTACCTTTCTTACCCGTTTTTTACCTTCACTATTGGTGTTTTTGGCTCCCGTTTTTTTTCATCTTGAAATTTTTGTTTTGGGGGGAAAACAACATGATTCGCATACTGTAAAATTACCATTAGTCGTTGTCACCACTACGCTTTCTATAATTTAGCTAAAAAATTCAATTACTCATTCTTGATTATTTTTACTCTGGAATGCAGAGAAATAACTTTTTATTATTTAATTATCGCAGTAATTATCTGCTTGAAAATAGTCTTGAATATTAGTCTTTAGGTGTAAAAGTTGATTACATCAAATTTAGGGAAACGCTGAATTCAAAGTCACAGAACAAAATATTTGAATAATTATTAACAAGGTTGCCGGATTTAGCTTTCAGTTCAGATTTAATTACGGTATTGATCACATTGTACAGAACTGATTATCCCACATTTTCGTGAAATAATTGATTAGTATCTAGTCGTGTCGTGCACTATACGAATATCATTAGAACGAGGAAAGAAAAGTATCCGAAATGTCTGCATACTGAATTACGTTGAAACTAAGAAAGTCTTAACTAAAGTGGAAATCTACCAAATATGACGAAGGTTCAAGAGCGTACAAAATGTGTTTAGTTACTGAAAAAAAAATTTATCCGCCATTACAAGAATGTTGCCCTGGACAGAGCTGAAGAAAGTCTGACCCAACTGCCTTTAATTCGATCGTATTGTGAAGTAGAGGACTATGTCCTTCGAATGATGCCGATGTATTTCGATATGTCAAAAGAAACTGGTCACGAGAATCTACGATCAAGTTAAATACACTATCACTCCATGACCGGGTTGAGATTTGATGAATTGTTTAAGTACCAAGTTTTTAAGATACTGAATGTAAACTTTAAACTAAAGTTTTAACTTACCGATAAGTATATAACTTTCAGGTAATAAAAGCTTTAATTTACAATGTAACTGTAGAAAAATTAATTGTAATTGCAGTTGTGTTCGCCAATCAAAATTTTCTCAAATTACTGTTTCATTATTATGAGTCATGACAAATTTGATGAGGAATTTTTCCGATTCAAAACGCGATTAATTTTCACCAAAGCCTGTGTCTATGAAAATTTTCACTTGTTCCTTCGCAACTACAAAGGGAATCTCAAGAAAGTCCGGTTTTGAAATACGGATCCACTACTTTGAAATCACTACTAATTTCTTATCGATTAGGTATTCTGTCATTTTCTCACGTTTCTCAATTTTTTAGACATGGAACATTTACATGCATATTAATATTTATGATTTTCCTCGATTAAAAGTTAACATTAAAATTAAAAAGATTCTAATTTGTGTTGTGTGTTGCCACAATTCTCCATTCGCTCAAGATTTTTTTGAATATCATACGAAAAAATTATTCGCATAAATATTTGCAGATTTGCTAATTGGGAATTTCGAAATGCGAAGAATGACCCATTGGAAGGGACCATTTGGTGAGCTGGTACGATCAAATGCCCTAGAAAGTCGCTCGGGCACAGTCTCTAGCGAATTTTCCGCGTGTGGTTTGCCTTTCTCGCTTTTTTCGCCCAAATTGGAAATTAGTGTGGCCTCGCCGTCCTTATTATGAAACCACTTGGTGACGGGAAATGAACGCAGACCCTTAGCGAGAGCCGCGCATTGTTCGCGGAACGTTGCGCTTTGGAGAAAGGCCATCGCATGGTCTTCATATTTTTGCCCCAGATCTTGCTTCCTGACTGCCGAAATTAGTGGAAGGTTGAGTAACATGAGTTATTTGATTTTAACTCTTCATTCCAATTCTATAAACATTTTCAAATTATATTCAAATTAATTTCGCACTCATTAAAAATCTTAGTGTATTAAAAAGATGGAAATGATAAGTTTGCCTTCATAAAAAGAGGAGCCAAAGAAGCTTATTGTTTGTTTTCAGATGACACACTTATGTACTATAACATGTCGCTGAAAGATTACTTTCGAAATACCCGAGCATTTTCACGGAATCATCGAACGTTCGATTTGTAGCTAAACATAAGGGAGTCACATTAACAATAACTAAGCTCATTCTATTTAAACATTTCCTATTTAGATACTTTTCAATAACATTTAAAGGGATAATTCAGAGCACTGTTAAGGATTACGGACAATTATATCATTAAGTCTCAACACTTCTTAGGAAAATTATTCCTAAAAAGAGGCGCGACAGTACTGCCGAAACGTTTAGAGCATTTCTAGAGTACTAGTTGAATATGTGGGTTCTCTCTGCCCTCTTTCTAGGAGGGGTCTTCAGACTTCTATTATGCACCGTTCCTCTTTTTCAAAGAAAATTTGAAGCAAAGTAAAAATTTTCATCGAAACAGCATTTAATCTTTTTTCACAACCGGCTGATTTTACTATTTTAGTAATAAAAGTACAGCGACAGTTTTATTAAGATATTAATCGATCTTTGATGATGAAGATTGCATTTGTACTGAAATGCGCATTAGGCGATTCTTAGAACGCCGGTTAATCCGTTTCCTTTCCCTTATTTCCTGTTTCGATCGCAGAGGGAAAGACGCGAACCGCCGGCTGTTGGAGTGTTTATAAACACTCAATTCATTAAGAGCTGCGTTCCATTTTTCTTTACATTAAGCTTATTGCAAAATGCTCCCAAGACCTTATATGGACAATAGAATAATCACTAATTAAACTACCGTAATATTTGTCCTGAAATATAAGTATTCACATACTATTTTAAGTTTCATTTTGTACAGTTTTATGATTTCAAATTGCTAAGAACAAAGTTTGGATATCGTTTATAATTGACAAACTTACTTCCGAACCTATGATCCAATAAGGAAAGTTTTCGTAGGTAGCTCATTATTACGGAAGTGTTGTGCGCTTCAGTAAAATGTTCCAATGCTTCGTTGCATACCGAAAGAACAATAAAAAGAATACGGAACTGCCCCCCCCCCCCCGCTGAGGCAAAAGAAAAATCTATCTTAAATACCGATTCATGCTTTTTCGTTCCATGAATTCGTTCGTTATGTAATTCAAGAACATCTGATAATATTGCGTTATAATTATTATGACTATATTTTATTTGTATAAACTTTTACATGAGACTCATACCTGTATTTATAACTTTCATAGATAATATATTCTCACGAATATCGGACACAATCCTACGAGCTTGGTATCCTTCGAGAGCAAAAGTGGTTAAGAGTCTTTGCCTGTTCGACTCCAATCGAAGAGTAAGTCTCAGATTATCCACGATTGATTTCGAATTTACATATGTTTGGGTACCATATCTCAAATATGCTTTCAACGAAGTAATGCAATTTAACTTTATTTCAGTGATACCAAGCCCCGGTATTATAATGTATGCTTGAAATTGACTTAACTAATGTTCACTTTAGGACCCATTATTATGAAGATTATAAGAGATGAAGATTATAGTTGAATGTCATGCTAATCCGTGATATGAGATATTAACTTTAATAATCATGAAATCTAAAAATCGTAAAACCGGGCTCTAAAGTGAATATCTAAGTGTACGTTATAATATCGGGAGTAAGTATTTTACTTGCATTCCATTTAGACTGTTCGTTCCGCAGTGAGAGCATTTTTGTAAATTGTATTTCGCCCCAAATAAGATAAGGATAAATGGAGAGCATAGTTTCACTGCTGGCGCAAGGTCAGGTAACCCACAAATACCGAATATTTCATTGGAACATGCATCTTCAAACCCACACTTTTAAAAGCGTGGTGTCTTCTGAGAGTCTGATGTTTTCTTTATGTAATGCAATTATTTGAATTTTAAACTTTTCCAGTCTGAGTAATTCTATCTTTCAACTTATAATGGTCATTGACGTGATCATCAACTAAATGTTTCTTGCCTAACGCAAGGCTAGGCTAAAATATTTTATAAGTCTATTACAGGTTGGCAGTTACTTGTTCGCTGTCATGATTACTTCCATCGGGTGCAATCTCCAGATTGCGTTTTGATATTTCTTTTTCTAATTACGAAAAAAATAACGCCACTATAGAATCTGCTTATGCAAGCCTTTTCGGTAATGAAAAATACTAAAGGGTTCTAAGCCGATGGAAATTAGTGTTTGGAGAAATTTTGAAAGAGATTCACCGAGACAAGTTACGGTTGACAAATTCGTCACCGACCCTATGAGCTAATGAGACAAACAATTTAGGTTCTCACATTCTCTAAGGAACTTGGCCTCTGAAGGAAAGAACGCTCTGGGAAAACCAAGATTTCAAAGTTCTAAGACAGGTTGAACGTGTCGCCGACCGCCCAGGGAGGTTAAACGCTATTCCGGAAATGGTGAAAACCAGTGGGTCAATGTCATGAGTTACCGAGTACTTGCTGTCTTTGTCCTTTCAAATATTCAATCGCCTTATTAATAGACGAGAAAGAAACGTGCTTTCTAGTTTCAACGATTTCCTCAATTTCCATGCACAAATTTTAATTTGATTACGACTACTGTACTAAACAGTATATCATCTCCGTGTAGACTTGGTTATATCTTAATATCACGTGCCTGCTAGTATATTTTCCTCCTCTACGTTTGAGAAATCTATGACATCCTTAAGTCATCATTTCGTAAGCTTTTCCCTGGGAAATCTAAGATCTGAGACTATCTTCAAAGGAATCAAATTAATTTATTTCCTTCAATAATTAAAAAAGTAAGACTCATACATTCCCACCTGAAATAAGATTATATTTGCTCAATTTTTCTATGTCTTTCTAGCATATCTGAATCAATTCGCAGCAATATTTATAACATCCTACAAGGCTCTAATATTTTGGGGAAAACGAAGGTCTAAAGTAATGGCTTGCCGCTTTTGACATCACAAGTTATTATGCAAAATTGTTCGGTTCGGTTGTTCTTCTAAAGCGATTGATAATATGATAGATTAGCTTTTCATATTTTAAGTCTACTTATTAAAATCATCGTTTTACTTATATGATTTCTTTTACTACTTACATTAGCGGACTGAAAAAATTAGTGTAACTGATGAAACGCTTCGGTCAGCAATATTTTATCCCTTACATCTCTACATATTTACAGATGATGTTTAGAGTTATGTAACAAAATGTACTTTACTTCAGAATATAAAGAATCTAATATTTCGCATATAAAAATTCCAATTAATTTCTCAAAACGACTTCACGAACCGGCAATGCACGGAAAAGTAGGAAATAATGAAATGGATTTGAAATCATTTTCCGGTCGAGTAGTAAAAACGCAACCTCATCACTTAATTTTAGAAAGGAGAAGAGTAAACAATTAAGTCATGGCTCCCAAAAACTGAATAAAATTTGCACCAATGAACAGCAGGTAACAAATAATACCACTTGTCAAAATTGGAAAAAAAGAATCGTTGGAAAAGTCTGTAGCTGGAAATATTCAGTCCAATCCTAAGTTCGCTCCAATTTATGCAACGACATATAAAACTTTTCACGTGTTAAGATTCTCAAAACAAAACTGATCACACTCGCAGGGAAATAAACTGTCGAAAACGAACTGTTTTCAGACTTCGATTGATAAAACCGGCGAACGTTCCTTGGCGCTCTTTCAAAAGCGAAATATCTCCGAGCTCATTTGGAAATAGCGGAAATGAACCCTATTTCCCACTTACCTCGACCGATGATTCTTTCAATTCTGCGGTAAACTGGCCCCACTCACGAAGTAACCTCTTTCTGTTGAAAAAACTCTCCAAGGCAGATACCCTCCAGCTAAATCAGCGGGGCACGAAAACCAAACCAGCCAAAGAATCTCACTCTTCAACTATCAAATCTTCTGTAACAGCGCACCAAAGAAATTGCAAACAAAAACAAAGAAGTCCTCCTCTTGCACCCTCTAGGTTCTGGAAACCAATCGTTATTCTTATACCGATGCCGTATCCCACCAGGAGGATTTCGCAGAGGACTCTCTCTCTGCACTCTTCGGACAACTGTTAGGTCTCTCCCCAGCTACCTACAATGAAATACTACAGTGCCTGTGTAAGCATAGCCGTTTTTATAGGAGGGAGAGAAAGCCCCGCGTTGGGTGCAACAAAGGCAAGTGCCTGCTGTTGGAACAGTGGAGGACGGCGTAGAGGTGGTGATGGAAAGGGAAGGCACTGACGCGAGAGGGGAGGTGTGGGGTGGGAAGGGAGTGGGTGGGTGCGAGGAGGAAGTAGTTTGGCTCGGGGAAGGGGTGTAAGGAGAGGGGTACTTTTAAGGGCTCGTGAGGGAAAGGGTGGGGAGAGAGATAATGATTGTAAAGGGAGGGTTCCTCAGCGAGAGAGAGCGGAAGATGACGGTGGGAGAATCCAATGGGGTAAGAGTGAGGGTTCCAGAGGTTTCCTTGATGCGTTCCCCGGCGTCCTGCCTTCGGTGCCCGTTTGTCTCGTTGATTGGGTTATGTGCTCGATGTGGCATCGTGATGCTTCGCCACGGTTCGACGTCGGACACGTCATCTTTCATGTTTTCATTTTCATAGTCTGTTTCGCCCTCTGCCTCTCGCGGAATTAATTCGTTAGCGTTTGACCAGGTACGGGCAATTCACGTGGATGATTGCGAAGCACCAACTAATAACTATCTTCTTGTATTCATTTACGTTGACAATTTCGCCTGCAGCTTCCATTGAAGCCGAGAGAGACGAGCGAACTCGTGAGCATACCACTAAATTCCAATGTCCGGTCGTTTAAATTGTTAATTTCAGGATTTCATGAGGAAAACTCGAATTATGTTCATCAAAAATTAAAGAAAAGGAAGTTTTTAATCAAAGGTCGTCACGGTAACACAATTTCCTGTAGAAATGCTGTAATGATGGAGAAATCAGCTCGATAATCCTTTCTAATTTTACGTTCAGACTTCTCATCCAAATTGAGGAGTGATTTTAAGGGCACAAATCAATTCTTTTCCAGGACTACCACTTTGCTGGTTTGATTTGCGATTTCATTTAGGATACTTATTTGTAAATCTCTTAATGATCTTGATGCTAGAAAAAAAATTAATGATGTGGTCTCTAGTACGAATTTGACCCTGCTCTCTGATAACGAAATTCCCTACTTCAGAAATAAATCATAGCGCAAGTCATCATCATACGTGCATTTACAGAAAAGTATGTTTTAATTAAACTAACCCTTAAAATTTTAAATAAACCTAATCAAACCAAATTTTTAACTAAACCTTTTTAAGCAAACAAAATCTTTCCAGATGGTTTTTTTCTATATTTTACATGTTAAGTGATAAATACTCATGTATGTACTAATAACATATTAGGTTAAGTGGAAAAGATGCCTATAAGGGCCTAACTTAGCCAATAAATGACCTTATAATAACAATGTTTTAAAACTTATATTATAGAGTATTGTCTTGATTACTTGCTCCATTATGTAGCGAACGTTAATGTCACTGACTGTCACGGAGTGTATTTTCAATTTTCTGTCACTCATGATATACCCTTCTGAAACCTAATCGAAGAGTTCACGAATAACTCCAATAGCAACTCCAGAAATAATGCATTGCTATGCATTTCTATAACTCCTGGAGGTCCAATAATCTTTGAATCGTTCCAGCATCGTGAGGAAGCAAGAAAATCTCCCCAACTAGCGAATATATTTGAAAAGCATTCGAAACGGTATTGGCTAGATATTTATTTAATTATTAGTTTTCTAGTTTTTCATGCTAATCTCTATAATACCGTCCTGTTATATGTTTAGTTTTCAATTCAGAAGTTTTCGAACGTTAAAAATGCAAGTTTAGAAATCGATTAAAATTAAGGAAAACGGGTAAGGGTGATTTTGCGTAAGATGGCGCGCACCCAGGAAAAATCCCAAGGAAGAATGGGCTTGAAAATCGACTGACGGGACTAACGAAAAACGGACCGGGTTCCCGGTGCCGTCAGAATTTTTTCAAGTCCATTCTTCCTTGGGGTTTTGCGAGTAAAATTATTCAGTGATGATTTCAGAAGACGCATCCAACCACTTGGCCAGCGTAAAATATTCTTGGAAGGATACAGGTAGTGTTTTAAACAGTGAATTCATGTTATGCATTAATGTAATATGCAAGTCATTAAAGTTTTTATTTACCTTACTCTAGAGCAAAGAAGCGAAACTGTCTTCAGAGTGGCGGTCAGATTTGAAAGCCTATCTAAGAAATACGGAGAACACTGAGCAATTCAAGGCCACTCCCTTCCCTGCCACGGAGGAATTTCCGAGACGCGGCGAGATTCGGGAAAGTTGACGAAATATTCCGGCGTCCGAAGGTATGTTCTAAGATTAATTTAGGAGTGAAATTCATAGAAAAAGGATTTCGTTTAACGAAATCCTTCTTCTGGTTTACAAATAGCAGTCAACTTTCATGAACTCTGCTTTTTTATTTCTAAATTTCCCCAGAAAAGGGCGTAAATGTAATAGAATCAAAGGAACTCATTATCCTAATTGTAAATAATTTGCGGGGAAGTTTGTTAACGTAGAGGAGGTTGATCGCTTAGTCAAAGGACTTGGTACATTGCGAATTATCCTTTTCGACTTTCGATCCTTAACCCGATATGGCCCACCGATAGATTTTTCGGTCGGTGGGTCTATGAAGTTAAACATAATTAAAGGAAACATACATGATCATTACCCGCCTTATCTATGTAACAGATAAAACAGGAAATGGAAGTCATTGCGTTCCTCGGGATTTCCCGACTAGAACTAGATGTAGGGCGTCATTATGTACAATGACTGCAGTACTGTTTAACGTCACGGAGAATTTTTCTTAGTCTCTTTAACGGAAACTCCCGCGATTTCAATACTCAAATATTCCTCAATTAATATAAAAAAATGATTCACGGATTACGGAACATGGCTGATTTGTATTCCAGATGTCTCCTTAATATCTCCTTATTTGGTGCGAAGGAAACTTCAGTCGCGATCAGATATTTTCCCAAATGTTTATTCTATTATGTTATACTCTGTTTTGTGACTGATATTACTTCAACATAGCGAAGTACTATCGATCGTTCTAATTTAAATTGCCTTCACATAAATAATAAACCTTCATTACGTAATAAGCAATGGCCTTTAAATTAGCGATTGTAAATGAATATCAAGAAGTAAAGAGTTTTGGCTTACGTACACGTTCTCCTTGATAAAGACGTTATATAAATGTAAAATAGAAGAAAATAGAACTGTTGTAAGAAATCGTTTAATACCGAGGGTTACGAAAAGTTATCGGAAAAGTTTGTTTAACGGAAGCTAAACAGTAATACGATTATTGCTTAGGATTTCAAAATATTGTATATTTAACCGTATTTACGAGATTCCCCAGTCGACAGATGAGAATATTCCGTTTGATTTGGAAGAGACATGCATTCTATTCTGATTTTTGACATTTCGATATCTATTTACTTTCTATTATTTCTCTGAACACTGTAGCGATTTTGGTTCTTTGAAAAGAAGCTATCCCCTATTATCTAAAAACATTTTTCACAAAGTTACGTAATATTCATGAAAGTAGTTGAATAGGAGCATTAAAATACCTTGCAGTCTCATTGCAAACCGGTTTTACTTTAATTTCCTTTTATAGATAGAGCATATTAATTAGGTTTTGCACTAGTAGGCAAGCTAGTAACATTTTGTGCTACTGCCGTAGTTTTAGCATATAAATAAATAATTTTTGCATTGAAAGTTGAATAGTTAACGTTATTTTGCGACATCTTTCATTTAGAATGTCATCAAAAATGAGAGACTTAGAGACGGTCATGAACGACTGGGAAACTGATTTTCCTTACTTATCTTCTAAAGTATGGGGTAAAATCGACTGGCCTTAGCTGACTGTGGAAAGTTACGCCCGATCATGATGATATGTTCAGACGGTAAAAGCGAACCAAATAAATATCTAATGATAATAAACTATGTATATTTTTCTTTACCAATATCCCCGAAATATTTCTAAAGTTCCAAGATTCGATTACTTTTCATCGTAATTTTTTTATATCTTTTGGCAGTAAACGTTAGATGCAGTACTCCAACAGATTTTCACTTGTAGCATTCAGTAATAACATCCTTACAAATTACATCCTTATGGCCAATGACAGTAAATGATATTTCATCATTTACTGTCATTGGCCATAAGGATGTAATTTGTCAAGTATCTTCAATATTCAGGGCGTATGATGATTATAAAAGCCTTTCGCTTCCAAATAGCAGTCAACTTTCCTAATTTCTTGTTATAAATGCCTCTATTAAACTCTTTAAAGGGTAGTGAGTTCAGATAAAGATTTTTCTAAACCTCCCATTTTATAAAAGAAGATAATCAATGATGGAATTAATTTTCTAGGAAAGAATGTTCTGAATAATTAAATTAGCATGCTACTTAGAGCCAAAATCATGCGTTTACTTAAGCATCAAAATCAATTATTACATCATGTGTTAAGGGAATTGCGTTCCAAGTGCACCAGTGTCAAATCCTAAGGGCCTAATTAAGATAGATGTACCTAGAAAGAGTAAACATTTGAATTAATTCGGGGTTGGGTTACTGGAATAGTGAGTCTGGGTTACCAACTGCTATAAGGTTAGTTCTAAAGATGAATATTTCGAAGTTTTGGGCTTATTTGATTAATATAGTATAGTTGAAATGTTAATTCACTTCTCGTTTCTGTGCGAACGCTCTTACGGATTTTGCATCTATAGCTACAAATATAGCATACAATTAAACAAAAATTATAGCTTCAATATGAGAGCCTGCTAGTGGAGGGAAAGCTAATTATGGGGAATAACCTCACCAAAGCTAAAATTCAAATATTTCTCAAAGAGATAAGAATGAAAATCAATGATGAAATCTAAATGACTGAAGAAAAAGTCATCTAAATACTCGAAGCGGCTAATAAGAAGCTAAATGCGTATTTGATTCTGGAGAGCACTTTCTGTTACACGGTAGCTCTTGCATTCAATTCATTTCCTTAGATAAATGGGAACTAACGAGTAAGAAACACCGTTTCACGGAAACATCCAACGAAACCATACCATCACCTTAGTATGCATATCAGGAAAATTTTCCTTCTTAACCGAACCAGGAAAAAGAGCTCTTTGTTTAGGGAAGTGGTCTGAAGAATTTACCTATTTGGTAGAAATATGATGACACCACTAGCGATGAAGAATCCCCGTGTAATAATTTCATCGCTTCTTTTCCTTTTTTAAATTTTAGGCGTCGTAAGTTGTTGAAGAATCATAATATCGGTTGTAATACAGAAAATATTCTTTATTTAGTATTCGATTATCTCTAGGGAGAGGGTTTCATAGAACTAAAATACCTCAAATGCATATTCATAGCTTTATCATAACATTTCCATGAGTTGGTATTTTTACCATGGAAGGATGGGTCGTTCTTATCACTTAGGTAATTCCCGAGTACGGCTGAAATGCCCCGTGCCACACGCCGAAAGGCAGCTTTCAGGGTATTTATATAGATGCAGAAGTGGGTTTAGCAGTGAAATATTTAGAACACGCTTATCCTTGCTGAAAATTTGGAACAACGAATGAGATTTCTATCCAAATAATGCGTAAAATACATGTATTTTCAATGAAAATATTGAGATTTAATATTATTGGTCACCTTTGGTTTTGGAAGAATGGCAGAGAAAAATTAATTCATTGATTGGTCTTATCCAACAAACGTACTCGTATCTAACTTCTGTAATAATTTCATTTGGAGCATACAGTGGTATCGATTTATAAAAATAGACTTCGAAAGTTTTTTAAAAAAATAAGGATAGAGTGCTTGGAAGACTGAAATTTAAGTAGGGTAGTGGTTGAAGTCGTCCATTAGTGATTAGTAATAACCACGGAAAATTTATAATCTATTTCTTAGCTTCATTCATATCATAATATTTGAATTATTTAACTTTAATATACTATATACTTTGGTTTTTATCAACTTTCCGTACATTCTCATATTCTAGATTGATTTTAAGCATCTTCTATAAAGTATCTTATTCAGGGGGATTTTTTTCTTTCCGTGGTAAATTTTGTTATCAAAATCAGAACTTCTTTTTACTTTCTACTCCAGGAATCTTTTAAGCTTCAACTTAACAGTGTATGTAACTTAATCTGGTTTGATTCGTAAACTTAAATTTTATTTCAGTAAAGCAGTACAGAGGCGGTCAAAAAGTAGGTTACCTGTCTATATTTGTTCTAAAATAGTTCTGAAATAAATCTTTACACTTTTAATTTCATTATTCGCTTTTATGGCATCTGATATCTTTCATTCTTTTTTGTTTTATTAAATTTAAGCATCCCCATAGTTTTTGTGTAAATACTGGAGACTGCTAAAAGTTTAAAAAATTTAATTTACTGTAATCAAATTAGATTTATGTGATCTTAAGTACGAATTCATTGCATTATGAATAAATGTAATTGTTACCCTCTTATATAAGAAGATAAGGCTATTCAAGGATATAAAAAAAAAATTGGGTAAGCAGCGATAGTTATTTCTTATGTGATTCGGTAACGGTGACGCTCGCATATTGTTTATTTAACTAAATACTGTACTGATGCAATAAATCGAAACGTAGTGCTGTAAATTAATTATAATGAGATTTTATCTGCTTGTGACATAAACGTCAATGCATTCTTTTTCGTGTTGACCTGCCGTCGGAGAACTCGTTCTCAGTTACTTTCAAACGTCTGTTGCCCTTGGCGGGTTGTTCTGATCCTTTTCTGCCAGGATAATACTCTTGAAGAAAAGGAAAAAAAAACAGTCAATGTGTCACTTGTACTTTATGACCCGTATTCACTTCTTTTCCGAGTACGGAAAGAGCATTTGAGAGTGAACCAGAAAAGATATCTTAGCAGGTATCACCTCTAAGTTGTCTTTCCTTGAAGTAAAAGTCACCTAAACGAGTTAAGGTTCCTGTATGTCAAACCATATCGATAATACTAGGAAGTTAAATACGCCCGAAGTTTCCTTTTGAAATCTTTTATCTTTTCTTATAATTTCTTTGTTTTTTTCTTATTTTCTATCATATTTCATGCCATGTAAAAATATCGTTTCTTAATCATATTAATTTTTCATATTAAAATCTGAATACTACAGTTTTTTCTTTCCTTTTTTTTCAACCAGTTGTAGTTGTCTAAAATCAACATACTCGTTCCCACAGGAGTTAATAAAAGAAAAGTTAAATTTACCTTCATATTTTATTTAAATTGCATATTTGGCGGATAATTTATAATGTACTTTTCTTTATAAAAGATATTAAGATAAAGTATGAAGGAATGATGAGATCATAGGTATGTAACTCACAATTGATAGATAGAGTGTCTGCTTCGCATGTCGAATACCAGTAGTTCTCCTTTATCATTACTTTTCTTTTCCAATTCGACGAGAAACTTGAGAGAGAATTTTTAAAAATGTAGCATTTTCCTTCTAAATCAACTCATAATTGTTTCTCTTACATAACATGTTTAACTGGAGCCAACTTCTCCGTTAATGGGAAAGGGAGTTCCATAAAATTCTCTTTTATCTCGAGAAGCCTAATTTCTTTAGGGTTAGTGCAACTATCAAACAGATTATGGCTAATCAGTGGTATGAAACTTAAGGGTATGTACGTTAAATTATTTTATTGTATTACTATCTATACTCAAGATAAGTTACATTCTAACCTTTGGATTAGGTAATCAACTATCTTTTATCTACACAAGAACGTAATTGAATTTAATGAATATACAGCTTCTTCTGCATTCGACGCCACTATCACTGAGTGAGAGTCGAAGGGTACTACATTTAACCACGCCTTCTATAAGGCGTTCTTTGGTGGTTGTAATTGCATTATATTCACTAATAACAGATAATACCTAATAATAACTAATAAATACAGATTAAATACTGATTGATTTTGTTGATGTGTTTTCACCTCTTGAAATTCCCCAGGATATTAAGTTATGCGGAAGTGTGCAGTGATTTTACTTTGGATTATAGAAGGTATTGAGTCCAAATCTCAGCCTCTCGAGACGTTGTTTCGTTGACAGGCAAATTATCTGAGTTTTCCGTTTGTAATCGTAATTAAGAAGCCCGACATGGAGGAATTCTAAATTTTTTCCATGTGTCCCAATAGCGTTGTTGATGGAAATGGTTTAATAGGATTTCGGAAATATCATCGAAGATAGCGAGGCTCGTCAATACTTCCTTCATCTCGACCATTAAAGATAATCTTTTAATCAAAAGATACGTTCAGATGACGTAATAAGAAAAAGTTTAATCTTAAAGCCCGCAAACGAATAGAAGGAGAGGAAGGTCAGATTCAGAGCGAATCATTTCCGTGTTCTTTTGGGAGTGCCCTTGAGTTTGGCTACTGAAAAAATGCATGTATTTATGTCTGATGAAAGAGGTGGAATTTTAACTTCATGTTTACAGTATTGCTCATCACAGTCGTCTTGCTTGTGTTATGTGCACGTTTTGAATAGAAATGTATCGTCTATAACGCAAGTAGTACCGGTAGGATCATCAAAACAAACATCTTCGGTTTGATATATTATTTTTAGCATTTATTTAAGAGTGCAATAAGTACGATAATAATAGTAAGAGTTCAATGTAGTGTAAGATTTCACTTTTCCTGTCTAATGCACTGGAATGTGTTCTTTGAAGCGCTTTGGGGTTTTACTCAAAATATGGTCTGGCTTTCAAGAATGCATTTCACTCAAGGATACATTTGTAGGTAATAAAGTTAGCCATTCACGTCGTTATGGGAGCAGCCTAAGTTCGGAACTCTTTCAGCCTTCCATTATTCTTATTAATTTTTTAACGAGGTCCATTTGACTCCGATCGTACAGATATATAAAAAGGGAGCGGAAATTGGCTTAAACAAGTGAGACAGATTCAAAAAGTATTAATTTTAATCTAGTTTGAAAAGTAGAGGTTGTATGCAAATAAGTTGAAAAGAATCAAGTGTGACGAATAGCAGATAAGAATGCAATTAAAAATTCTATGTTTTCCTTAGTGTTGTCGTAATGTATATTACTGTATTTAGGTTATCGTGGTACATGCCGAAAATATAAGCATGTAAGAGGGGGCTAAACGGAAATTTTATTTTACACTATACCATACAAAACCGAAATAAAATATTTGATGATGCGGGAATAATGACTTCTAATCGAATAAGAACCATGTCCCCATGGTTGTAATACCTTAGGGTTTCTAAGTTCCCAGGCATGCAATAATGTTCTTTGGATATCTTTGAATGAACGCATTTTGATGCCGAATAATATGACGTTTTAAGGCCACCATACATTCGTTGAAACCTCCTATGCGGCAACTCTCAGGTTGTCGAGTAACCGGGTTCCTTACTATTTACCACCTCGTACAGAGAAAATTAGCTTTCCTGAAGCGGAATAGAACATTCTTCTAAACAAAAAGCAGAATAACTAGAGAGAAAACAAACATCTTAGCCGTGATTGATTTAGAAATCAGTGTAGTTAAAACACTAGTTACACTACCCGTATAGTGGGTATGTTGTATTGGGAATCTGGAACGCACTTAATCGGGAAAGATTTTTGCAATACTCCCTCAACTTTGAAGAACGCGGAAAATTTTACGATGAGTTTCCGATTTAACATAATATAGATTCGTTTCACGAAATATCAGTGTAGCAGTGTATAATATCAGTGTATCAGTCATTGGTCCAGTTTCTTTACTGTAGTACTTATGTTATTTCATTCCTGCCTTCACGAAACATTTTAATGATCAGGTTCCTCCTTCGGCGAGGACAAATACATTTTTATTTGATTAGGAGCTATTTTTTTAGCGTGGACAATTTTAGGACAATTTTTTACTTCGTGTATCTAATAATTGGTTATACTACTGAACATTTTTATGAGATTTCTAGTATGATAACATAGTAGTTTAAAATGACACCTCAGAAATGGCACGTTACCACATGAGAGGAATACTTTATTAATGCTTTCTGGTGAAGCTCTGTATGATATAAGAAAAATCTTTCAGTTTTCGTCATCAAAGCTCAGATTTTGTCGCACTGTGCTTGGGATTAAGGTAGGACAGATACTTCTTTCTTCTCCTTCACGTATCTTGCCTTAAAAATTCAGAGAGAAAGGTTGTGCGGCCAAGGAGATTTACCTTTACCCCTCTGGCCCTGCCGTCAGAGGTTCCTTATTTAATTTAGATACGCTGAAATGTCTACTTGTCCAGCTTGTTCTCGTTTGCCTTCACCAAAGCAACATTTTTCGGCATTTGAATCTTGCCCTCTCCGATTTTCCAAAGGCCCGAATCCTTCTGTCCTCAAGATGAAACACTTTGAGCAACGAGAGAATTCCTTGGAGACCGTTTGCTGCGTGTATTTGGCGATATTTTGTTTCAGTTTTGACAGATATTTCGTTCAGATCGTTGTCATTTCCATTTCCTGGCGTCTACTTCCTCCATCATCGACACTTCTAAATAGCAGATTTCCTTCCTTCGTTTTACTTCCATTTACCCTTTGTTTGATCTACAATTCCATCTTATTTTCATTCAACTATTTTAGTTTTGACCCTTTTCTTTAATCTTCGATTAATATTTCTACTATCACTCATTATTAATCTTAAACTGTTTAAATTAAATGAATATAATGAAAAATCAACAAACGATGCATCCTAACGCAAACTACCATCAATGAGAAGAGTATTTTGATCCTGATTTAGGTGACAATCAGTCTTCTCTCCATAATTTAATTGCACGTTTAAAAAGTTTAATCCGATTTGCAAGCAGTTAAAATTAAGTTGAGCTCTCTCTTTTCTCCCTATGAAACAACTTGTCTTTTACCGATCCCCACCGTTTCTCTTCTCAATCTTACGTTTACTTCTAATTTTGAGAAATACGCAACCTCAGTATCTTTTTGTTTCATTATGATAAATTAAGACAGGATTACGATCGCAGGTTACCAAGATTGTATGATTCATTTGAAATGTAATTTCTGAAATTAACCGTAATATTACTATTATCCCGTCCGTATCCTTTTTTTACCTTCAATGCATTTGCCATTCTTCAAAGTCTTATTAATCTTACCATTAATTTAAAGCGTTTTAGACTTATAAATTATCTATACTGAAACTAAACAACATAGCTAATGCTTAGATTTTTTTTATCTACGATAATGTTAATATTCAAATAATTCACACCGAGCAAGATCAATTTGAATCGAACGGTTAAACTTAGCCAGTTTTGGTTTCTAAGTAGCAATATAAATGTGAGCTCTAACTCAGAAAATATTCATAATTGTTCAGTCAATTCGTGTTTAAAAAATAAATTAATTTATCCCCATGACGTTTGCCGTTTCCTTTATGGATAACGTACTGCGTCAGCCTTTTCATCAGATGTTCCATCTAATGGACCCCTCAATGTTTTTATCGGCAAGTGAACGGGGGGTGAGTGAAAATGGTAGTTCTGCGACGTCACACATTTCTAAAGAAATCGTCCAGTTCTCTCCGCATATGTATAGCCTTCGTTGGAACTGCGTCACAAAATTTTGCATCGTTGGGTTCTCTGGACGTCAGGTGCTAATTTCTTTTACTCTTTGACAAAGGCATGGCAGTGTTCCAAGAATATCCTGGTCATTTCTAACAAATATTTTTGGATAACTCTTCTAGGACCACCTGAGGAGGAAGTGGAGGGTTTTTGAAATTTCCCCACGTAATGGGAGTGACGCAGGCGCTGCAGGTGCTAACTGTTGACGTCTATCTTCACTCAATTGAGGACTGTCAAAGTATCCACTCTAACAGTCGTGAAATAACGACTATTTCGGGAACCACTTTTTTGGAAATCGTTATTAAGGAAGATGTGCTATGAGAAAGTCAGAGATGGAAGGGAGAGTTGTAGTTTATAAAGTAGGTGGTCTTGAGTTCGCGTTCAGGTTGGCCAATAAATCTCCGAAATAACAATGAAATCAATACCTTGAAGTGTGTTTTTCTAACCAATTGTTTGTTGTACTCTTTTAAAATCTTTTCTCGAAAAGTTTCGATGAAGCCGTATAAATATATACGGATTGCACATGTGCCTTATATACATTATTTGAAATTTAATTAGAGATAGGTCACACGAGTGATTGTGATAAAAATTATTGTAAATAGCTTAATATGATGATTAGTTTATTAATCAGTAGTTTCATTAATTATATGTGTATTATGAATATGAATTTGTATTATTTTTCTTTAATACCATTTGTATATTTTTGTTAGTTATGTTTCCGATTTCTCAAAAAAACTGAAGAAGAGAGAGCGTGATTCAGTTAATTTGATATTTCAAAGGGATTCAGTGGGAAAAGAGAATTCTGTTTTATTATAATTCACAGGAAAAATTTTCCAGTGAGTGGTATGACAGACGATCGTTAACTCAGAATTAAGTAAGGTTTTACTTAGAATGTAATTGTATTCACACGCTTAAAACGCGAGATTAATAAGTGTCATTTGATTATGTTGGTTTTCGTTAGAGAATTGAGTCGATTTTCTCTTTGATTCGATTGTGGTTAATTTATTTCTCGAAAGCGTGATCCATTCGGAAAACCGTTGTATAAGAATATTAGTGTCAAGATTCTTCCTGTTAGGGTAGTTTTGAGGAAAGCAGAGATTTACGTGGTTGAACTAAGGCCGTTGATGTACGGCATGTTCGAAATTACTGTTTGCGGTTTAAAATCAAATTATTATTTACGGATTTCCAGTGAAAGAGTCCTGATCTTTCTGAAATAATGAATGGTGACTGGATGGTGAGCAACGCAGTTCATCTTTATTATTTATATTTAGAAATTTTTTGTGTTTTTCCAAATTTTTCATGTACGATTTACTATGAATTTGTCTGAAAAACACCGTAGATTAAAATTATTTCTTTAAAAACAATGGATATTGGTAAGAAATCAAGCGAGGAATAATGGGACTTGAGATCCAGCTTGCGAGTGTATCTTCAGTTTTCGTATGAAACCGATGCAATCAGGCGTTGCTTTGCGGTAGGTCATAGCACAGAAGGAAAGAAAATCCTAGAAATGATTGAAATTACAAATTTTGTCGTTGACCAAGGCTTCTTTACTAAGCAATATTCCTTCCTCCATACCTGTCCACTCATCTCTCTCCCTGAAATGGTTTTCCCTCTACTACCTTACCCTTCCCCGCTCATCTTTAATAGCTATTCTGTGTTCCCTTGCTTCCTGTACCCGATGATGCTACCCCACTAGCAAAGTATATTAAAATTTGTGTGAAAAATTCAACACGTTTTTTCCCTCTGGGCATTGTTTTCGTGCTATTGAGTAAATAAATATTAATCTTCCATACAGTTTCTGGTCTTGTTGTATTAAGTTCTTTACCGTTCAGCATGTAGTGTCGATAGTTTTAATTAGTGAGGAGGCTCATAGTTATCGTGTCTAGTTAAAAATTGATTATATGAAAATATTATCGCCTTATTCGTAATTTATGCAACTGTATTGTTCTATTTCATTCTTTCACACAATAAACTGTCTGCTGTAATGATGAGGTTCTGTAATTCTATATATTTCATGGCACAAAATATGTTCAGCTACTATGTTAGATATGCATTATGAATTACAGACACATTATAAGCTTCGTTATAAGAATATTTAGTTGTTTGACATAAAACAATTTGTATTCGGAATTTTGTACCATTTAATTTTTGTTATTTTCTAATGTTTTAATCATTTATGGATTTTCTATTAAGAAACCTTCTAGCTTCTCTAAGACAATAGTTGAAATGTAATGATAGTGATTGGCGCAATTATTCAATCGGTCTATATCTCGAAAACATTGGAAAGACAAATAATTGTTTTTGGAAGCTCTTTCTGCTTTGAATTTCACAAAAGTGGTAGGCACTTGAGGACAGGAGAGGGAGTCGCATATTGGGCGGACGTCAAGGCACCAGTTTAGAGATAACTCTGCTTGTAATAATTTATCAACAAAATATTGATTTGCCCACTTTTAAGTGGAAAAAGAAGTCTTCCATTTCATTATCAGTCAAGAATATTTAGGCTTAAATATGTTGTTTATCTTACCTAATATTGGTATTATTTTTTTTTCATTCTTCAAAGTCTTATTAATCTTACCATTAATTTAAAGCGTTTTAGACTTATAAATTATCTATACTGAAACTAAACAACATAGCTAATGCTTAGATTTTTTTATCTACGATAATGTTAATATTCAAATAATTCACACCGAGCAAGATCAATTTGAATCGAACGGTTAAACTTAGCCAGTTTTGGTTTCTAAGTAGCAATATAAATGTGAGCTCTAACTCAGAAAATATTCATAATTGTTCAGTCAATTCGTGTTTAAAAAATAAATTAATTTATCCCCATGACGTTTGCCGTTTCCTTTATGGATAACGTACTGNGGGGGGGCGGTACATGCCAAGATTTAAGACAATTTCCATATGAACTCAATTCCAATTATCGTTCTAATTGCCATTTGTTGTGATACATGTATAAGCTATTTATTGGTCGTTAAAAATTTTCACGATCTGATTTTAATTAAAGCTCTTCGTGAGATCCTTGGCAAATCACTATACAAAGTTATCTTTTGAAGAAAATTATCGTTTTAAGAGGTTCTAAAAATTTACTCTGATCTCAAAATTCGCCAAAATATATACGTGGAAAGGAGAATGCCAAGAGTTTAGGTTATTTTCTGCCGTGAGAACCTACACCTACGCTGCTAGGTAAAGGTACGTGCTTCAGCATCACTGGATCCCGTTACACAGTCAGTTTGGAGCTATTTTATAACATAATTGCCAACTTTTGGCAATGGATGAACATTTTGGATGAAGGAGCTTCAAATTTCATTTTCGAAATATTATGAGGTAAATTCGTCATATCCACTTATGAATTATGGAGTTGGTTTTAAATAATGATACGTTATTAGTTTTATTGTTTAAAGTGCTTCGAAGGCTGAGGTAATTTCGTACATATGGGTATGTTATGTACAACATTGTTTTTTGTGAGTGAAAATTTGCTGAAATAACAAACTGATTCGGCAATAATCGTATTCCTCAACATTTAGTTTTTCGTTCTTCTACTTATGTAACTTTTAACTAATGTGTAATTATTTCGAAAATAATTTGGTTTTGCAATTATAAAATTTGCGAGAGTTAACCTCCAATAGCTTAGTTGTGCCGAACTCACGAAATGTTTAGTCTACCTTTGCCTGCCTGTCAAAGAAGGTTCTTGAGCAAAATATTAAAACCGCTCCTTCCACTTCTTTCCTTTGAATAGTTTACAGTTGTGGATTTACACCGTGAGTGACCCTTACAATGACTTTTCAAGGTAACCGTTATAACGAGAAGCCTAAACTGAAAACTGTTGAAAAGTTTCTCCAATAATACCGGAAGGTTAGTACTTTTTGACAAAACTAAAATGTAAAATAATTCTCCCAGCTTATTTGATCTTGCTCATAATAACACCATACGACTAAGTTGGGCTTGCACAAATCAAATTTATACTAAGGTAAGTATTTGAGGAAATTATTCTGAATTTCCTCCAGAGGTAAGTAACTCATCGGTAATGTCAAATAAGTGGAGGCTTTGTCCACATAGTACCTGTGAACTCCTCTCATAAAAGAAGTTTGTTTAAATCGTTTGCGATTTAAGCTCTTACGGTTGTTATTTTTTTCATGTTTCACACTATTCTCGATTCTTTACTGAATTCTTCTCTCTTGATTTCGTGATTATGCAAGGTTTCCTCTCTTGTTCCCCATATTCTTGCTCCTATTCCTTACATCTACAATCCGTCCTTCCCATCCTCAATCCAAACAGTCAGCCTTATCTTGTAGTCACTGTTGTGTGTGGCTATCCGTTACTCTTCTTGGAGTTTCCACATTCAACAGGCATTCTCAACGCCTCTCGTTACCCACCTCCATCCTATTCCCTTCCCCTCCTTCCCTGATTCCTTTGGATGGCTCCACACGCTCCTCCGGAATTTCCTTCCTCCAAAACCTCTCTCTTTACCGCGGGTTTTCCCATCTTGTCTTGACTACTACGTCGTCTGCGCAGCAGTTCTAAGATTTTTCTCAGAAGGAACTCCATTCATCCTCTTTTTTTTAAACACTGCCTCCGAGAACAGGCCGACTAAAGGGAACATTTTATTCGTTGTAAATAAGCAAGAAATGATTGAACGTACTCTGAAATGCAACGCGGTTATAACGCTCGACCATTCCGGTTTTTGCTATCGACTCTAAAGGGATTCCTTTGATCAAAATATTTGGATTAAACAACGCTTTCGAGGTCGCGGATTATTTGTATGCGGAGAATTTGCCGTGAAACACGAGTTTATCGTCGATTCTCGAGTAAGCTTTCCATTCCTCCAAGGTTAAATGTAATCATTTGGTAGGACTCGTCAAAGGAATTGTACAAACTGAATACACTACGATGAATCAGAGATTTGAGATTCGATCTTCGTGTGCGTCTTCAGTGAATAAGCTGAAATTTAATGGAGTGTACGCCATGTGCACTGGCTAAGAGATACTGATGGATTCCATGTTTAAAATGTATCAATTTTTGCAACAGAGCATGATGGAGAAATGGGGAATTGGTATTGACGCTAGTAATATACACTGACGTAGTTCTAAAAGAATGGCAATGCGATTGGTACATCGAAAGTCTTTCTTTTTTAACGATTTTATTAACATACTAGGCAACTCTTTCAATTTCTCTTAGTTAAAACTTACGTTTTCCAGTCAAAACATAAAAGTTCCTTTCAACTTTTCTCATTATCTCCATGAATAACCTCTATATCCAAATCGACATTAGTCTCAATCCGTTGAAGAATTTTCTAAAATCATTGGAAAGCTAACCAAATGTATATTCTCGCAAAACTAATTCAATACTGGGAAGAAAGTATGACTACAGTGCCATAGAAAATCTATGACTCAGGCGATTGATAGATTTATGAACTGGTAATTGTTTGTTCTGAGAAATTTTCTCGAGCGTCCTTGATAACGTCTAAATATTTTTCTCTCATAGAATCGGCTAGAATTTCCTAAGCTTAGCAGGTCACGACGGGGAACTACCATATTTCTTCCTCTTCAGGAAATACTGCTGTGGTTAGAGAAACTACTACGGTAGTTTGGTTAGAGAAACTGACAACCCCTCCAAACACTGTGGAACCGGAAGTGCGGTTTCCTAGAACCATCCTAGCTAGCAAAGATGCCAAGAATAAGATCTCAGCAACATTTTGCAGTTATCATCTCAAAGACCTCGGAGCACAGTTTACAGAATACTTTTCTGTAGGGTATTTGCGCGCGACAGACAGAATTCGGCTTTACCATTTAATATATCACACCATACCTGTTGTACTCAATCCACTGATATAGTGGACTGAGTAACCTCCCGTCTGCCTCAAGACTTACAAAACAAATTACTAGTATTTGATGTTACAACTCCATGGTTATTTTTTGTAAACATTCTTTACACTCCATTAATACAGCGACTTTCGTGAGCTATTACGTCGAGAGCATTTTTAAATTTCATTCTTGGACTCTCTACAATTTTGAAGCATCCTAATAATAGTGAATATGTTGTGATAACAGTGGTTAATTTACACTAAAGAATTGGCTTAAGCGTATGGGTAGAATATTTACTGCAGAGGTCTTATAGTTCATTAAAAATATTAAATATGAAAGAGAGTAGAAATGTTGCGTTTATGTAATTATCTTAAAATAAGCATGTAACGAAAAGACCGTAGTATTTCGTGATAAAATAAACATTTTCGCTATGGAGATCAGTGAAGAAATGGCTTATTATTAGGAAGAAAGCTTCTCAGGTTTCCAACTGTGTTGTTTCTTCGATGAAAGTACAGAATTGTCTGATCCCAAGAAAGTTTAAATTTTGTAATATGTTACTCACCCAACAAAATTTGGATCGCCCACGGAATTTTGCTTGAATTAACTTTCGGGGAATCAGATGCTATGATCCTCATCACGCAGGATTCAACATGTTCCTTCGAGTGAATTCCCACACAACAGGCTTGATTCAAACAACGAACATTACGAACTTCTACAAGCCAATTACAACATATCAGTTTTTCTACTGCTAATTTTTCGAAGCTGAGTTTCTCTAAATTTCATTTAATAACAGTTATTCCTACGAAAATTGTCGATGTCTTGCAAGGAAATACATTTATGAGGAATATAAGCTTTGAAAAGTTTTCCCATTGTCTTATAGTCAGAGAAATAACAAGTGTACAATATATTTCCACAATAAGTGCTTATTTGGCTAATCTGTCTCATGAATACTCATTGCATACGTGACTGGATATATAATAAAAGAGATCTTTGAGTTTAACTTGTATTTTAAAGGTGGCTTCTTTTTTGAGTTAGAGTGAAATAGAAAGTTCTCTTTTACAGGAACGTATCTGTCATGGATGAATTCTCTCCCCGAATTCTCTCCCCGCAGCCTCTCGTGCTAGGAAGAATATCTTTTAGAGAGTTTTTCTAAGAGACCTTCATCCTTGAAATGAAAATAAAAGCAAATGAAATATTACCGCCTTTGTGGTGGGTGGTATTTATATTTTACGCTAACATTTGATTGAATAACACTCAGTTTTCGTTTGTGGGAAAATACCACATTGTTCTTTGGACATTTGATGTATAAACCCTCTGATTAGACTTGATACGGAGTATAGTTATAGAGGTGCAGTGTAAAAGCAAAAGTTGAGCAAGGAAAAGTCTGTAGTGTGTCAATACAAAGGCGTAAGGTACTTATTTTCACCTTTGAGCTCTTCGGACGCCTGGCATTCTTCCAATAAAGGTGCGGAGCAATTCGTAATTCCTATATTTCTCTCAAAAATTTTATAAAAATCAACCAGGATGAGGATCGGGATACGTCGTTTTCACTCGAACCGATGGATGGCTTTAGCAGTTGCAATCTGCACTCCACACATCTACCATACGTTCTATTATTTTGAATTAAAATCAGTCGACGAAAGCATCACTTTGTGGAACTCCTTTCTAGGTGAGGAGGAAAATGACTGCGTATTTCCGCTTTGAGTTCATGTGGAACGTCTATAGTCACATGAACTTGAAGCGGAAATTACTTTTGAATTGGGTTTAATTTCTGTCGATACCTTAGCGAGTCTGCGTACACTCTTTTTCATTGTAATTTCCAATAATTTTATTCAGTATTTTTCATAGACAATTTTCCCGAGTAGCATGAAATCCTACTGACAATTTCTCTACTGTTATTTCGAATATAAAATAAATACTTCATTGGATTTTATATGATCGCTATCGTAAGAGTGCTATCGTACAAATAACGCCGCAATGTTTTAAATCATCTTTTAATACTTTTTCTTGATTTTTTCCTTTGTATTGTGATTTAATGGAGTACGCCAGTGATGCGAAGGGAAGTGATGAATATTAGATTAATTTTTCACAACTGAAATTCTTACTCTTTTTAAAGGAGGCGGAAAATATGAGTTTGGTTCTTCTAGTTTGCTTAATTTTCAGTCGTCTCTTCCCCTACTTTCTTCCCGAAAAAGAGAACAGAATTAAAGCTTTTAATGTGCGCATTTCAAAGATCTGTTGACTTGAATATTCCGATGAATATTGTATGAATATTATATATAATATGAATAATAATGACCCGATGCATTTTTACAATTTAATGGTATGCCATAGAGTTCACAATAATCGGCCTAAATAAAGCATTATTGACTGTAAATTGGGTATTAATGCTGGTTTATAAACGAAACAGGATAAAATCAAGATCGCCATCGCGGGCTGATGCTCGATTGAATTGATGTATACATTCAACTTTCGAATGAAACAAAAGTATCAATTAGAAGCCAAATGTTACTATCCGTAATTCTATTGATAAACCAGCTGATCTTCCAACTTGAACGAACCTCCCATGAAAAACTTTGAGTCAGCTAAATAGGTTCAGAACTAGGCACTGAAGATGTAACGACCTGATTTATGAGTGGGAATTGACAAACTCTCCTTTGTACGATTGTGGAGAAGCGAAACAGACCATTGGTCACATTCTCAATATACGTCCACTGGGAAATTGGACGGTTTAGAGGAACTGAATAGGTTTACAACAGCTGGTATGTGGTGCAACCAATAGTATGTGGAGCCTTGATATCGGTGATTAGTATTTCTTATACAATATTTAGCTATCATTTTTTAAATTTCTGACTCTCTGGTTTATTGCAAGCGTATTTTATAATATAATTTTTACTTTACTACTTTGTGGAGCTTTTCATAAGGAAAATATATAATTAGGTTGTGTTGTAAAAGACGTGCTAATGATTACACGAGACATAAAGTAACTAGATTCGTGATGTATCGCCTTTTTGTTAGTCGCTTGTTTATACGATCGTACTCAGTGAAAGTTCAGGAATTATGAATATCACCTAAAATATAAAGTTGAGACAGTGGTTATGATGATATTATCCTTGTGATTAATGAATATATCGACTTAAATTGCAAAGCTTTTGATATTGAGTAAAGAGAAACAGCTACAAGACGGTAACTAATGAGAAATTTCTGAGCTATCATCATCCTCGATTGGGTTAAAGGAATCTCCATGGCATTATTCGATAAGTAGCAAATCTGATACTCAGAAATCTTTTCATTATATGAGAAGGTCTTTAACATTCATATTAATGAAAATGATTATGAGTTAATATTAAATTTTCGATATCTATTAGGATTTACACTGATTTTATTGCTCATCATTGTTATTTTTACTGATTTCGTTGTATATAAATACCAACGTACTTATTTTTATCCCTAAGATTCGTTCAAATTATCCAAACTTTTAGCAAAAGTCGCATATGACCATAATCTTATGAATACCAAATAACTATGTAAGTTCGCAGGTTTCCGCGGCGATCGTTTGTTCCCATGATGTCTTCCGGGTTCCACCGCGATGGCTGAAGCTGCAGTGACGACGTTTCGCCTACGTTGCAGTAGGCTTACCAAATAACTAGTTGCAGTGTATCTGTCAGCTCCTTGATTTTATATGTAAGCTGTAAAAATAGAGTTTATATCGGAATACTATTTACAATTACGACCATTAAAGGAATGTTCGAAATTTATTTTCAGTTAGAATCATTTTAAATTGACCGTATGAAAGAACTTAGGTCAAACTCACTCCTTAGTGTGGAAAAGTGGTAGCATTACAGTAAATTGACGACCATACTTACGAATTCTATGAAAATATTCTCGATTCTTCGTTCTTCCTTAGTGTAACTCATAAATCGTCAGCGTCAGACTTCAGGGCCATTAATTCTCCCACACTCTTAATTTAACTCTTTTTTTATCTTTTTTTAAAACTTTTTTTTATGAATATAAACCTTTTTCATCCAATTTCTCCCCTAACTTCCCCTTCATTCAAATACACTCCCACGTGTAAGTTCTCAGAAGATAATGTTCAACAGATAATTGGTCGAATTACATTTTCTAAGAAAAAGGTATTGCTATCTCGATGGGAATCCCGTAAGGAAATAATAACATAGGATAAGTGGGAAAATTAATGAAAAAAAAACGCAGCGACGATTCTGAAAAATTCTAGGTAAAAGGTTTCCCGCTCATTGGGCTCCTCAGTGAGACCTCCTCAAAGGAAATACGTAAGATGTGGAACGCATAATTGCTTGCGGTTATTTTTCGGTTAAGATTATTAGGAGATAAAAATAGAAAAACTTACACACACTACCACACACACCATGTGAATTATTCATATAATTTCGAAATTGCGAGAACTTTGATAAAATAGACAGAAAATTAATAACATATTTGGGAAATAAACAACCCATCCTTTTGACGACCAATTTTTGAACATTGATTTCATGAGTTTTCCCATATAAGTGCACGGGGATAATCAGTTCTTACAATTTTTATAACAANGGTGTAACGCGAAATGGAGTAACGCGAAGTTTCAATGAAAATTTATCGATAGCGTGCTTAGAGAAATAAGATGATAGGAAGAGTGATAACCCAGAACTAGACAATAAAAGGGCCTTGACTTTAGAAAATCTTAGTTTGCAGCGCGTTATAAATATATTTTTAAACTAAATTAAGTTCCGTCATGCTTGACGGGGACTTTTACTTGTAATTCTATAATGTGTCAATAAATCCTCCGTTGACGTCGAACAGGAAATAAACAACTGGGATTTTAGAGAACGGATAGTGATACAAGACCATGGAAAATGTCCTTTGGATTGAAAAGGAGCCCGTCGTCGAACTTCTTCCGCAGATTTCGCACATAATAATCGGTACCGAGGACATGAACTCATGAGTTTGATTGAATCGCGACTTGTAATTGCGTTCAATTATCGAAATTCTCTGCGATGGTTATTGCGTGGGGCATTACAAGGACCAAATGAATGTTGGATAGAAATTTCAAGGATCACTCAACGCATTTTCCATCCGAAGGACGACCGTTTAAGAAAAGGGCGGTGCAGAATCTGATTGGGAACCGGAACTGAATTAGCTTTATGGCGTCTAAAACTATCTCACATTTGAGGAGTCGAATCTCCTCAGGCATCAGCTTTCAGGCGTCTTTGACCTCGAGCCTCTTGCATCTTGGTATGAATGATGGTTCGTAGAATGACGATACCACTTCTCGAGAGGCAATAACAAACTCAGATCATCCATCAACTTATGCAGTTTTCTTCTTTCTTTTGCTGAGGCATGGAAGTAACCGAATCAAAGTGAATGTTGACGTTCGGTTTGAAGTTCAAACTTTGCCCACAAAGTCTCCCGAATGGCCTGTAGAAGTGTTACGCCGGGATAGCTCAACGGACAGAGCACCCGACCGGCAATTGTAAGAATCGGGTACGATTCCCGGTCCCGCCAGACTTTTTTCAAGTTCTTTCTTCTTTGGGATTCAAGGAAAATATTTCTAAAACTTTGGCATTATAATTCCTTCACATTTTCCCAATAATTACGTCTGAATTTGAATGTACGCTGCTAAGAAAACTCGTTTTGTAAACCAGTTGGAATGAAAAATCATTCGGGAGAGAGGAATAACTCCTTCACTCCGGTTAGTTTTCTCTCCTGAAGATGACAACGAAGTTGCCGGAATACGAATTAAACAAATGCTTGCAATTCGCGACCACGAAGAACCCTAACCCCCCTAACCTTAGTTGGTTGGAATTTTCCAACGGTTAGTTTGCTCTCAAACAACGACTTTTTGGAGCTTTTCTCGAACTCTAATGGAAACCATTGCAAAACAAACGTGAAAATTTTTAAAAAAACAATAGGAAAAATTTCGCTCTCCGTATCGTACAGTACTACGTTGTTTTGTTCACTTTTTAAAATTCAGTCGAATAATCATAAGTCTTCTCAGCTGGTGAATCCGTGAAGGTGTAAACACTGACCTCGAGGATTTTAAAGGGCTGGTGTTCATAAACATGTCTATTGTATACAGTGAATGTTCACTCGTCACTTTGTGGAGAGTCATCGCAGGACATGAATAAGCGTTAAAGTTAGCGGTAGTGAGGTAAATCACGCAGTCAGGCTCGTTGATTAGATATCTCTCGTAGAATGATTTAGTAATAGGTTAATTTCGATAAACATTATATTTGCCTACGAGGAAGTGGTCCTGGAATCGATTAAATTGGGAAACAAAAAACTCCAAGGCACTGGATTTGAGTTGGGATGGGAATTCAGCCTTGAAAGTAGAAACTGATAGAAAAAGATATAATCAATGAGAATGAAGGGTATTAGGAGATAACTTTCATTAATTTGGCTTTTATTTTTCCTTCGTCTTCCCTACCATTTTCTTCCAGTAAAACACTTAATTATCGTTCATAAAATTGCCTTTGAATAGTATTTACTCATATTATTCTCTGATTAAGCCAGGTATTTTTGATTACCATTCATTTTCATACTATTAAGATTCATTTGAGTTAAGCCCAGCTCTGTGCACTCGTACTAATAAGATAGAACACTGTTCATCTTGTGTCATTCCACATCTCTCAGAATTTTCTTTGCTATAAGTTACCTATTAGTTTGAAGCAATGTAGTTCTTGGACTTAATTAAGAATTAAATAGCCGCTGGTAGTCTTCAACGGAATGAAATGACTTTACTTTTGCCGTATATAGTACACTAAACACTCAGTACAGTGCATAAAATGACGAAAAATGTTAAAATCTTAAAAAAGAAAATCAAATTTTGACTTATGTACTCACAAAGACGTGATTTTTATGCGACCTTACAGCTGTGTCCTCCTCTTATTGTAAGCTCTCATAATGTATACTTTTTTAATTTAACAGTTCTTAAACTTCTNATATTATTCTCTGATTAAGCCAGGTATTTTTGATTACCATTCATTTTCATACTATTAAGATTCATTTGAGTTAAGCCCAGCTCTGTGCACTCGTACTAATAAGATAGAACACTGTTCATCTTGTGTCATTCCACATCTCTCAGAATTTACTATATTAAAGTGATACCTACACCTAGGTATCACTTTAATATACTTCAGTTTTTATGTCAAATTTATTAATCATAACCTAAATTTACCCATTATGTACACGTGCACTATTTATATACAATCCAATGTATTTTTCCGTATACCACAATTTGTTATGCTAAACATTAATTAACGAAAATATGTACATAACTACGGATGTATAACTTTTTAAACGCTAATTTATGACTTAAATGTATAACTTGTAGTGTGTTATTTACTGCCACCGAGAGGGTTTTGGAGGGGTTTTCCCTACCTACCGTTCATGGGTGAATGCCAGGCAATTTAAAAATTATTGAAAATGTTAAACTTTTCCCCATGATTAGATGGCCAAATTACAACGTAACAATACTTAAATAAACAATTCATATCTTCATTCTCTTTTTTAGATGCATACAGAGTGTTTGAAGATTTCCTTCGATGTTGCTATCATATTTCTACTGGAAGACCACTACCCTCAAATGTTGTGGATTATTATCGGTGAAAAGTTAGAATCATATTTTCCAGTTTTTATCTTCAAACTTGCATTTTTCAGTAAAATGAATTAAGTAAATATGTTTGAACTAGCAAAATTGGGCGCTCATTCCGTAATAAATAAATTGCCAATTTAAATGGTAGATAGTATTTAAACACAGACTTTAATATAGGCGTAAAAGTTTTAAAACTGTGGAAGAATTAAAATTTCTCCTTGCTCATTTATTGGTTTCTTTATGGTGGAGATGCACAATATTGAATTGCCATGGGTAAACTCTCGGAATTCTTCCTAGTTTCTGAGACTGCAAAATCTGCGTACTGCAACACTTCAATTGCCCTTAATTTTTCATCGCTGAATGAGACATTGAATCGAATTGTTGGATAAAATTACATTTTTAACTCTTTTTCTTATACCATTTTTTAATATCCCTGAAATTCATTCATCAAAAGTGTGGTGTAACGCGAAATGGAGTAACGCGAAGTTTCAATGAAAATTTATCGATAGCGTGCTTAGAGAAATAAGATGATAGGAAGAGTGATAACCCAGAACTAGACAATAAAAGGGCCTTGACTTTAGAAAATCTTAGTTTGCAGCGCGTTCATCAAAAGTTATGGAGGTAGATCGATTCCCAGTCACAGTTCTCAACTCAAGAGAAGGAAAGGGCATTCATCCTTCAAAATGTTAAGAATACTATTAGGTTGGTTTGTACTCAGTCATTCTAACATTGGCAACTATATGCAAGAGCGGACATCAGTAGTATATCAATGACTCTCTAAGCTACTGTCAACAGAGGGTTTGTATATTTAGGAAATTTTCGTTCATTTGCCGTCTACTCGAATAGTCTGTGGAATGTTCGAGACTGGACCTTGTTTACATTATGATGTACCTTAACTTTCCAATACTTCATGCACTGCGGTAGAATAACATCGTAAAGGAGAAAGGCAACCAAAATCGGCTTATGTGTGGGCACCCCGAGGGGATGCACGTAAGTTTTCGAGCTATGCTCCGTGTAGCCATTTCCTAATTTACATATCAAGAACCGTTAAATTCTATTTTCGATACTCTTGCTGTTGTCAAAAAGTCAATGAAATGTTCTAAGCATGATTTTTATCACTGAACGGGTTCATAATTTACTGCCTCATTATTCCTTATGAATTCTAGCACTTCCGATCTAGCTTAGGATATGAATATTGAAAAATTGACATTTTTTCTGAAACGCTTATACTGAATATTACAGATACTTGCGAAATAAAAATAAAATTACGTAAAAGTTGCGAATGTAATCGCTGTAGAAATGTTCTACCGATTATATTTGAGTAAAAATTCTTTTTAAATCGCTTTATATTTGCTGTGATCTTAGTTCGTACGATTAATAATCTATCATTTGATAACATTTTTACTTAATTCGTTAATTGTTTCTCGAGTTAATACAATAAAAACATTCTGACAGATTGACTGATTATATGAAGCTAGGAAACAGTAATGGGAATGAGGAACTAACCCGCGAATTTTAAATAACGCGATATTATAGGGAGCGCGTCCGTCGCGAGTGATGAAGTACTCTATTTAGATAGTGGTAGAATATTCAGAAAAGAACAAAACTGGCATATATTAATAATTTTCCATGGCAAGAATAATTATCTAAGCAGCCTACATAGAGATTTGACAATAAGGAAAACAAATTGTTTATATTTTACTTTTGAGTACGTACTTTGGTTTATGGCTGCGGATGTTGGAAATTCAAGGAACACTGAGAGAGCCCGTTTATAATCAACAGAAATTTAGGTATGGAGGAGAATGCTGAAAATTAATTGGATAGAAAGGAAAACAAACATGGACATTTTCAAGCAAGTGAACGAAGAGAGACAACTGATGACTATGATGGAGCAAATGAGAGTTTGGTTCTTGGGTCATGTACTGAGACATAACAGGCAGATTAAAGTAGTTTTTGAGGGAACAGTGTAGGGAAAAAGGAAGAGGACGACCAAAGAGAAAGACATCCAGGCAAGAATAAAGGTGGATTCCTACCATGGCCTCAAGAGAATGGTAGAAGATAGGAGCTCCATGGCGTTGCCTTAAGATGTTGGATGGATATTAAATAATACTCCGATTTTTACACAGAAATCGAAGTGAATTATATTCGGTGAACTGATAATTAATGAATCTGAGTGATGACATCATTCAGCATCTCATACACCAGGGAATAGAGATATAAAATTCGCAATTCGATAATTCCTTGGATTTTTAGGAGATTTTATGGTCGATTCTGGGATTAAATAATCCTCTAACAAACGTATTTGAAGAAAGTCCGAATTAAATCCAGAAGAAAGAGTAAATGACAACAAGCAAGTGAGGGTCACGAGGAAAAAATAATATGCTGCAGATTACTCACAGCAGGCAGTATAGCTCGTGGGCTTTTAGTAGTAGTAGTATTTTTAAAAGTGCTTCGACAGCTAAGGTCATTTCGCACGTGAACCCCCACAGGGAATCGAACCCGGGACCGTTTTCTCCAAAGTCGAACGCGTTGCCCACTTGGCTATCTGGGAGCCTCGTGGGCTTTTAGCTCGGGTTCTAATGCGTGATATAATACTAAGAACTGACGTCGAAACGGAAGTTTATGCAATATAAGAAAGTAATTCAAAGAATTCTCGTAAGTGTGTGAGGTGTAAGGGAATGCGTGGGAAATACGTCCAGAAACGATCTATATAAAAGCTAACAATTTAGAAGAAAAATAATATTAGAATATTCTGGTAAATTCAGAATGGAAGATCTCGAGGTGAACAAACTGCAGCTTTATTTAATACTTTGAAAAGATTTAAATATTATAGCCTCTCGAGTGGTATTTCCATGTGTACAATAAATTAACACTTTGAAAGAAGACCTGTTTATGAAAATATTTCCGATACAGAATTTTTATTCCCTACTCATTGATCTTTGGAGAGGAAGCTTTCATTAATTGATAATTTTTATTATGAGTTGAGTACTTATTAGGAGTGCCTAAGTCTTAATAATCTAAACCTTTCCCTAGCGGTTCCTTTACTCCCTTTGACTTTAACATAAACCATCCCGTGCGCCCAAGTCGTTATATTAAGAAATGAATTTAAACTTCGGTACAAAAACGGGTTAGCACGTATTTTTGTTTTACAGCTCTAATATGAAATAGTGGAGAGATAAGAAACTACCTTTGGAATACTTTCACTACATGATATCCTTATTCACCTACTATACATCGTATCCCATCTAACAACATTTTGTATCTCCAAGAGTTATGGATACCACAGGTTTGGTCTAGATCTTTTGACTTTTGATCTAGACCAATAATCTGAACAAAGAATCGGAAGTAAGGTACTAATTAAAAATAGGTTTCATAAGGCACATTTCTATTAGGTGCGATGAATTGGCAAGAGAGTACCTTCGCTTTGGCCCTCATCTATCTAATTGTACAGAAAGCTTATCGGATGAAACTTGTCTTATTGATGTTGAGAATGTGCAGTGCAAGAAGATGACCATCTATAACCACGGTATTTTAATTTTATACTACGACAAAACAATCTCTCCTTCGATTTCTGAGGCTATGGCTGGATGTTATGTTTCAGTAGTGGTTGGATATAAAGAAACGCTGAATTTTATTTAATAATATCTACACGTTTTTTAAACTATGCGTCCGGTGAAAACCACTATGTTTTTTTTCAAAAGTACTACTACTATACTTAAAAAATATTACCATAAAACAGCAAACAGGAAATACTTTCGAGAATCGTGTAAGAAACGACGTTAGAAGGTAAGTCACGGTTGTTAAATAAAGTCAGAGATGGAAGGAAAGGATTGATTGATTGAGTTTAAAGTCAGAGAAAGCGGTTTTATGGAAGACGAAATAAGTGGATACTGCGCGACTGCTACTTGGACAGATCCGGATTGAGCAAAAACAAGGGAGATTCTCATTCTTTCCATGAACGCGGTAGTTATCGACGAAAGGTTGATCGATTTATATTTGTATCCCATATCGCATTCCGATAGGCGGTTAGGAGTGTTTTAATTTTGACGTATGATTAAATTCTTGCTTATATGCAAATAATCAGAAACTAAAATCATTATATTAAACATTAGAAAAACAGGAACCCTTTTTTCTCAAGAAATTAGATCCTATTAGATTTAGTTTCCTTAATAATAGTTTCCCGTTTTTTAATTTTCCTACCGTCATGGAATACCAAAAAGTGACTCTTCAGTCAGTTGAATTTATATTTAATATTAAACACTATAGTTAATTTGTCAGTGGATTTAAGTACATGCATGCGATTAAGTAGTGAAATCGATACTTTCGCCTGAGTTTGTAATTTTACGTGCTTTTTGAACTTTTTTGGGACTTATTTTACATTCGCCATGATCCAGTGTCAGAATCTATAGTTTTTAAAAATCTGGGGAGCGCGTCCGTCGCGAGTGATGAAGTACTCTATTTAGATAGTGGTAGAATATTCAGAAAAGAACAAAACTGGCATATATTAATAATTTTCCATGGCAAGAATAATTATCTAAGCAGCCTACATAGAGATTTGACAATAAGGAAAACAAATTGTTTATATTTTACTTTTGAGTACGTACTTTGGTTTATGGCTGCGGATGTTGGAAATTCAAGGAACACTGAGAGAGCCCGTTTATAATCAACAGAAATTTAGGTATGGAGGAGAATGCTGAAAATTAATTGGATAGAAAGGAANAGCCAGATATTAAAACTTAGAATTTAAATTCCTTGATTAGTCAATTGAATAAGGTAGGCTGGAGATAGCTCTGACACAATGTGAGAGGATTAGTGTATGATTTTAGGTATGACATTATTATAGTTTAGAAAAAAATTAAGTTCATTAAGACCTTCAAAGAAAGATGAAAATACAAGAAAATTCAGTATTAATTATAAGAATGTAAAAAATGAATGCTTAGTTAAAAATGTCGAGTATATTGGAGCACGTAGAATCAAGGGAAACCAGATTTGAGCTTTGAAAACTTCGAAGGTAAAATCGCTGCAGAATTTGAGTTACAGCTTAGCACAAAAGGAAATAGTACAGCACTAACTACCAGAATTCCTTGGATTTTTATGTACAGGAACGAAAAGGAATATCCAGGGATTTGGAACCGTTGCTGGAGCAGAGCCGAATCATAGAAATTTTATAGTACGATTAGAAACGTGTTATGTGAAGAGTGAAAGTATTCATAAGATTCAAAATCTTAAATTCTTTTTAGCAAATATCAGTATTATCCATCAACTAAGCAATGAACACTTTTAATTCAATGAACATCAAATCAGATGAAAAATGTGCATGGAAAGAGAATTATGTTATTATGACATATAAGATATATACGTGTAAGATTCACTTATCGAAATTATTAACTAAAACTATTGAAAATGAGTTGAACAAGACCTAGTTGCAACATTTAGAAAACGTAACTCTGGAAACTCCTTTGCTAGTATTTCGCTTCAAACTAGCGTAAAATGGCTCCTGGATAGCCAAGTTGGTAGCGCGTTCGTCTTTGGCGAAAGCGGTCCTAAGTCCCATTCCTGGTGGAGGCTCATTTTTGCGAAATGATCTCAATTGTCGTAATTTGAAAATACTTGTACTACTACTTTAACGTTGAGAATAGGAGTCGTGATTACCACAACAATATTTCAGGGAATGAAAACTACTAGGGGGAGGTAATTTAATATTCTCGTCGGGGTTTTATTCCTCATTCTCTCCACCATTGACGTTTCCTTGCGGTGACATGTTTCAACAACATGCTTCACAAACTCAGCGATTAATTCTACCATTGGTGTTTTACTTGTGCTACTTCTCATGTAATCAATTCTTACCTGTCGTATTAAAATGGCACCGCAAACGATATGCCCGAGGACATGTTTTTCGTGATAAAAATTTTAAAACTAAAAATACACATAAACCAATAGAAAAGTAAAATATTTATATAAGAAAGTTTCCAATGAACTTTGGGTCCTATTTGATTAGTTTTCGTCCTTATCCAATAATTTCATTTTCACTCCGCGAATAAAAAGGCAAATAATTTTATAGCTCCAGAGAAAATCTCAGCTTTCGTTTTATAATAAATCTCTTTCAGAAACTTTTTCCGTATTCTGTTTCTTTATCTTTGATTCCTTATTAGTTTGATGAAATTTAAACTCGCCATTTACCAACCTCAAAATACCGAAAGTAAACGCTGAAAATTAATAATGTATTGTAAAAAGGATTCTCGGGCTTCCACCCAGGTAAGATACGTGACATTGCTGTCGCCAACGTTTCGATGACTGACTTAGTCATATTCTTCAGGGCTGAGGAGAGCTTAAGATCCTTAAAATAGTGTGTTGCTAGATAATATGTACTCTAACTATGCTTCATATCAAAAGGTTTTCAAAAGATCAATCTGTTTTGTGCCTTTTATCGTCTAACACATGCGCATGCCCAAATAAACACTCAAGTTAAATTATACGTATCCAACAAACCTAAGAGGGGCATTTACGAGTTCGGAAGTTCGAAACCATGAGGTTCGTTATATTTAGTATTAATTTTATTTGCATTTTCACACCCTTTCTCATATGTAAGAAATCATCGGGCAGAAGGTTTTAAAAAGGATATAATTTTTATTGCGAAGATGCAATATCCTTGTAAAATGAACTAGTATTAGAAGTAAAATATTAATTGATGGCATTTAGACCACTGGGGAATTTCGGATAGTTGATCATTAGTATTCAATATGTCTAGTCGTTATAAAGGTTTAAACGCATTACATATTTTTCAAATTTTAAATTTCATTTGATAAGTAACCTTTAAATGTTTGTACAAGTGCAGCTAATTCTCATAGTTTGTATGCACGAGCCTTCTATAGCCGATACATATTTCACAGTTTCTATGCTTTATTGTGTCGCAGTTTTCCCCTCGACCGTGCGTGGTTGGAGAACATCTGAAAGCATTTGTCTGGCAATTCTACGAAAAAATTGTCTTAGTATTGAGCTCGCGGATGTTATTTAATGTTCTGTGCTTTTTCCCACTTTTCAGTGCTCTGAGTGCTCCGAGCACTGCACCCATTTTCCCGCTGAAAGTTCTCCAATTCGTAGCTAAATAGCGTCTCGCATCTATGGACGATTACAAACCGAACAACAACCTTGGATCCCCTATCATCGCGATTGTGCATACTATAAATTTTACCGAGGGTTGTTATTTGATTTGTACTTAGCTCTTGAGGTTGTTGCAACCTGATACTGGATATCATTGAAACTGAACCCAACAAACAGGGGAACAGGTGATAAATATTCTAGCGCTGGAAAGCAGTAGAGCAGCGATTTATTCTCTTCCAGAATTTCAGTATCGTGATCCATTCTGCAGGATTCATTAGATGAGAAATACATAGTGGTGAAAATGAAGAAATTTAAAAGGAGGTTTTGATCATAAATATGGCAATGAAAGATCCAAATGAGGTCTCAAAAATTTAATTTTACCAAATATTAAGCTGTCGTTCCTCGTGCAAGAGCAAGATACATGTTAAATGAATTCTCCTAGAATTTCATACGGCGATGAATGTGGTTAGCTGAATCGAATCCATCGCTCTTAGCATTTTTCTGTGAGAGCATTTTTTTCTTTGAGTTGAAAGGAAATTTTTTATCGATAGGTTCACAGAAGCACGTTAAATAAGTTACACACATATTATTAGCACATATTTTATTTTTTAAACTTATTGTCTTAACAAGGGAATTACAACTTAACGAGAAAAATCTTCCAATGAAGTCGTATTTTGGAAATAGAATTGATATTTCTCAGGAAAAACGCGCAAATCCGATCTATGGGGAGAGGCATTGAGTCATCAGCTTTAGCCTTTTTGGCATTATATATTTTCAATGGAAGGACGTAAATAAAGAAATTAATTTAAGATGATGTTTTCAGTCATCATTAGGTCGTCTAACAGTATTTTATTCTAAACTTTGCTCTGCACCCATTTTTATATTATTATTTTTATATTTGCATTTTAACAATAAAGCATAATTGGACGAATAAACCATATAAAATCATGCTTTTCGAATTCAGAGATAAATGAATCACAATCAACGCGGGTGAAAAATAAATGAAGTTTATCGAAATTCATTTTATTTTAAGGAAAATTTAAGGAAAAAGAATATTTTGGGTAGCTGTTGTATCAATCATATTATAATTAACCTCAAAATTAAAATATCCATGTCTAATAACGGATCCATGAAGTAAATTTAGACATAAAATAAATCCCTCGATAAAATCAATAAAAACACCATCCTAAATTAATCTTTTATTATTCAGTGGCATGGAAATTCTATTATTTATTCACAATGTGCGATAACCTGGAAACTGTTGTGTGAATTAAATTTAGGCTACTGTGATTATCCATGCTAAAGTGATACATATGTTAAGTGATACATTTGTTAAATATACTTTAATTACCTTAGCTTTGAGTAGAATTTTTCGCTGAAAGTAGGGTTTCATGTATTCCATTCATTAGCCATGAAGGCTAATGAATGGAATAATGAAATAATGGTAGCATCAACGTGAAAGAAGTATATTTTGTAAAATCATGAGATGCGTACGATAATAATCGCAGAAAAATAGGAATGAATGTTTAATTTCCTATTTTGCCTTGTGGAAATAGAAAGACATAATCAAATTGTATTCTATATGGTTTATATTCTGAATATTATGAATAGAAGCCCTTCTACTACAACCTTGTGGTGGTGGAAGGGCTTCCGTGTTCCTATGACCCAGAGAGCTTAACTGGCGGGAAATATGTTCCTGGTAGGGTCACCCATGCCAGGATGGTCAATAGGTAGGGTCCTGACGAAAGGTAGTCCACGCAGTGTCTGTACCTCAGTGAGGCGGATGCAAAGGCGTCTGTACCCCAGTAAGGAGGCCATTACGAGTGATGGTGTCACATTAAAAATGTTGAGGAAGGCAAGAGGAGACTACCTCGACCACCACCAGACCATCCCTAGTTATGATGTGCCAATATAAGAATATTGTAAGTGGCATAAACGGGACTCAGCCCTCTACGGGGAGTGTCGTGCCCGGCAGTGATGGGAGTAAGGCCATCTCTGTCGACATTCCACGAAACCCTTACCCAGAAAACGACAAGAAAATAATAGAGAAGATGGCCAGGGAAACTAAGGTGGGAACCTGGAATGTTAGGACAATGCTTAGGAAAGGGGAGTTGGAAAATATGAAGGTAGAAATGAATAGGTCCAACATTAACATCCTAGGGCTATGTGAAGTGCGAAGGAAGGATTGGGATGATTTCTGGAGCGATGATGTAAGGGTAATTTTCAGTGGGGGAAATACTAGCCAGAGGGGCGTTGCAGTGGTGTTAGTCGAGAAAGCGGGAAAAGCCGTGATAGCCACAGAGCTAATAAGCGACCGGGTTATGCCAGTGGAACTAAAGGCTGAGCCAGTAAACACGGTGATCAGGTGTACTTGCCCACTAGCGAACATAGTGATGATGAAGTAGAACTTGTTTATGAACAAATAGAAGAAGTAATGGGAAGGGTTAGAGGCAATAAAAACTTAATTGTAATGGGGGACTGGAATGCAGTAGTTGGGCAAGGCAAAGGTGGAGAAGAAGTGGGAGGGTTCGGACTAGGAAATAGAAACGAAAGGGGACAGAAATTAGTAGACTTTTGTAAGAGGAATANTTTTCTAAATGTCTCTTTCTAAAATGAAATCTTGACTAATTTTAGATGAAACATACGTTTTGCTTTAAAATATTCAAACAGAATAATTAAATTAAGCTTTGATTATTTCCCATAAATTTTAATATATTAGAACAGATAATAATTTTTAATGAATCACGGGAAAATAATTTTTCCACTCTTGTGAAATAAGATTTGAAGACGCATGGAAATATCTTTCTTCTTTTTGTTACAACTTTCGATTCATTTGCAGTTAGAACAGTTCTTTACAGAATTAAGAATGAATGAAACTCGATCATGAATTTGATTCGGTTCATCATGATATTGGCAAAGAATGAGTAATAATGCATTTCGTTAATTTTCATAAATCAAATAACATTAGAATTTTGGAGAGATTCTTGCAGATGGAGATTTTTTTTCATGGCTAAAAAATAACAGCCACGCGCATTTATTATGTATTAATTATCATGAAATGATCACGATGAACCCACCTTTCGGCAGAAAAGAGAACTTTGACTTTAAATCCAGGAGTCAACCTATCGTTTCTTCTCCATACCCCCGAATAGTTTGACTAACATAAGAAATGACTCAGCATAGTACCCTGTGATAGTAATTCAATGCGATGTGCCGTGGTTATAACTATCTCTGCAGGTAGAACTATATCAATAGAAAGAGGAAGGAAAAATCCAATCCTGCTTACGTCGATGTTCTCCTTCACTTTTGGAGGAGAGCTCTTGCGAATGTACGAATAGATGGCTTTCATTTAAGTTTGCCGATTCCTCTACTTATCAAACATCAAGTCACGCTTGGTAACCATCATCATTTGAAATTGATTTGAGTTCATTACTCAAATTGTTGTATTTTTGGTTTTATACGCTTGAGTTCTTTCCGGGACATGGAAGGCCATGTTCTTCTCCTTCAAAAGCATTGTAGGTAGCCTATTTACGTAACAATCACTTCCGGAACTGACCTCGGAAAGATCTCTGGATGTCCGTTTTGCGGCCTTGCGAAGTTTTGTCGCTCTGCTTCCTCGATTAAAAGAGGTTTTATTTGCCTTAATTTAATCTACTTATGCCGTACTAAGAGCATTTGAACATCTAATGCATGTAATTAATTTTGCGTGCTATAATCCTGAGCAATAAGTGTCTTTCTGTGCTTTTTCTGTTTCCCCATCTTATCTTAATACAGCTAGGAGATAGAGAGGTACCTTCAGCTTTGGATTTGGAGAAATAGAAAGAGATTCCTTTATCAGTTTATTAAACGAAGATCAAAGAGAGAGGCGTGCTTAATTTTCTGCGATACTGATTATACAATGAGTTACTTTATGATTACTAACAATAAGATTCATTTTGGAGAATAAATAAATTAACTACAAAAATAAGAATTTAAATTATTATTGGTAGTTAAATAACGATTGCATAGGCTTTCTTCAGAGCTAAAGTAAAAATAAACCAAAGAAAGTCCATTTTAATACATTTCTAAGTAACACTCCGAAAGTGGTTTTGGTATGACAGAGACACTACCGATCTTAAAGCGTTGGCTTTTACAGCAATTTTCTTAGTATTCGATGGTAACAAGTTCATAAAATTCAATACTTTCACAATCAGAAGTATTAACAGTCCATTACTTTCAGCACAGCATTGAAGCATAAAGTATTCAGACTTCATTATTATTATTTCAATATCTCTTCACAATTTTGTCTTCGAATAATGGATCGCATCCCCATTTGAAGGCATGTTTTCTAATGCAGCTGACTCTGATAATCTTACAGTCAAAATTCATGTTTCTAAAATGACATATTTATATATGACATTCTGACGCTGTCTGATAAACTCTGGTAAACTCAAAAAATAAGAAAAGATCCTTCCCGATCAATAAAAATAATCCACGTGAGTAATAAACCATTCTGATGGATTCTTAGGAGTCAAAACAGTTTAATTATTCGATTAATAGTACTTTAAGATATTTGATAAATCTTTTAATTTAATTTAGCGAGAAAAAATATCTACAAGGCATTTAATTTATCAAGGAAATTAGTTCAATAAATATGGTAACATCTTTCAAGTACGAGGAACAGTCTTCGTAAAATTAGATGGGAGAGTGGCGTCAAGATTTGAACTGAGCTTTGAATTTATTTTTCACTGGCAATTTTACAATTTTTATGTCTCCTATAGGTTCATATCGACAAGATGGTTAATTATTCTCTGAAAATTGGCAACTTTATCTTCTTTCTAAGAGAGATTCTCCTTGATTTCACTTCAGCATTTATATTCGTTAGTCTAAGAAGCAAGAATTTGAACTTTGCTGTAGATACTCTATATTTGGCATGGAAGGTGTAATCTTTCTTCGTCGGTGAATTTAAGTAATTTAATTTCCTTGTAAACTTCTTTTTTCGTTCGCTTTTCTCCGCATTTGGCTCTCTACTTTGGAAAATAAACACGCCGGAATGTGGAGGTAGACCCAACATCCTCAAGCAAATTACGAACGTAATCTCCCCAGAGAAACTGGTTCTGTGATCCAGCGAGAGTTGTTGAACTATTAAGATATTGAGGGTAGATATATATAAGCATGCTTTTGAACTGTAATGGATGAGAAGATTAATCACCATAAGTGTCGAGCGATTGTAGTTACCTGTGGCACATCTTTTACCAATAGTGAAAACTAATTAGTGACATAACCCTTCGAGAAATAAGGAATCGACTCTCTGGGCAATTATTCAGCCGCAACTACATCTGATTTGTTTTTATTTTGTGTCATAATTTGCTATTCTGAATACATGCTGGTGATAAAAATCTCTTTTTGAAATCAAATCTTAAACTAAACTTGAAAGGGGTGAATTTATTGCTTTGTTTAGAGTAATTTCGTAAATGATTGTGACACATTTTGTGTGTCTGTACCTGCGTATATATTTGCGTATGAGAAAATGACATTAATATATAAAATTAACTAAATCAAACAGAGAATTTTAGTCTGAATAAGCGTAACAGATGGCCACATAAGTTTTAAAATGCCGTATAGTGAGAACTTTTCAGGAAGAGGAAAATAATTTATTCAATCAATGATTATTTACGTTTACAACAGTTACACTGAAATCATGCGGAAGAAGATCATAAGCAGATGAATATCGATTCTATTATTTTTCATGCCCGAACAGCTGTTTCGTTTTCTAAATGTCTCTTTCTAAAATGAAATCTTGACTAATTTTATATGAAACATACGTTTTGCTTTAAAATATTCAAACAGAATAAGTAAATTAAGCTTTGATTATTTCCCATAAATTTTAATATATTAGAACAGATAATAATTTTTAATGAATCACGGGAAAATAATTTTTCCACTCTTGTGAAATAAGATTTGAAGACGCATGGAAATATCTTTCTTCTTTTTGTTACAACTTTCGATTCATTTGCAGTTAGAACAGTTCTTTACAGAATTAAGAATGAATGAAACTCGATCATGAATTTGATTCGGTTCATCATGATATTGGCAAAGAATGAGTAATAATGCATTTCGTTAATTTTCATAAATCAAATAACATTAGAGTTTTGGAGACATTCTTGCAGATGGAGATTTTTTTTTCATGGCTAAAAAATAACAGCCACGCGCATTTATTATGTATTAATTATCATGAAATGATCACGATGAACCCACATTTCGGCAGAAAAGAGAACTTTGACTTTAAATCCAGGAGTCAACCTATCGTTTCTTCTCCATACCCACGAATAGTTTGACTAACATAAGAAATGACTCAGCATAGAACCCTGTGATAGTAATTCAATGCGATGTGCCGTGGTTATAACTATCTCTGCAGGTAGAACTATATCAATAGAAAGAGGAAGGAAAAATCCAATCCTGCTTACGTCGATGTTCTCCTTCACTTTTGGAGGAGAGCTCTTGCGAATGTACGAATAGATGGCTTTCATTTAAGTTTGCCGATTCCTCTACTTATCAAACATCAAGTCACGCTTGGTAACCATCATCATTTGAAATTGATTTGAGTTCATTACTCAAATTGTTGTATTTTTGGTTTTATACTCTTGAGTTCTTTCCGGGACATGGAAGGCCATGTTCTTCTCCTTCAAAAGCATTGTAGGTAGCCTATTTACGTAACAATCACTTCCGGAACTGACCTCGGAAAGATCTCTGGATGTCCGTTTTGCGGCCTTGCGAAGTTTTGTCGCTCTGCTTCCTCGATTAAAAGAGGTTTTATTTGCCTTAATTTAATCTACTTATGCCGTACTAAGAGCATTTGAACATCTAATGCATGTAATTAATTTTGCGTGCTATAATCCTGAGCAATAAGTGTCTTTCTGTGCTTTTTCTGTTTCCCCATCTTATCTTAATACAGCTAGGAGATAGAGAGGTACCTTCAGCTTTGGATTTGGAGAAATAGAAAGAGATTCCTTTATCAGTTTATTAAACGAAGATCAAAGAGAGAGGCGTGCTTAATTTTCTGCGATACTGATTATACAATGAGTTACTTTATGATTACTAACAATAAGATTCATTTTGGAGAATAAATAAATTAACTACAAAAATAAGAATTTAAATTATTATTGGTAGTTAAATAACGATTGCATAGGCTTTCTTCAGAGCTAAAGTAAAAATAAACCAAAGAAAGTCCATTTTAATACATTTCTAAGTAACACTCCGAAAATGGTTTTGGTATGACAGAGACACTACCGATCTTAAAGCGTTGGCTTTTACAGCAATTTTCTTAGTATTCGATGGTAACAAGTTCATAAAATTCAATACTTTCACAATCAGAAGTATTAACAGTCCATTACTTTCAGCACAGCATTGAAGCATAAAGTATTCAGACTTCATTATTATTATTTCAATATCTCTTCACAATTTTGTCTTCGAATAATGGATCGCATCCCCATTTGAAGGCATGTTTTCTAATGCAGCTGACTCTGATAATCTTACAGTCAAAATTCATGTTTCTAAAATGACATATTTATATATGACATTCTGACGCTGTCTGGTAAACTCAAAAAATAAGGAAAGATCCTTCCCGATCAATAAAAATAATCCACGTAGGTTAGAGTGAATCTTTTCTCTAAAAGCAGCGATGATGGCTTCAATTTTTGTGTCAGACGGAGGATAGGTGGAGGAAAACTCCAGCATAGATGGAGGAAAAATATCATATTATTAAGAATATAGTATTAAGTTTTATGACACAGTAATTTTCATTTGATATACCTTTTCACATCATATTTTAGTAATGTTCAAACGTTTAAATAGATTATAGAAACCCCAATTTAGGTTTCTGATTTACTAATCAAAGATCTTTAAATGGCATCGATAAATTTACAGTCAAGATCTTCTCTTCCACATTAGCTTATTAAATTTGAAGAGTTCTTCGAGATTATATTTTCATGAGTTGGCTCCAATTTTACTTCTAAAACTCAGTTTTGAATTTTCAATAATTATTTGAAATAAATTCCAGAAAGGATTCATGAAGCAGAAAAATGGATTCGTGAAGATGATTTTCATAAATAATACATTTGCTTATACATATTAGAGGTGGAAACATCTAATGAACCATTCGTTCGGAAATTCTGACTTCTCGACAATAAATTTAAAAATCTATGAAACACAGTTGTATCGTATGTAGTAGTAATATTTAACGGTATCTCATGTTTCTGCGAATAATATTTGTTGAAGAGATAATTCTTTCTCTTCCATTTCTTCTCTGCGTATTCTGCCGCTTTGATGGGATGGGATGGGATGCCGCTGGGATTTTCCTTCTCAGCGCTCAAAATACTTGAATTCAAGCATGTGAAATTATCTCGATATCAAGGACTTCAGTTGTGAGAAAATGCTCCCTTGGGCCAGTTTTATTCTTACTAAACGCACCGTTGGGAATTGCCTGAGGAAATGAAAATTGATCTAATATTTTAGATGTTGGAGATTTGAGTCGCAGCATTGAGTATAAAAGCGAACCTCGATCAGGGAAAAGTGAGGGAAAATGATTGGTGGACTTGAACCTTTCGCTAGGGATTTGTGTATCGAAAGGGCAATCAAAGGAAATCTATGTGGCGTATTGGAAGGCACGTCAACAAATGAGGTAATTAGCGCCTCGGTTCCCGGCGGGCATACCAAACCGGTTCCGATCAAAATTGGATTCCCAAGGGATTTGGGAGATAAATCTCCTTAGCGGTTCCTTATTGTGATGCTTTTAGATGAACCATATGAAATCATTGATGTTCGGTTTAATTGCTTTGATGGTTGGGCGATGTTGATATTCTTGGCTGCTGACGCACATTTTCGACGATCAAAATATGGGAAATGGATATAACTCATTTCATTGAGCGATGAAGCGAAAGATCTTGAAAAAAATGTAAAATATTATTCAAGCGTGGTGGATAATTTGAGGCGAGCCATTGAGTCCTCTCGCGCTCACGTTAATAATTACTGCTAATTAATTATAAAATTAGTCAAAATTTAGCTCCCGGGAAACATCATGTCATCATGAACTTAATGAGTAGCAACAGCCTTCGAACCAATGTCAAATTCGATTATCGTTTTCTCACAGTGACACCATTCAACTTACATCGACGTAATATCGGGATAAAATATGGGAAGTGACGATTCAGCGCTCCTTATTGTGTTGGTTGGGGAATGAAAATTTGCACCAGATACTCCTTTCTTAGATTTGCTTTATAGCACATTCAAACCAATTAACATCCGCTATTGACTATTTTAAAGAAATTTTACCAATTTCGACCCATTTGTAGAAGCTGCCTGGAGCCATTTATAGAAGTTTTTTTGGTTATTATTGCCACTAGTGTTACCGTTCCGGGTGTAATATACACCCGGATCTGCTGATCGAAACTGGAATTTTCTTCGTTTGGTAACGAAGATGAAGCTCAAAATTTACCTTTTTTAAACCTTGNTGCTGGTGATAAAAATCTCTTTTTGAAATCAAATCTTAAACTAAACTTGAAAGATGAATGAAAAGGGTGAATTTACTGCTTTGTTTAGAGGAATTTCGTAAATGATTGTGACACATTTTGTGTGTCTGTACCTGCGTATATATTTGCGTATGAGAAAATGACATTAATATATAAAATTAACTAATTCAAACAGAGAATTTTAGTCTGAATGAGCGTAACAGATGGCCACATGAGTTTAAAAATGCCGTATAGTGAGAACTTTTCAGGAAGAGGAAAATAATTTATTCAATCCATGATTATTTACGTTTACAACAGTTACACTGACATCATGCGGAAGAAGATCATAAGCAGATGAATATCGATTCTCATATTTTTCATGCCGGAACAGCTGTTTCGTTTTCTAAATGTCTCTTTCTAAAATGAAATCTTGACTAATTTTAGATGAAACATACGTTTTGCTTTAAAATATTCAAACAGAATAATTAAATTAAGCTTTGATTATTTCCCATAAATTTTAATATATTAGAACAGATAATAATTTTTAATGAATCACGGGAAAATAATTTTTCCACTCTTGTGAAATAAGATTTGAAGACGCATGGAAATATCTTTCTTCTTTTTGTTACAACTTTCGATTCATTTGCAGTTAGAACAGTTCTTTACAGAATTAAGAATGAATTAAACTCGATCATGAATTTGATTCGGTTCATCATGATATTGGCAAAGAATGAGTAATAATGCATTTCGTTAATTTTCATAAATCAAATAACATTAGAATTTTGGAGAGATTCTTGCAGATGGAGATTTTTATTCATGGCTAAAAAATAACAGCCATGCGCATTTATTATGTATTAATTATCATGAAATGATCACGATGAACCCACCTTTCGGCAGAAAAGAGAACTTTGACTTTAAATCCAGGAGTCAACCTATCGTTTCTTCTCCATACCCCCGAATAGTTTGACTAACATAAGAAATGACTCAGCATAGTACCCTGTGATAGTAATTCAATGCGATGTGCCGTGGTTATAACTATCTCTGCAGGTAGAACTATATCAATAGAAAGAGGAAGGAAAAACCCAATCCTGCTTACGTCGATGTTCTCCTTCACTTTTGGAGGAGAGCTCTTGCGAATGTACGAATAGATGGCTTTCATTTAAGTTTGCCGATTCCTCTACTTATCAAACATCAAGTCACGCTTGGTAACCATCATCATTTGAAATTGATTTGACTTCATTACTCAAATTGTTGTATTTTTGGTTTTATACGCTTGAGTTCTTTCCGGGACATGGAAGGCCATGTTCTTCTCCTTCAAAAGCATTGTAGGTAGCCTATTTACGTAACAATCACTTCCGGAACTGACCTCGGAAAGATCTCTGGATGTCCGTTTTGCGGCCTTGCGAAGTTTTGTCGCTCTGCTTCCTCGATTAAAAGAGGTTTTATTTGCCTTAATTTAATCTACTTATGCCGTACTAAGAGCATTTGAACATCTAATGCATGTAATTAATTTTGCGTGCTATAATCCTGAGCAATAAGTGTCTTTCTGTGCTTTTTCTGTTTCCCCATCTTATCTTAATACAGCTAGGAGATAGAGAGGTACCTTCAGCTTTGGATTTGGAGAAATAGAAAGAGATTCCTTTATCAGTTTATTAAACGAAGATCAAAGAGAGAGGCGTGCTTAATTTTCTGCGATACTGATTATACAATGAGTTACTTTATGATTACTAACAATAAGATTCATTTTGGAGAATAAATAAATTAACTACAAAAATAAGAATTTAAATTATTATTGGTAGTTAAATAACGATTGCATAGGCTTTCTTCAGAGCTAAAGTAAAAATAAACCAAAGAAAGTCCATTTTAATACATTTCTAAGTAACACTCCGAAAATGGTTTTGGTATGACAGAGACACTACCGATCTTAAAGCGTTGGCTTTTACAGCAATTTTCTTAGTATTCGATGGTAACAAGTTCATAAAATTCAATACTTTCACAATCAGAAGTATTAACAGTCCATTACTTTCAGCACAGCATTGAAGCATAAAGTATTCAGACTTCATTATTATTATTTCAATATCTCTTCACAATTTTGTCTTCGAATAATGGATCGCATCCCCATTTGAAGGCATGTTTTCTAATGCAGCTGACTCTGATAATCTTACAGTCAAAATTCATGTTTCTAAAATGACATATTTATATATGACATTCTGACGCTGTCTGATAAACTCTGGTAAACTCAAAAAATAAGAAAAGATCCTTCCCGATCAATAAAAATAATCCACGTAGGTTAGAGTGAATCTTTTCTCTAAAAGCAGCGATGATGGCTTCAATTTTTGTGTCAGACGGAGGATAGGTGGAGGAAAACTCCAGCATAGATGGAGGAAAAATATCATATTATTAAGAATATAGTATTAAGTTTTATGACACAGTAATTTTCATTTGATATACCTTTTCACATCATATTTTAGTAATGTTCAAACGTTTAAATAGATTATAGAAACCCCAATTTAGGTTTCTGATTTACTAATCAAAGATCTTTAAATGGCATCGATAAATTTACAGTCAAGATCTTCTCTTCCACATTAGCTTATTAAATTTGAAGAGTTCTTCGAGATTATATTTTCATGAGTTGGCTCCAATTTTACTTCTAAAACTCAGTTTTGAATTTTCAATAATTATTTGAAATAAATTCCAGAAAGGATTCATGAAGCAGAAAAATGGATTCGTGAAGATGATTTTCATAAATAATACATTTGCTTATACATATTAGAGGTGGAAACATCTAATGAACCATTCGTTCGGAAATTCTGACTTCTCGACAATAAATTTAAAAATCTATGAAACACAGTTGTATCGTATGTAGTAGTAATATTTAACGGTATCTCATGTTTCTGCGAATAATATTTGTTGAAGAGATAATTCTTTCTCTTCCATTTCTTCTCTGCGTATTCTGCCGCTTTGATGGGATGGGATGGGATGCCGCTGGGATTTTCCTTCTCAGCGCTCAAAATACTTGAATTCAAGCATGTGAAATTATCTCGATATCAAGGACTTCAGTTGTGAGAAAATGCTTCCTTGGGCCAGTTTTATTCTTACTAAACGCACCGTTGGGAATTGCCTGAGGAAATGAAAATTGATCTAATATTTTAGATGTTGGAGATTTGAGTCGCAGCATTGAGTATAAAAGCGAACCTCGATCAGGGAAAAGTGAGGGAAAATGATTGGTGGACTTGAACCTTTCGCTAGGGATTTGTGTATCGAAAGGGCAATCAAAGGAAATCTATGTGGCGTATTGGAAGGCACGTCAACAAATGAGGTAATTAGCGCCTCGGTTCCCGGCGGGCATACCAAACCGGTTCCGATCAAAATTGGATTCCCAAGGGATTTGGGAGATAAATCTCCTTAGCGGTTCCTTATTGTGATGCTTTTAGATGAACCATATGAAATCATTGATGTTCGGTTTAATTGCTTTGGTGGTTGGGCGATGTTGATATTCTTGGCTGCTGACGCACATTTTCGACGATCAAAATATGGGAAATGGATATAACTCATTTCATTGAGCGATGAAACGAAAGATCTTGAAAAAAATGTAAAATATTATTCAAGCGTGGTGGATAATTTGAGGCGAGCCATTGAGTCCTCTCGCGCTCACGTTAATAATTACTGCTAATTAATTATAAAATTAGTCAAAATTTAGCTCCCGGGAAACATCATGTCATCATGAACTTAATGAGTAGCAACAGCCTTCGAACCAATGTCAAATTCGATTATCGTTTTCTCACAGTGACACCATTCAACTTACATCGACGTAATATCGGGATAAAATATGGGAAGTGACGATTCAGCGCTCCTTATTGTGTTGGTTGGGGAATGAAAATTTGCACCAGATACTCCTTTCTTAGATTTGCTTTATAGCACATTCAAACCAATTAACATCCGCTATTGACTATTTTAAAGAAATTTTACCAATTTCGACCCATTTGTAGAAGCTGCCTGGAGCCATTTATAGAAGTTTTTTTGGTTATTATTGCCACTAGTGTTACCGTTCCGGGTGTAATATACACCCGGATCTGCTGATCGAAACTGGAATTTTCTTCGTTTGGTAACGAAGATGAAGCTCAAAATTTACCTTTTTTAAACCTTGCATACATTTTTTTTCACGCTCATCGAATTTTCCATTAATTGGAGCTGTACGCTTACCAAAAATAAAAAAAAGACGCGGTGAACATCAGAACAAAGTGTTAAAGATATAATGAAAATGAAGATGGAATTCTCCATCTGTCTGTTTCGCTAATGAAAGTTGTTCGAAGCGAATACACTCACTCAGTAGTTTATTCTATTTCCAGAGATTTTTTTGAGTTAAAATTAATGTAATTATATTTGCTTTGATCAAACTTATAGGAGAGTTTTAGGAAATGTCTATTGGTACCCTTTATCGGACACTTATATCTCCTAATGAATATGAATACATGTAAATCATGATTATTGTAACAGTTCCCGTCTTAACTGTTAGTATAAAGGTTACCTTCGTGATCGTAGATGGAGAGGTAGAATAAATTATCAAAGTTGACGGTCTTAATCACCTCGGCTACGTTTCGTTGTGCGGAGAAAGTGACCCGTAGCCTTCCTCTCTCATCGTACATGTCATTCTGTTCGAGTGCATCTGACTTGTAGTGACATGGCGTCTAACATATCCTCTGGGAGACTTCATTGCATATTACACAAGCTACATCATACCTGTCCTATTCATTTCCTCAAACGGACAGCAATAGCTTAATCATTCCCTGAGTTGCGCCAATATGTCATAAACATCTCATGGGAAAACCTAAATTTCGAGGTTAAAGGATATAACGATTTAATCCGTCACTCAAAAAATATTTTAGTGTTCATAATATGGGAGAGAATATTGACTCGTGTTATTATAATTATCATTTTAAAAATTCTTTAAACGATACAGGTTGCTCTAATGAAATTAATTTAAGCAACATTTGACGAGCTAACAAATATTAGACAAAGGTCATACCTTAATCGGGAATCGAACCCTGGATTTCGAAAACCTGGGCTAGTATGCTAGTGGGCAAATAAGTCGAAGTGCACCGAGTTTATGATCACAAAGTTGATACTCATTCATCTGCTAATTAGGGGATTATATGTAATTGAGAAATTTTGTTTCTAGATACGCAATTTCTCTTGTTTTTATTTTTATTACAATAATATTTACCATTATTCATAGTGATAAATGTTGATATCTATTGACGCTACTTATTGTAAAAATATTGCAAAAATTATAGAGTTAATTTTATGACACTTAAACGATATTTTATGAGTAGAAGAAGGCAAATTCGGGTTTATATACACTACGTGGGACTTCATATATTTTGGATAAAGATATATTTTCTTCAAAGGGGTACCCACTTCAAAATAGGCTACTTTTGTCAGCTTCATTAGCTGAAGCATATATAATAAAATCTGTAATTATATTACACGTATCGAGAAGGAGGAATTATGATGGACATTTTATTACCTCATGGGTAACGATATTCCATGATAGGAAGGAAACGACTAGTAATCGTTTACTGGAAACACATCGTAAATTGCTGCGCCACGCTTTTTTGTGCTATTCAATTACACCAGTTTGTCTCAATTTACTCGTATGTACATAAAATGCAGGTTTTTTTTACTTTTAGCTACCAAAAGAGGAACAATTTCCATTTCCTTAAGTAAAATGGCATCTTGAAGGAAGGCAAGAAAGAGTTTAAGCTTCCACTGAATTTGATTAATTCTAGAGAAGATTGGAGGTCTAAAGAAAGTTACTTTGATGGTTTTCTTTCCGAATCAAAAATTAATTTGATCGCTTATTGCGGGTGTATTAATAATCCAAGGAAAATGATTGGAAAATAAACCCATAAACCGAAAAACGAATTGTGTATCGAGGAGTATTTTTGTTTGATAAGCTGAAAACGTTCAGAAGATAAAAGAAAATATTTCTCAGCGAAAGACCCGTTCATGCCGAATACCTCTTTGAAAGAAGCATCACATTCGTATTCTCAATGATACTCAGAAATAATGATTATCCATATCAGTATTGCGAAATATCCGTTTCAAGAGTGACTCTGGTGCTTCCTTAAGCAGATCTCTTGCGGGGTCTTTCCTCTAGGATGTATATGGTAGGCTGTGAAGTGCGTCGGAAAAGGAGGCCCTCGCTGACAAAGGAAATGTAGACCAATAGAACTACTTTGAAAGGATATATAAAAGAGGAAGAGGTGGGGATAGTGGGGGATGAATCTAGCGATCCACAGGCGCATGTGCGCCCCCAAGTGACCGCCCGGTGCGAGAGGGAAATGAGGACGATGGAGAGCCTATTCGACATAATATCCACTCGAGATTTTCAGAGATTTTCCCCCTTCACATTGTTCCCTGAATCGAAATTAAAGAAGCTTAAAGATGGCTGTCGAGGCTCGGAAATCTGCCGAGGGAGAAAAAATTGTGTTGTGGCTGAGAGAGGAACTCAGAAACGAGGTTAAAAGTTAGGTCGAAGGTTAGGATATCATTAACATTTAATTATTTGCCGATGATATTGTCACACATAGAGTATGCCGAAAGTCAGTACATATTCTTGTGAAATCAGAAACTTAAAGAAAATCTAGTCTAAATATTTTACGTTTTAAATTTGCTAAAAATTTACTAACTTTTATCCTACATATTTTGGTGGATTAAAAACCTGTGAACTGCTTAGTAGTCCTTAGTACTCTTTTAGCACATTTTAAACATGATAAACATTCATAGACTTGTCTTTTTAAAAACTTGTCCGATTTCAAAAAATTAGGCATTTAACTTTCGAGACTCTGTATATAGAGGTTGCGATACAAGGTGAACTTACTTATTCACGTAGCGTGGCAAATTTCCGGATACCTTTAGAAGTTTGTGCGTCATTATAAAATCCTAGCAGTTTGTACAGGATAAACAGCTGCTATGTTTTACGCGGATATAACATTTATAGGATAAAAAACGTTATTTATCCTATAAAGAGTATATTCGCGTAATGTGGATGGAATGCAAAGATTAACCAGGATAATTCTCAGGTGTGCCCAGTGAGAGTAAAAAATACATTAGTTTTCTTTCTTTCGACCTCTTCTCGAATTTTTCTGCGAATTTACGATTGACTGGAAGTAGGGCTGGTCTCAGATTTAGAGATGGCACGGTGATCGAAAGTAGATCGGTCTATGCAGGAGATTTCATTTAGGTTGGAATTACTCCAGGAGAGGAGATTAAATTACAGACGGAAGAAGTTTTTTTCAAGAAATTTGTCAGTGAAGAACCTATAGATGAAGATGATGAATTTATAAATTCAGATAGCAGCGTAAACTAATTACGATATTAATTACATTTAGAGCTAAGTAAGGATATTGATCTAGCTGCTGATGATTGGATAAGCACGGTCATCAGCTTTGTCTTGAAGTGACAGTCTGTTCGCGCCTGGATTGTTGGCAACTTAAGAAGTCTGCTCTAAATTGCGTGACACTGAATTTCACGTGGTTTTTCTCCTTTCCCTCGAATCATTTGAAATTTGATTTTGTTTGCAAAATAACTGCTTGTAATGAATATTTCAACTGGTAGTATATTTCGATTGGTAAATATTTAGTAATATCTCAGTGCATGTATGTATTTGTTTCGAGAAACTAAACGATAGCGCAGCTAGCTGCTATAGTGATACCTCGGTAATCCATTCCAAGATTGTCGTCGTTTACCACAACCATCGTTATCCAAGATGCGAATTTCCGCAAGCATATTGCATGTAAAATATGATAAAACTCATTTAAATGTCATTAAAATATGATACATATAATTTATTCAATTATATATGCAACAGTAATTATTAATCTATATATATATAAAGCAGAAATTCTGTGGGTTTGTGTGTTTGTTTGTTCACGATTGGAGTCCACACCGTTTGTCCGATTTGCATCAAACTTTGCGTACGTGTTCTCCGTGAGCCGGAAGGAAGCACTGTCAACTTTTCGTTCGCAAAATTTGCTGGGTTTGAACCAAGATCGTTCAGATAGATTTCCATAAGAAATACATGTAAAGTTCGATTTTATCGGTTGAAGACTTTATTTCTTCTGCAAAATTAAATTATAAGGAATAGTCGTATAAAATCAAAATAAGTACCAAAAGAAAGGAAATTGAATACAGATTCTTATTATGGTCGTGGAATATCGCTTTCGATTCGAAGTTGCGAGAATTTAGATATAATATACGAATATTTTGTAAAATTTTGAGGTTGTAAACAACCCGTCCCCCTGACGACCAATGCGATTGTTGATTCCGAGTTCCGGCGTTTTCCCATAAGAATGCATATGTATTTAGGCCCTTTTATAAGCAAATGACGATATGAAGAGGATGACAATTTTCAGAGATTATAATTATATCAGTCACGAACAATTTGTAGTGATGAATTGCAGGGGCAACAAACATGCGTAGCACCGTAATAAATTAGTGGAGATGTAGGAGCAACTTTTTATTTATCATTTCGGACTCTTGACAATTATACGATTAAAGTTACCAGAATCGGAAGTTGAAAATCTTGCAAACTTACACATTACTTTGAGACATGTTAATAATAAGAGGGAAATTCAATATTGATTCACATTCTTATTGTTGATTGTAGATTTCGGCCTCGAATTTTGATTATAAAATTTTTGTTTTCGATAACCTGTCCCGTTGGACTAAACTACGAGATGATGCGAGGTGTTATTTTCTCTTTTGTACAAATAGGTATACTATATTTAATCCGACATCTATTTTCCCCGTTGAGAATCAACGGGCACTTCAGCTAGTAATAAGATAAATAAGCATGAAAGACGTTTTTAATTGTCAATCATCACCAGAAGGCGTCGCGAACCAAAGACTATCGTTACCGAAGGCATTGCTTGATCACAGACACTCGTTGTTAACCAAGTACGTCGTTAAATGAGGTCGTCGTTAACCAAGGTAACACTGTGCTAATAATAATCATATCGGTAACAAAACTTGAGTGGAAAGATATTAACCCATGGTACATAAAATTCAAGCTTATATTGATGACAAGTGTATGCGATGGAAACAGCGAGTTTGTCGTGGAGGGATTTACGTAACTCTCAAGAATTTATCAACATTTTTAGGTTACTGTTCAATGATTTGCGATTCTGTAAAAAGTTAAAGACATTCTTATAATTTTGAAAGGCGGATGGAAGATTATGATTTTTTCCTCTCTCCGAAGATATTTAACAAGGTTAATATTAAATTGTGTGATTTTCTCCCAAGGTTGATGCATGTTTTTTTAGGGCATCTCAGTAAAATGGAATCTATAGCATGTGCAGCTAAGCATGAAACAACTTGAGTACCTCAAAGTCGCAGTCAAGGGTCATGAATTGTTTTTGCGGCTGAAGATCTTCATATCCGTGGAGAATGTTATTCATTTTGTATTTTATTTCTTACATTGTATAGATGCCTATTCACTTAATCCTCAGGAAAGAGGATCGCTATTTTCTGTTTTTCATAATATATAATTTGAAAATCCGTTAATCCATTAAGTTTATTTCCGTCTTTATTGTGAGTAGAGGGCGTTATGAATTCTTTTTCACCATATCATATAGTAAAGCATTGGAGAGAATTCTTCGTAGTTGCTGTAATCGTTTTTTCTTGATGAATCATATATATCAAAAGCAAATGTCTGTCCGTCCCCCTATTTATCTCAGGAACAGCATGACTCAGAGATATGAAACAAACTGCATTGTGTTTTTACGATGCTGAAACCTCCAGGAAAACTATTCTCATCTCTGTGAAGGTCCGGGTTCGAACCCAGGAGCCCATAATACGTTTCCATAAAAGATGTACGTAAATTACGTATTCATTACTTGCAGAGGTTGTTCCTTTTACAAAATTAAATTAGAAACAATGGTCCTACGACATTAAGACAAGTGTCTAAATTACGTATTCATTACTTGCAGAGGTTGTTCCTTTTACAAAATTACATTAGAAACAATGGTCCTACGACATTAAGACAAGTGTCTAAAGAAAGGAAAATAATCATAGAATCTTATTTTAGTCGTGAATCATTCATATAAAATATCGCGAGAACTTTGATAAAATACACGTAAAATTCGTAAAATTTTTCGGAAATAAGCAACTCATCCCTTTGACGACCAAGGCAATTTTTGAACATTGATTTCATGAGTTTTCCCATATAAATGCACGGGGATAATCAGTATACTTTTCCATAAGTAATGTACGTAAAATAGGTGTTCGTTACCTGCAGAGGTTGTTTCCTTTAACAAAATTAAATTGGAAACAATGTTCCTACGAAATTGAGACAAGTGTCTAAAGAAAGGAAAATGATTATATATTCTTACTTTAAACGTGAAATATTGTTATAGGTCCGAACTTTGAGGATTTTGATAAAACACAGAAATTTCGTAACATTTTTGGGAAATAAACAACCCATCCCTTTGATGGCTAAGGCCATTGTTGAATGTTGATTTCATGAATTCTCCCATATAAGAGCACGGGGATAATCAGTTCTTATCATTTTTATAAGAAATGTACGTAAAGTAGGCTTTTATGACTTGAAGACGGTGGAATAAATATCATAAATAATGGTGAGAAGTATATTGAGTTATTATGATCATGCGATGGAATTTTTTTGTGCTTAGAAGGACCAGATATATACTATAATAGATACATTTTTAAACTAAATTAAGTCCCGTCATGCTTGACGGGGGCGTTTACTAGTTAAATAATATTTAGCAATTAATTTCTTTTGGTGAGCAAATCATAATTTTAATCTATGACGTTTAATCTTTTTATATGATGAAATTGAATGAAGGATTTGGAAATAAATCTACAGTAAAACTCGGTTAAGACGCTTTTCAGGGTAACATATTGAAACTGCGTTATAAGCGGGATAGCTATTTAACCGGGATACGATCAGCTTTTCGGATGAAGAGAGCTCTTTCCCTTTCTCCTATGTTACTTCATTGCAGTGATTTTCACCCTACAATGGAGACATTTTTGACAGAGAGGAAATTAGGGAAGAATAACGAATTTTTCGATTGCGGTAGAGATAGACCATCACAGAACACGATCTTTGATGAGACTAAATTGCCCACCAAATATGTTCTGCTTTGCCGCTCTAATTTATTCGATAAGTTTACCACTTGAGATTGCCGAAAGGAAAAATCGCCAAGCGACTTAATCTAAAATTTCTCTACACTGAGACAAGACTATTTCTCACGAGATATTTCTATTTTTCTGTATCTTTATTTTCAACTCACAGCAATCGCGAACAAAAGATCCTAAAGGAACCACATTAGAGGTGGAGCTGGAGGGGAGAGCGGAGAACGGCGATGCAGTTAATGGAGACAATATCTGATCTTTCAGATGAGGCGGAGGATTGACTGTGTATTGGCTATTGGTTGCAGTGCATATGGGAAGGAGAAAACTCCGCTTTACTTTAACTTCCGCTTAACGCCTTAAACGGTATTTTTACCTAATTTTTCTTATGAAAGGGAGTGGGACCGAGAGAAAACCGCATGTTAAGCGGAAATTCCTTAACGGGTTTTACCGTAGCAGCTTACAATAGAACTTATTAAATTCAGCAGTACAGTGAGTTTTCTGCTTATATTTTATCATCATTCATCAGTTTAATTAATTTTCAGCTCTTAACTATAGCATACTATTGTGTACTCAATTCTTTCGTGTACGAGTATCTCTCCTTTCCAAAGTCTAAGAATACGAAAACGCATTTTATCGACTACCTGAACCACGATTCTAGAGCCAGTGTAAAAAATAGTATCCGGAAATATTCTATGGAAAGGTTGAAGAAATGATGGATAAAAGAGTTGATTTGAAAGGTAATTCAAGTATAAGTATTTGAGCGGTTAGTGAAAGTATAGGATTTATCTCTTCTGAATGGCTGAAGTAAACTGGAAGTGGGTTCCGTAATACCTTGTTCTTAAGTTTTACGACAGGGGAAAAATGTTGAGATTTGTACGTGTAAATGATTGTAGTTAACGTTTTCCTTTCTCTCTTAAGAGAGCTCAACGTCCAATGAGATATTTCCCAACTTAAGAAATGTATAGATCCGCGTAAAGCTACAATCAAAATGCATCTCGTGCGTAGGGTTCTTTTATTGCAACATGGTTACACAATTATACTCCAATCTATAATGCTGTGCTGCCAAACAAAACGCAAAGAGATCTCTCAAAAATTAATCTACTCACAGGATAGAGGATCTCTATATATTTATTGAATTGTAATTTATTTCCGTTTATCGAAGGCTTTCTCGAGTTTCACAGAGCTTTGATGTTTTCTAAGACTAATTCTTTAGGGGAGTTAAAGATTTTCAAAACTCATCCAAAAGTTTTTCTCTGAATTCTTTCTTATACAGATAAACCTGATTCGGGTATTATTTGCTATATTCTTTTAAAGCTGGAGCATTTTCTATGCAGCCATATTTATAAACTTTTCGAAGTCGAAAGCCCATATGTCCGAGTGGTGTAAAATCACTTTGGTCGCGTTTGAAATGCCTTTTTGTATAGATTGTACATGTAAAGGAGCGATGTGGTATTACTCTCCTGGAGGACATTTCTAATCTTCTTATGGAATCCTATCCTAATGATAAAAATCCTTATATATCTATATAGCAAAAAGAATATCAACTTCCACCTTTTTCAGATATTATGAAAGCGCTTGACACAAATCTGTTTCTCGTTCATTCGAAATGTCACCTCTATTTACCGACGTGTGAGTGTTCTGCATTTTCCGTTCGTCTACTAACGAACTGTCATTTCATTTCTAGCATTCACGGCGCCCATTCCGACGCCTCTTATCCATTTTACTATGGTTGACAACATAATCGCAATAGCGGCAGATTGCAAGTGGCGGAAAAAAATTGGTTCGTTACGTCAAGTCTCGAGTCGCAAGATCGTTTGCTATGAGCGCGTGTTGGTAAGATGAGTATGCACTCAAGGAAAAAGTGGATAGAGAAATTAATTGAGTGACCAATTGATGAGGGACATTTGGAAGGACTAAACGCGCCATTCTTACAGTCTCCGATAGGGCGGCGCTGCGATGCATTGACGGCAACAGTATTGTGATGAGCATTTCCTTATTATGTCCAACGTTTCTCTCTCCACCTCTCGACCGCTTTCTCTCCCAGTGCTTTTTAAAATTTAACTCGACCGCTATTCTCCCCTTCAATCATCTCCTTGCTATTTGTTCTCTTTCTAAGGCTCCTCTCAATTAATTTTAGGAGCGTGGAAGAACGAGAAGAGTTGGACCACCGTGCGTCTCTTTGGGTCACAGATAAACCCCAGCGGTAGTTTTGCATTCATGAAGCCCATGATTCCTCTTTCTTCTTCTTGTTGAATTTGCGGCCACTAATTCCTGAACGTTTGCTCTCAACAGAGCAAACGTATTTAGCGCGTTCATTAGAATTACCTGTCTGTAATTCATTTTATAGAAGATTGTATTGAGTATACAAAACACAATACGCTGAGTTATTTTTATCTTCAAAAATGATCAAATAAATTTAATATTTAAAGGAGTACATATATATAGGATTAAGGAAACATCGTTATTAAGATGTAGAATGCTTTTCCTCTTTCAGAACAATGGCGGTGTCCCACACAGAGGGCAATGTAGAGGAGCACAAGGACGAACGTTTAAATCTTCGTCTTTCCTTTTCATTTGAAAGGAAAGACATCCGATTCTCCATTGTCCGAGAAACCGTTCTTCTGCTTAAGACTCTTACCTCCTCCTTTCTCTTGCTCCTTCCTTTCAGAGGTCTCTCAAGCATCACGGGGGAAGAAATCTTATCATCTGCTCGTTGTTAATTCACATCCCTTTCTCTTTGCGTTCACTCCCCAATTCGTGGCTTCTCCGAGGCATTCTTTAGTGTACCAGGAACGGCATTCTCCATTATTTGAACTATTAATATTAGATGTTCACGTCTGGAAGTGAATTAATAAGTTTCGACAGAAGGAATTTCTGTAAGATCGAAAACTCAAACAATGAGAATGACGATCGATAAAAATCTCAAGCTATGAAATAGCTCGTGCCTAGTTGATTTAATTGGTCGCCCCTGTGTTATAGGTTATGAATAGGAAGCTTACAACTCAACATGAGCTTCAATACTGAAGGATGATCATAAAGAAATAATTTCGAAAATTTGATAGGATAACTCAAATCTCGGAATGAATACATTGGAGAAAATATTTGCGCAGACTAAATGAGATTGTTAAGGAAACCATTTAAAAACTTACGTATGGATGATAATTAAGGATTGAGACATTCTATTAATTTTGTAAATGTGCTATGGAGGTGGTTATCTTCAGATTTATCCAATGTTATTGACCAGGTTATTAAATTTATTATTTATGGCGCATGTTATTTTAATACCTTCAGAGTTATCATGTATCGTATATGGTATAAACGCTCCCGATTGTAGCAATTTTATTTATCCGTTTATATTTTTTAATTCCTTCCAATTAAACTTTTTATTATTATTTTAATTATTCTTATATCGCTTTCAACTCTTTTCGACCTAATCTGGTCCACTTTTATAGCACATATATGACGTCTGTTTTTAAACCGGAGCTCCGTGAGTGGTTGAGTTATTAAAACTTTGAGAAGAATGCCCACATATAGTTTAGATGCAATACATGTCTCTGGGTAAGAAAGTGAGTTCAGCAATTCCTTACATAGTTGGGTATTGGGTTTATAGTGTATAATAAATTACATTACTCCTCGGTTCTGGCAACCAATCACATTTCTTCGAAAAGTTTAGAATTTTTCAGTTTCTAATATGTCTTGAAAAACTTTGATCTCCATTTCTTTTTATCTCACATCAGGTACCACTCGGCCAACAAGTTAATAAAAGTCGTCCTTTAAACTCTATTACTTGAAATAAAGCTATTCTGAGGCTTTACGTATCAAAAAGAATAATTGAGGTAATTAAATGGGACTCGTCGTAAGACATTTCTTATCTGGCAAGGCCGCTCTGGACGTTTCCTTGGCGCGCTGCTTTCCATCTTCCTCTTTCAGTTCTCTCTTTTACGCGTCCAAGGGAGGCTGTGGACCAGAAGACATCTTGCTCGATATATAGGTCAGTAGCTGCATAACTGACTGAGAAGCATCGAGCGTTTTATGTCCTGGTTGGGTTTTACGATTGTATTTATGATAGCAATGGTCTGACGGGTGATTTTATTAGTTCCGTTGCTATATGGATCCCCTTCGCCTTCTTTGTCATGTACCCACTCTTTCTATAACTAAAATGATCATTATTTTTCTTTATCGATACAGTTTTCACGATAGTAGTCATTACTTTACTCTAAATTTTGTCTACACAGAATATATTCCCTTCGATAAATCAATAGCTTTTTAGAGAATACTGCAATTGCTAATCTTTAAGACTTTCTTATATATTTACAGAACGTAGTTCATATTGATTATGACGTTACATACGAAAAATGTATATTTAAAATAAAACAGATTTTTTTCTCTTTGAAACATATCAATAATGATCCTTTCCTAAATATTCCTAAAGTGTAAACTCTGAATTTATATATTAGTCCTGAGTGGCTCATTATTGTAACCCATTTATCATTATTGTTGCATTAGTTTTCAAAAGACAACTACTTAGATGACGATCCTATCCCTCCATTTCTACTAGAGAATAATCTATACTAAAAACGTTCGATATTAATATCATTTCCTAAAGCTGAGAGTTGATAGTATTCGCCCAAAGGAAATATCGCAGTTAACTACCTGTAACAAACTGATAAGTTTAAGCTATGAATGTGTTACATACTTTTTTTCTTAGATCGCTTTTCTCTCATGATTGCTTTTAAGGCGGAGCTCTTCGTTTGACCGACACTCACTTCATTGAACTATGGTACCAATATTAGCACGTAATGTCTACTATTATCTAAACAAAACTTCCAGTGAGTCGAATTCCATTGCTATTACAAATACCTTGCATAGGAAAGTTAAATTGTAATCAGTGGCGTATATATTACATTTTTCGGCCATAAAGAAACATAATGGTGTTACATTATCTATGAATCAGCTCTCACCGATTAATGTAAATTAACATCAGCGGACCAAGTAGTGAGAAATGCTACTCTCACAGTAAAATCCTCTGCTGCTATTTATCGTTATATTTATCCTGTTACTATTCAGAAAATGTAAGTTTTTTAATTAAATTTTAACATTCTCCATCTATTACAATGCGCCCACAGGTTCGGAAATATAAAAAACGAAATACCATTGTAAATTATATCCAATATACTTCCATTTCTACTCCGACTTTCGACCGAGTCGCGCCTTTTTTGTCGAATACATTACCAAACACGACAAAAATGTAGGTGTTGGGATTCGAACACAGAACTCTCAGCATGCGAAGCATACACTCTACCACTGAGTTACACCCCCTTGTGATGTTACGAGCAGTTTTGAGGTAAATGAGCTGAAGCTGATGGCTGCGTTATAAACGAATAGTAGTAGTATTGTTAAAAGTGCTTCGACAGCTGAGGTCATTTCGCACGTAGGCCCCCACCGGGAATCGAACCCGGGACCGCTTTCACCGAAATCGAACGTGTTGCCCACTTGACTATCCGGGAGCCCCATATGGACTAACTAGCTGACTGAAGTGCCCGTTGATTCTCAACGGGGAAAATAGATGTCGAGTTAAATGTAGTATACCTATTTGTACAAAAGAGGAAATAACACCTCGCATCACCTCGTAGTTTAGTCCAACGGTACAGGTTATCGAAAACAAAAATTTTCTAATCAAAGTTCGAGGCCGAAATCTACAATCAACAATAAGAATATGAATCATTAAGGAATTTCCCTCTTATTATTAACATGTTTCAAAGTAATGTGTAAGTTTGCAAGATTTTCAACTTCCGATTCTGGTAACTTTAATCATATAATAATTATATGATTAAAGACAATTATTGTCAAGAGTCCGAAATGATAAATAAAAAATTACTCCTACATCTCCACTAATTTATTACGGTGCTATGCATGTTTGTTGCCCCTGTAATTCATCACTACAAATTGTTCGTGACTGATATAATTAAAATCTCTGAAAATTTTCATACTCTTCATATCGTCATTTGCTTCTAAATGGGAAGCATGGGGAGGGGACAGAACAACATTGATTTTATTATATAGGTCACTCATACGATCTAGACTTGACTATGGCTCTGTGGTAGGTATATGCATCAGGATACCCTTCATATTTAAAGGGACTAACAACGGTACATAACCTAGGGCTCAGGATGGCAACAGGTGCCTTTAGAACAAGCCCGGTGTGGAGCGTATATGCTGATGCAGGGGAACCTCCCTTGGAAGTTAGACGGAATATTTTGATGTGTAATTACCTGTCAAAAATTTTAGCTTCCCCCTCTCACCCATGTTTCAATATTGTTTTTAATTCAAGGTTTTTAGACATTTATAATAGACGAAGAAGGGTTACCAAACCGCTATGTGTACGTTTTAATGATTTTATTCAAAACACCAACACTGACCTCCCATCGGTGTACTCAATAGAATACCCAAAAGTCCCACCTTGGTTACTGGCTCAACCTAAAATTTTAAACCTTTTAAACCGACTTAAGAAATCCAGCACCAATAACCTTGAGTACAAACAAGAATTTTACAAATATCTCAATGAGCACCGAGAACTTACACCCGTCTACACGGACGGGTCAAAATCGAAGACAGCATGTGCATGTGCTGTGACCTCCTCCCATCATGGAGTCATAAAAGAAAGGTTAAACCCTTTATCCTCCATCTTTACGGCTGAGCTACATGCAATAAGACTGGCACTCCTAAATATAGATGGAAACACTGGCTCTTTTCTTATCTGTTCAGACTCTCTCAGTGCTTTACAGTCCATTACAGCTCTCTCCCCGTCACACAAAATAATACAAGACATCCTAAGTGTCCTAAACTCATTAAACAAAAAGGGCATTATCATAAAATTTACATGGGTCCCTGGACATGTGGGAATTACAGGGAATGAAAAGGTGGATGCTGCTGCCAAGGAGGCCTTAAATGACAAACTGTGCCCCTATCTCAAGTGACGATCTGCGGGCATATCTTCGAAAAGTTGTTCTTGAGCAATGGACAGATTCATGGAGAAACGTTAGGTGCAACAAACTAAGAGTCATCAAATCAGTGACATCAGCATGGACCTCCTCATTCAGGAGCAGTCGAGTAGAGGAGGTGGCTATCACACGCCTGCGGATTGGACACTGTGCCCTGACCCACTCTTACCTTTTCTCTGAGGAGAAAATACCGCCCC
>KZ308314.1:668493-712286 GCA_000376725.2 Ladona fulva
CGAAACGAAAGCTTTATTCTACGACAATAATAAGAATCTGTATTCAATTTCCCTTCTTTTGATACTTATTTTGACTTTTTACGAATAATCCTTCTAATTTAATTTTGCAAAAGAAATAAAGTCTGTACCCGATAAAATCGAACTTTACATGTATTTCTTATGGAAATCTATCTGAACGATCTTGGTTCAAACCCAGCAAATTTTGCGAATGAAAAGTTGACAGTGCTTCCTTCCGGCTCACGGAGAACACCTACGCAAAGTTTGATGCAAATCGGACAAACGGTGTGGACTCCAATCGCGGACAAACAAACAGACACACAAACACACAAACCCACAAACCCACAGAATTTCTGCTGTATATATATAGATCTGCTTTGTATATATAGATTATGAAAGGAACGACTGTGGCAGAGAGTCTATGCGTAGTAATGACAATCTGAGTTTTTGGGGATGAAATTATAATATCACTGGAAATAATAACGACTGTGAATAATACTATTGCGAATAATACGACTTTGAGCTATCACTAAATATTAATCTGAAATTTAGCGTAATGTAATGTAAATGAAAAAAAAGCTAGAAATAATAAAAAAAACTTTTAGAAGGATATTACAATGGTTGGAGCGATGAATAACGGTTTAAAGTGGTTCGACATTGGAAGTTTGAACGAAATCGGAACTGAACCTGAATTTGGTTTTTGTTGAACTACAGGGAACACAGCAGCAAAAATATTACCTGTTCGTTGCTCTGATCGTTAATATATTCGTATAGAGCCGTTTTTTGAGTGATTTAATTATGAAACAAAATCATTCATAATTTATTTGAAAGATACTTTATTAGGAATGGAACTTAGGTAAATTCTACAATTCTACTAATATCATAAGGCAAGAATAACTGGGTATCAAATCTAACACTTTATACCAGCTCAACGATTCTAGCAGTAGTCTTACTTACCCTGGCATTAGGTCCTGCTCTAACACGAAACGTTCGTCAGGCAGATGAATTGTATGTACTCAAAGGTCTATCATAGATTCAAACTATGAGTAAACTAGAGAATCAAATATAGAGAAATGTGATTTCTTCAGTTACTTGATTTGAGCGGAATTATCTATTTTCAAGATTTGATCGTTTAGCATATCACTTTTAGATAATTTAATTGACAGAAAAGATGATTGAAAATTTACAAGAGGAAAAAGACCGAAAGGTTTTCGGACTTTCCGCACTTATTTCTCTGTGATGTATATTTACGTACTATTTTTACGCTGGAGGGTATTCAAAATGTTTGGTTGGGTATTTAACTTGTTTTTCGTGGATAAAAAATTATAGCTTTTTATGTGGCAACATTTTAGAAACATCCTTTGTCTCTCCGCTACGGACATACCCTTCCGATATATTTGCTCCGTTTCATACTAGAATAAAAAATCTTACCGATGCTGATCGTGTTCTTGATTCTTTGTTCTTTTGCCAAAGCAATGAGGCGAATACGTTTTTTTGTCCTCGGCGATAGTTGGGCTGCTCAAACTATTACTTCCCTTTCTAAGATCAACTTTTTATTTTTCTCTATTTTCGCTATCCTTAAGGCAGTGACCTCGTTAACTCCCTTCCACTTAAGCCGCTGTTTCGCAGGATCACGGTGGAAAATGTCATGCACAGTGGTACTTGCCTCAGTAGCCTTATTTCCGGATTTCGCTATCTTCGAGCTCCAATTTATTCATCCGGCTCTATTCGGATTCGGCCCTTTCTCTATTCCTTAAATTATGTCCAAAATATTGCCTAAGTATAAATAGTCAAAAGGAAATTTTAAAACTGATTTTCTCTTAACTTTTCCGACCCTTATGTACGTATTACGTATATGTTAACTTGGACCCAAAATTTCTAACTTTTTGGACTTTCCGAACAAAACAATACCTAAATTCCATAACCTGTGCTGATAACAAATTTTTTACTATGTTTTAGATATTTTTCGATGATTTAAAAGCTTTTTTGAACAAAATTTTTCGCTGATTGTAATAAAATTTTTGTTTTTTAAATTGGGTCATAGAAACCCCCCAGGTTGGGGCTACTTGGACCCAAGCTCCTTTTTCCATTGACTAAACAATGTAAATATGTAGTGGGCCTAAGTAGGACATAGGGTCTGGAAATATAACTCTTTAGAGACATTCTGAGGCCATTAAATGATCATTTAATTGCAAAAACTCAATGAATAAATCGAAAACACTATATGGAACCATATGTGAAATAATGATGTCTTGGAATTTGTATAATTTTCGGTAACAAATTGTGAGAAGTATACACAAGGCGATAAAAAACACCCCCTTTTAATAAGTTTCGGTGGAACAATTTTCCTGTCTGTATGACACCACTTGTACTGCAAAAGGTCTTTCTTTTGGCCATTTCCAGCCTTTTCTGCTTTGGGTCCAAGTAACCTCCCCAGGGCTCAAGTGTCCCCGGTTTACGTGTATGTTCTTCTTCACTATAGATTTGTCCTTTTCTTTTGATAGCTGTGATACGTATATTTTCAATATCGATCACACTTTCAAGGCAGTAGAATACCTCGCCAATTTGTTAGTCATTGAACCTAATTAACGTCACTTCCGGAGAGCATTAATTTTCTTTGCGCCTATTTTTGTAGTCATTCGACTCTGAGGTCGAACGTTAGACATGAAAGGTTAAGCCCCTTTTAACATTGTCTACGAGACACACTTAAGAAAAACGCCTCCTATCAGCGATTATTTATTTTTAATGGCTGGATTACACGTTTAGAAGGCTAAGCACTGAAGGGGAATTAGCACGGTAATGCGAACGGTACCGAAGAAGAAACTTTCCATCGCTTTAGCTTTGAAATGATTTTATTCACTTGTTGAAAATCACCTCTACAGTGATCATTTACTGTTCCCTTTCTTCGTTTAAATTGTGGATTAAAGTCGATGATAAAAAAATTCATCATAAAGTTGCGTACCATAGGATTTGCCAAAAAACGACAAACTATGGAGGATTGACTTATATATGCTAAAATTTGAACTTTGTTTTAAATATTATTAATAATAATTATTATATAAGGCTTTGTATTTTTTATTGAAGGCTGGCCATTAAAGTTCAAACAATAATGTTTTTATTATTCTTTATGTACTTTTAATAATTATTATACTTTCTGTTATTCCTCTGGTTTTTTGTTATGCTATTTCATTGATAAAAGCAGACTTTTCTAACTCAACCTAGCCTGATTGGTAGGCTAATGTTGGAAAATCCTTTTTAATCGTTACAGTAATGATTTACATTCTTATGAATGGGTCAAAACCTATAATGAAACGAATACTATGCATTCAATCTTGAAAAAATATTTTAGTTCAGCTTTTCTCAGATATGGGTAAATATATTGATTTTATTTTCTTAGATTGAAGTTAATTGTAGTCAATAATTTTTAGTTATTAATTTAATATTATTACCGTGTAATATCCCCAGAGGTTAGTTGGAAGAGAGGCCATTTTTGCCTTACCTCACCGTAAGAGTAGATAATAAATATAATATATTTTACGTTAACGACTAAGGTATTAAGAAGGATTTAGATTTCTAGAAAATCGCCTAGTGGCGATAATCTTTCGATGAATGTCTTTCCCGATTTCTCGATGAAAATAGAATTGAATACGAAATCACGAAAATCTCTCATTAATGTACTGAATAAGATAACATTGACATCAATGAATTTTAATGAGAGAAATAAAATTTTAAAATAATCGAAGACATTGAGTACATATCATGGTCGTTCTCTTTTTAAAATGTTGACGGATCAAATTAACAGCATGTGTATTTTATTCTTATCGACTGGATGTCCTCCGTCCATTTCTGCATTTGCTTCAGCCAATCGCTGATTACGTATTTAATTATTTATGAATAAAAACTTGCTGAAAGAAAATGAAAATGGTCACAGTATAAATCCACAAAGCATAAGTGACAATATGTAGTATTTTCCATGTTGAGTGTTTTTGGGGTAAAGAATAAGAATGAATAAAATTCTAGACACCGTGTTGGTTACCAAAGTTATGCATTGCGAAGCATTCGAATGTTTGAGTAACTTGAGTGGAACGTACGAAAAAAATAATAAATAATTCACATATCTTGGGAGAACTTGCAAGAATTTCTAAAATATCTATAGAATCAAAGCCTAGAAAATTCTAGATTCAAATGGGTGGGTGGGCATAAATTGTCCTCAGCACCGAAACCTTCAACGTAAAAGTCGTTCAGTTTGTATTAAAAATATGATAATTAAGTTGAACGAGAGCGGAATACATACTTAACTTTTTATGTGCTATAAATTAAGTATGCAAAACAAATCGTGCGGTTGATATGGCACTAAATCACTTGAGTGCATTCCTAACAAGCAGATTAATGCGTTCTACTAGAAGGCCGTTCACACTCGCTTACGTAATGGCAAAAAATATCAGATTGCTTATAAATGCAATACCTGCATTTGCGTCTTAGAGTTTTTTAAAACCTTATACGTGAAAATGATATTAATGCCTGGATCCTTGAAGCTATTTTGGCTAGAATTTTATTCTAAACCGATGTGCTATCGGATGTAGTCATAGTAGACTATGTGACGTTCTTAGATTTCAGTTAAGTTTTTTTTTAGATTTAATGAAGGAGACAATTAATCAAACTCTGATTAATAGATTTTCTCCCCAAAATCAAACGATTTTGTCGCTATTCTAGCGACTTTTTCTAACTTTTATTTCTATTTCTGCGACGCTTTGCCCTCCATCCGGCATGCTCTGTTTCGGCCAGTATTCACTAGTAGGATTCTCTCATGTTTCCTCCGTTTTCTATTTTAAGGGTTGAATCTAACGATGAAAAGGAGCGAGTTCTGGTCGGATTTAATACTAAAAATTCAATTATTATGTAGTGTATTATTTTTTGCCGGCGAATTTTTATATGGAGATGCGGCACACAGGAGGTATAAGCTACGACATTCATGACAAAGATACGTAGGTTAATAGTGCGTTTCCAATTTAAAGTATCCGTGATAAAATATTATAGTTTCGAATTCTCATTCCGAGGCGATACTCCGCAATATCTCGTATTGAGGGCCAGCTTAGCAAATAAATCTTGTTCTATATTTGACGGATCTCCATCACGTCCTTTCCTTGAACAACCGATTCACTTTCCTTTTCGAATACGGAAGTCTTTTCGCCTCCGCTCCAATCCTGGCTTCCTAATTAACTCGCGCAGCCTTTTGTCATTCTGTTCCCAACTCCTCCATAAAATGAAAATGGGTGTTCTAGATGAAGATTGAGCGCCAATAATGTCCTGATTTCCTCCGTTGGTTTTTTAATTTCCGCTAAGGTCGCCGATAGGTCACGAGGGACTCCTGGTGATCGGCGGCCCGCCACAAGTGGTCTTCAATTGCCTCCTCATTATTGGGACGGAAGAGTTTTCCTCCCACCACTTCCCTCCCATTCATTCTCCATCACATCCTTTCCTTGCCACGTGTGCTGTTTCGTTTGGATAGAGTCGAGCGATTTGCAGCTCCCTTCGTCCCGAGAGAGGTTTCTACCGAGTACTGGTTCTTTTGAACTTTGCGCAGCGGAAATGTTAGAGAGAGACTTTGGTTGTCGACACGCTGGGTAAACATGTCTTCCCCTAAATGTAAATTGCGTTTTTCCTCAATTGGTTCGCATAACCTGCTTAGAGCGAGTCCAGTTCAACGAGCAAAGATTTGCATACATCCGAGGAAATATTAGGCGTGAAAGCTGTAACTCTTTAATGGCTGGTTGACCCTGCAAGTATTACCATTCTTCAACGCAGGCTTTTTCACGGTTCGTTGTTTATTGCGCTCCCCAAAGAGTTGAGTCCTACAGCGAAACGTCTTATCCACTAATCCCTTGTACTTTTAATTGGTGAAATTAATCAACTCCCATTATTTTCTGTGCAGCATGCTTTCGGTCGCTCATAAAAGAAAAAGAGAATTCTTTACAAAAGGGCAAGCTTCATTTACATCTTCATCCACTCTGCAAACCGAATTACAGTGTGTGGCAGTGGGTATAAACACCGAGCATTCGAACTATCTCTTTAGCTTATTGTCATCGCGTATCATATGCGGAGAGAATGAGTTTTTAGAACGACTTGTTCTAGCGTCTATTTTACGCTCATTTTCGGATTGGCCGAAGTTGCAGGGGTTCGCATAATGCCGATTAGCAATCGTAACCTCGTTTCTAATTCTTTCTTTCAACGATTCTCAACCTACGTCTGAGAGCACTTTCGTTACGCTTACTTTTTATTGTAAGTTCGCCAAGTTACGACTGAATGATTTTCGGGACCTTTCCTAAAGTTTATTTCAGGGGCAATTCAAAGATACACCATGGAAAGAGAAAATTACTTGCAAAGAAATTCAAAAGGCATTATCTTGTGTTTGAAGTTATTGTAATGATAAGAATGAAAACATAATCATTTAGAAGGGTATCCATGAATATTAGATAGAGCGTATAATATCTCTTTAACCAAAGAATCCTGAGACATTCTCTCTAGCAAAGATGTGCATTTTAAAATGCGAACAATGGTGAAAATATAAAAACTGATTCAGTCATAGATATATTTAGTTAACTGAATACTAATTTTAATGAGACATGTCGAGATATATTAAAAAAAATATATTTATTAACGCAGAAATTTAATTGTACAATTTTTACACAGATTCTATAACTAGAAAACGTCACATAAGAAATGTTTTTCGCTTTCTTCTGGTAGATTGTAGCTTGAATAGAAGTTCTCTTGTAGCTAAAATTTCCTTAATTAAAAAAAATAATAGTGAATCGAAGAAAATAAGAATGCCCCTTTTTATATTTTTCTTTACTTGTATTATTAAAGATAGCATATTTCTTGATATTATCCAACTTTGCAGGATTAAATTTGTCGAAATTATGCTGTAAATAAAAGTGATTTTTATTCATTGGCTAGTTTGGGGCGATTTATTTTTATTTCATACCTCCTCCTCGATAAGCTAACTTTATTTATCGGTCCAAGCTTGGATTCTACAAAATAGGAAAACTGGCTGCGTAATATAACTTTATTCCGTTAGGAGGGGTCTTTTAATCTTTTACTCAATTATTCAATGATTTAATTTAAAATCAATTATAAGAGGAGTAAGAAATTATTACACCATTAGCTTAATTGTAAAGATTCGAGTTGATCATTTTTGAAAAATTTCAGACTCATATTTTTAACACAAAAGTTCAAATTTTCATAAGTCGATACTTCTGAATCCACAATAATCTGAATCTTGAGAGCTTATACCGTCCCATTTTATTGAGAAACAAGTCAGAATCATTAAAATTTTCGTTACTCTCGAAGAGTCGTTGAAAATAGTCACATTCATCTTCATCAGAAATTTCCGTTTCATCAGTTATGGCGGAGTACATAATCCTGCCAAACCACACAGAAAGCATAACTTTACTACAATATTCACGGATGAAAACCCGTGAAAACGCGAAAAAAAAGGGAAAGAATTAATCCGCGAGATTCAAGGATTCTGTTTCGGAATCAAACATTGGGGTATGGACTGCGCCACACCTACCGCGGATTGTTCCAACAGTGAAATATTTTATTCACATTCATCCCCATGCCAACGTAATTTTTTTATTATCGCTAGAATTTTTTTCGACGCAATCACATCTAAAAAAAGAGAGACCTTTGTTTAATCGGTCGCCATGGGGATGCCCTGGTGCGATACAGAGTCATTAGCCTGACTGATGACGCCGACTAGCTCTGGACTGATTGCTCTGAGGAGTTGGACTGACGTCTCTGAGGTCTTCTGCTGCCTCTTCTCCTAGTTCCACCTCCTTCGTTCTCCGCCCTCACTCTAAACATGGCGTAAATGGCGTAGATGCACACTCCGAACGTGGCAAGCACTCCGATGCCAATGGCTATCAGAATCGCTATCACCTCCCACATGTTATCTCCCGTCAAACCGTCCAGAAAGTCCAACCCAAAGCTTGATTCCTCTTCCTCGTCTTCGGTGACAGTAACTTCATCCTGCTTCGGGGGCGGTGGGGGAGGAGGAGGTGGCGGTGGGCGGGAGATGGGAGGTGGGGGTCGCGTTATCGAAGGCGGTGGGCGCGTCTTCGGGGGTGGAGGAGGCGGCATCTCTGCCACTGTCGTCGGGTGCTCCGGGATCGTAGCGGGGTATGTTTCGTCGATGTCTGTCACTTCCGGATAATAGGGCGAAACCGGATGGCTGGGAGGCGCCGGTGGTGCAGCGGGTGGCTGAGTGGGCGGGTCGGGGGCCGCCTTGCACTTGACCCCGTCCGCGTTGTGGGAGACTGGGAAGCGGAAGCCGGGGATGAGGTTAAGCTCTCCTCCTCCAGTCATGTTACCTACCTGTAAATGGAAAATGCTGCCTTGAATCGAAAAATCCAGAATTTTAGTGCGGAGAACATTTTTGAAGTCCATAAGGATTTTGAAATTCGCATAAAATGATTTGATTATTCTCTATGTAGCATTGGAATCAATAAAAGAAATGAGATTAAAGCGGGAAAAATTTACCCAAAACCAAATGGAAACGACCGACCTGTGGCAATAAATAGTCTCCAAAGTGGCTCTCAAATATATTACGAACAGAGATATTTGTGATGTATCCACTCTGCTGTTAAGTCGATCAGATTCAGCGATACCTCTAGATTATTTTAGAAAAGGAGGAAGTCATGAAAAGTCCTAAGTACATTTTTGCCATAATTAATGCTTTGAAGCATCATAGGTATGTAAGACATTTAATGTCAGCTCACTATACGTTGAGGCCTTCACGCAGAATATTATGGATTTTATCGGTGCTGATATTGTTATTCCAGTTAGCAACTTGCGTGAGCTCCGAGAGAAAACTAAGAAGCGATTCAGGGAAGTGATTGCCAGGACGGCTAGTTACTTCTGGTCGTTTTTCCCTCTTAGTATTCGAGAAGCTAATAGCTGTTAGGGTGTGAGAAGATTATCGGTGCTTTTACACCCCCTGCCATGCGTCATTGGCGGTTTGCGGGGTTTAAATGTAAACGTAAATATTATGAAAATACCTTATGATTTACTTGATAATCTTTTATATCTATTATGTGGAGTTATATTTTGCAGATAATAAATTTTTTATACATATACGTAATTAGCTGGTTGTATATGAATTAATACGAGATAAATTAGCAAGTATACATACCGTAACATACCATTCGTACGTTTAAGGTAAAACAGTAATTAATGATAACTCGACTGTAAGACACATTCTATCATAACTTTTTAAATTCGAATAACCATAATTAATTCAATGAATAATTCAATGAAAGAGGACTCTAGGATGATCATTAAAATCATGCTACAGTTATGCATTTGCTTTTCTATGGATTGATGACAAGAATGTGATGATGTAAAGGGAGTAGGAACAACGAAGTTAGTGGAATTCTAATCCACCAACAGCTAAGCCATTATTATATTTTCATTCTATACTTCTGCTGAAACTTATCTTTTTTCTCTCTTTGATGGTTGTGCCAGAACTTCGATTACATTTATTCTTTGATATATTTTGTTCTCGAAAGAATTATGGAACTCGATTTATTTTGAACGATGTAACAGACGATAGTTTATAACGGCGCTTTGTCGCCCCATTTTTCCATTACATACATATTTTGAAGAGACCGTCAAGGCAAGAGAAGGAAATCAATAGCTCATATATAAATAATACAAATATTTAAATGAAATTTCGTTCATTTCAATAACCATTATTACTGTTCATGGACATCCTTCGCTTCCGGTCGATGTTAGATTGATTTATGTGAATATATAGGAAAATATCAATCACTAATATCTCCCATTGTCAACTTTTATGGAAATTCTAATAGGCATTATAACCAAACGCAAGGATAATAAAATGCTTTGATTTCATAGATCGTTTTTATGAGTCGCCTTGTGGTAAAATGGAATAAATATTTCCGCTTCAAATATTGCGGTTGGCTTTCAATCCGTTCCAACCTACCTGTATTCCTGCGCGACTTCAAAACCGCATTGAACGCCCAGTTTTCAAGCGTACGCGAAATGCGAATCATTAACTTTTCTTTGTTTGATAATGAATGGGATGGGTATATATTACGGCAACTCTTTTATGTGATCGATCTTTTTATTTGAAAGAGTTATTTTTTAGAGATATTGCTACAGGTATATAGAATATTATGTTCTTGAAAGCCGATAAATATATCGCAATATATTCCTACTTATTCTATGTGTGTGTGTGTTTTTATTTGTGGTGCGTCGACGGCTAGGGTCATTTAGCACCGTTTCTAATTTAGATTACTCGATCCAGATCGAAACCAGGTCGTTCGTTAATAAATAAATAGGTAAATAAATTAATTAAAATTAATACTCCAAGCCAAATGTAAACTTTTATTTTGTAATACTGCGAAGTATTAATTTACAAAATGTAAAGTGATTTTTTAATTCAGAATTCTTAAGTACTATTCAGGTATTCCTCAGTAAAGGTATGCTTCGAAGAAACTCAGAAGTGTGCACTACGCCGATAAAAGGATCCACTTACATATTGCTATTGAGGGAAATAAATAATTCATTTTTCAACAAGTTACATATCGTACTTAGCTCTATCATTAAGCGTAGTCTACGGTACATTAGCATAAGTTGATTTGAGTCTAAAAATAAGTGAGATCAGAATCCGAAAGCAGCTCTGGGGGGTAGTAGTAGTATTGTTAACCCGGGACCGCTTTCACTGAAGTCGAACGCGTTGCCCACTTGGCTATCCGGGAGCCCGAAAGCAACTCTGATTTTGTTATTTATCGTGAGTAGAACCCCTTATTTGCTTGAGATATGTGGCAAAATATTCATAACGTTACGAGAAACTTTGATGGGCGCTGAAGTTCAAGCTGAAATGTCGGGTATTGCATTGATGTCAGTGATTATCAATGAAAATAGGTTTATTGTGGAGATGAAATTGAGATTTTATTAACATTATCTTATATTCTTTGCCATGTCATCATACTGATTTTATATTGAGCTACCAACAGAATTCTAGCTACGGAGTTTTTCATAGAGCCTTAGCCATAGGAATTTAAGAGGAAATTCTGAAGCTATAATTTATAAGCTAATTATTCACCTTGAGGTAAATTTGGATAAAAACTTTCGCTTCAATTACGGTCAACTTTCAATCTGCAGGCTTGAAAGCTTGCAGGTTCCAAGGGTTACGAGCGGTCCTAGCGTTCCAAGCTGCACAACTGTATGCCTACGCTATGAACGCCCAGGTTTCAAGCGTACGCGAAATGCGAGTTATTAACTTTCTTCTGTTTGATAATTAATGGGATGGGTATATATTACGGTAATCTTTTTATGTTGTTCATCATTATGCTTTGAACAATTTTTGGTAGAATATTGCTACTGGTATATAGGATATCATGTTCTTGAAATCCGATGTAGATATCGCAATATGCTCCTATTTATTCTTTGTTCTAAGCCAAATTAAAAATTTTATTTTAAAATATCGCGAAGTAAACCTTAAATACTTAAAAATTTTTAGTAAATTTGGTTTCTAGTATTTTAGTAAAAGTGGTTTTTTACTTCAGAATTCCTAAGTACTATCCTGTAAGCCAGATTAACCTTATACACAAATTGGAAACCTCACTATGAAGTATTAAATTAACTAGCCAATGAACAAATGCTTGAATATTCTACGGTTGTTTGAATATACTATATACTAGTATATATACTTCGCATATTAAGAGAAAATTATGAAGATGAAGAACGTAAGTATATGTAAAAGCTAAGCGGACATATTTTGTTTCTCAAGTGAGTTTTCGTTGAGATGATTCCGTTAATTTTATTGATAAATAAATCAAATTGGGAAATAAATCACAGGTGTTGTTTCTTTCTCTCTTATTGTATTTTTATTGTAAATCCATCATTGAAATTTTATAAATCTCGTTATCAAAAAAGAGAAAGCAGTAATTGCCAGTACAACAGTACAATTCTCAATACACTGCAACGCGTACCAGAGATTTGATAATAATCGTGTTAGAAAGTTTTCGTCGATTTAATAGCAGAAAGCACCTTTGAAACTCTGATAAGCATGTTTTCCTGATTTCGGTCCTCACTTCTTGCGTATGAAACGCTTTAATTCATTGTGTCGTTCCGATTTATGTCTTGAGAACTGCAGCAACTTCAAATAATTCATTATTCATTCAGTTTTCAAACATTTGAAATCCACGTTGATGTGGTCAGTCAACGTGAGGCAATTCCTGCATTGTGGAGCACTTTCTTCCTCTTTTTTGCCGAGTCACCCTATACACTGTTATTTCATTTGATTTGTGACTAATTCGGTTAAACAGTTGTCGTCGGGGAAGCTACCAGGAATGTGTCCAAGTTCTGGAAAATAGTTGACTTTCATATCCTCGAATTCGGACATTTCATCCTCAACCATTATTCATCCTTTTCATTATGCTTCATCGCAAGTCATTCAGGCTGTTTACCCTTCTTCAGAAAATGTGGTTTAAGAATGTTTTGGTATTCCCCATCACGCGAAGAATAAGTTAGCAATTTTAGGCATCTTAATTTAAGAGGAGAGCGATATATTTTTGGATTAATTCTTCCCTTTGCCTTATCAGATTACTGTTGCGTTACCCTATGTATTACCCTAAGCCATTGGTTGTAAAGCTATATGTGTTTTCGGTTCCCGTATGCATTCTGAAATTAAAATGACACCATTTAAGCTCTTATTGACGTCAGCAAAAATATGGCAACATCTCCTTTCTTGGATCGATTAAACTCCATTGAAAATGCATTTAAACATGTTGGTAACTGTAGCTAACGCTATTTTGAAGCCTAAATATTGTATTTCAAACACGAACGAAACAAACAAAATTTTATTTCAAACGATTTTACAAAATATTATAAAAATTAGTTTGGAAAAGTTGATTCTTTCTCAGTTAATTCGAGAGTATGGTGTAATTGAAAAGAAACGCTACAATAATTTTTAGTAATTGCCATTTGTTTAACAATTTTAGTTGTAAAATTGCGATAGATGTGTTATTAAAAAGCGCGACCTTTTGAGGGATATTTAGCCACAGCTGCGAATTGGATTTTTTTAACTTAGTCTTGATCAGCTTAATATAATTTAAAGGTCACCGTTCGAAGGAACTTGACAGGAGGGTGGAGTTGCGCATTGTTCTTGGAAATTAACGTCCCTCGCTCGCTTTCGTTCAAAAACTTTCGTTTTTCATTTATTTTTTTTAGGCCAACGGGAGCATGTTTGAGTATGAATTTCAAGTTTCATGCATCAGCGCTTTCGTAAATACTTGACGCATTTCCTACGTCACGGTTGACAAAGCTAATTTCAAAAGATGTAAGGAGTAGAGAAGGTCACAAGAGAAACCCGGAACCATAAACATCTTTCCATAATCTATAAGCTATGTTCTTCATAAAGTTAACTATTTTTCTTTCATCATTAGTGCGAATGAAAGATGTAAAGCGTGATAAACAATTTAAAGTTAATATCTCTTTCTCTTACCATGATCATTCTTGAGTTTCCATCACAAAGTAAACGAATGATTATTTTGAAATTGAGGATATTATCTCTATGTTATCATTTAGAATATCAATATTAAAGGGATTTTTCATTTTCAAACGTTGTAAGTGGAGCATCTATTGTTATTTGGTTAAGAAATTGAAGAAGATGGTATCGGCAAAATCCAATGTTTGTACCTTTAAGAGTTATGTGCCTATCATTAAAGTTTCCCGAACAGATCTACCGGTAAAAAAATAATGGAGAGAGTAAGAAAATACATGTATATTAGCTTACGAGTCATCGGTTAAAATAATTCAAGCACTGTCTTAATCATCGAAACTACTGGGTATTGAAGAGTCAATTTTTTCTTTTTTGCTCCTGGAGCGGATGAAGGATGAAAGTCGGTAAACGTATGAGATGAATGAAGGCTACTTGCGGAAAGTCTGCTGCAAACAATTATGAAAGCATGAACAATGGCTTAGCAATAGTAGGATGTTTTTACAATGGCGATAAACGAGGACTGGAAAGTGTGTTTTCCTTGCATTGGCGACGCCATGAATAAAGTTCCTTTGAAGTAAATTATTTTAGTAGGTAGGTCACGGTAAATGCAAGGAGACTCAAAGAAAAACAATGCCATTGAATTCAATCAATGGCAGTGTTTTTCGTAGACTTTAATACTCATGTTGATTTGAACTTATAAGACTCTTATTAACTTATAATAAATAAGACTCTATATAATATATGATACATCATAACAGAATTTTAGTCTTAGATAGACTAAGTTTTATTAATAATTGAAATTGAAAACTATACTCTGGTCACTATGGTTCTGTAATAACGGCAAATTTTTCATTCACCGGAAAAAAGTAGCATCTTCACATAGACTTAGAAAACATAAAGGCCGGTATATTGGGTATGTGGTTTTTATTTTTAATGTCAGTGGAAAATCTCGTTTCGACTGCGGTAGAGGAAAATTTCCGGCATATATTCCGGCATAAGCTGCAAAATTTCAATCAAATTTACTTCTTCAGTTTATTATACATGAACATGAATTGCATCTGTTAAATCTCCACCCAAAGAATCACTCGGGAGATTTCTAATTTATGCGATGATATTCCGGAATCAGAATCACCTTTTTCTTCTCTCCAAATTTACAACTACAGGCGTTCATTCAAACTTTTGTATTGCTATTGTTATTGCAACTAATGATTTTAGTATAGCGAGCCTTGTATACTATCTTCATGTAACATTTTTATATTATATATTTATATTATTATATTTATAACATTCTACTTTGGAATTATCNACTGATGCGAACGATTGTTTGTAACGAATCAAAAATCACTGGAAGAAGTTTTAGTGATAAATTAAAATATTAATAAATTAAAATCCGTAACTGGTTCATCTATTACGTACAGTGAATTGCATTATGCCAAATCTTAGTTATTCGTATTCCTTTTAATTTCACGAATATCTTTGCGAGTAGGTGACCAAACCAAACCAAAGATGAGTATCTTTTTTAGTAGTAGTACAGGATGTATATTTTGCTTTTTGATATCAAAATAGTAAATCTTTCTTTCCTTCTTCAAACCTACTACCTACTACGAATCATGGATTCTTGGATAAATGCCACATAAATTATAATTTGCAAACTTACATTCAAGACTGAAGAAAAGCAAGAGGGCTCCCGCTTAGGTTGCGCCCGGTACCGGACCAGGGTTCGATCCTGTTGGGATCGCACTTTTCCTGAAAGGGTATGGCGGCAGGAAGGACCGTAGGAATTAATGCCAAAACCAAATCAATCTTCGTCTCTAATCGTCATCCATTATCATCATACGATTTGATTCGTATTTATCAGCCAATCTCGTAAGTAAAGGCGAAGGAGGTTGTATACAAAAAAGAAATAAAAGCTAATGTGGATTCCATCGGTAGTTAAAAACACCTTGTACTTGGGGAGTGCACAGGATGGATAATTAGAAGTAAATGTGCAGACAAGAATTTAACGAGCCCAAAACTCCTTTATGTTGTAAAATGGAGGTTATACGTTCTTGATAATTCACCTGGAAATGCTATTCTAAACGCTGTTCTTTTAAAAGAATTCCTTAACCGTTGAACAGCATTAACTGGAGCAGCACTCAATAAAAGATCAAAACGAACGAGTTTCCTCAAAAGAAATAATGGGACACCATTTTCTCATTCTTATCACGATACCTATCTTCCTCGTAAACTTTAAGGTTAGCTTTTTAGTCTTAGCCGTGAAATTACGGAGCAAAGCACAGTGTTGAAGGATTTCATTGGATAGAAAAATACCTCGTGATTTAAAAATATTCTCTATTTAATGTTAGTATTCAATTGCTGCCCCTATTTTACCTGCACTTTTGCATTTTTGCTTTGCTCTTTATCAATTTCACTTTCTGAATCCACTTCGTCTTACATTAGATCTCCACCTTTCAGTACTTCTTTTTTTATCACCTCCACTTTTTTATTGCAATACTGCATTCATCATTCTCCTCCATAGCATCCCAGCAGGGAACGGATATCATATTTTAACGAACGATTTTTTTTCAACAAAATCTAACAAGGAGCGGGTAACTGACGAAAAATGAAATGACGAATTTTGATCGACTCATTCTTTCACTGTGCGTGCTAGTTGTCTCTTTTAATATTATGAAAACTTTTCAAGAAGTAAAAATAGTTGACAAATTACTGTGCAGATAAGTTAAAATTATAGCGGAATTTAATTATCGTTAATTTAAGGGAAATAGTTCAAAGAAATTTAACTTTTATTTCCGTCACTCTCTCAAACATACTTATATATCTAGTAAAACAACCATTGGTTGAGTCTTTTGTCTTCAATAAAAGCTTCATAGGATTTTGTCTGAGTGTAAATGAAGCGCAAAGCACAAACCTTTTCCAGAGTGGCCGACTGGCCCTTTGTAAGCATCGGAGTTAGGGATTCGGAGCCTTTATTGTATATCATTGCTTAATCGTTTAATAATGTATCCAGGACGTAGTATAAAAGCAAAGTTTGCTCACTGGTTCAACAGGAGCAGGTTATGTATGAAGCACTATTTTTTTCTTGTATAAGAGGCTTATTTCATGAGCAGCTCGTAAGTTTTAGTTAACAAGTCTTTGGTGTGTTTTTCTATAGAAACGAGCTAGATTTTCTCAGAAATTACACGATAAAGATTTCTCCGTTTGACCAAGGGCTGCTTCAGGCATGTCGCATATTTGATGTCTTCACTTATTAGGTGGGTGGAATGAAACATTCGCTTGTTACACTGTGCTAGCGCGCTGGGTAATTGCTTTGCTAATGAATTTGGAAGAATTGTCAAAGTTGAAAACAAATTATAAAGGAAGTGAGATATAACGTTTAAAAAGTTTTCACTGTTATGATACTGTTCTAACGTATCCCCATACGTTCTAAAGTCGGGTATTTCAACATTTATGAATAAAAAATATCAACATTAGGTTAAATATTTCGCTTAATTCCTTAATCCTTCAGCCTTGCATTTCGTCTAAATTAGAGATATTACTGAAAGCTTTTTAAAAAGTAATATACTTTTATTCTATCCAAAGGTTATTAATTAAACGACCATGGTGTCAGTAATGGTTTGTATTTCAAGATAACAGTTTATGTACTACTATACAAAGGAGGGGAAGAAACGGTTAAAAAGTAAGAAAAGCAAAGTGCATTCATACTGGGTAATTATTTAATCAAGCGGAGGGGTAGGACGTTATAAAGGGAAAAGGCAACTAAACAAATTAGGAGTAGTCTAGGTAAAGAAGTATTCATTGGTAAAAGAATGGGAAAGGTGGAGATGTTGGAGTATCTGGAATTTATCTTTCGCATCCAAATTAAGTATATTGGAGCAGGAATGAAAAGAAATATTACTGGCATTATTTATTTCCAGAAAGAGGGTAACTTGGTAATAAAATATCACTGAAAAAGAGAAGCATCCTCTGCATTTTATTTCTCGAAAGGAGGAAATGCTCAACCGTCTGGCAGGCGTCTTTGCAATACTTTTACGTCCTTGGTACCTTTAGATAGAGAGTTAACATTAAGAAGGTTATTCTGATTACACCTCTCCTATTAATTCCGAAGTTAGGAAAACGGTTTTATTCTTATTTACACTCGGATATTACTACTGGGTGGTAGCTATTTATATTGTGGATTTATTGACCGATAATATTGATAAAGTGTAATAGCACATCTCTGATCGTAAATTTTCATCGTCGAGACCTCAATTTTCAATCGTTAGATTCAATTACGATCAGTGCAGCAAGATTGCAAAAAAATTCAAGTAGGTGATTGTGTGGGACGATATACATATGCTAATCGGAAAGGGAATGAGTGAAGCCATTACGCCGAGAAAAAGAAACCAGAGCAATGTTCAAGCATAAGATACTTTTGCAGCGAAATATAAAAATTAAAGTTAACTGCCAAAGAAGTGCGTTTCTTCTAGGGCAAGAAGTGGGCCGCAACACAATACACTTCCAGCCGAATGGCTGGGGTGATTATCATCTGTTTGCATGTTTTTTTTTTCGTCTTACGTCCATTTTTAAAATACATTTTTCGTGCTATACATATATAGAAGTGAAGACAATATTTTCATTCCTTTACCTAACATTTTCAACTGTTGTGATGCGAGGTTGTCTTTACACAGATGGTCTATTTTTAACAATTTATTGCAGCAAAACTAAGACCCATTCACACGAACGCCGAAATTCTTTTATCACTCCACTTCCTCCACCACCACAAAAATTTTAACCAAAATCTCCCGACAATATTGATAATCACTCCTTGTAAGTGTAATCACAAGACTAATAATTTAATAAGTCAGTAAAATGTTGATTCGAAGATTTGATCAAAGTTATACGTTAACATGTATTTAGAAAGTCCCGGTCATGCGAAACTCAATTTGCGCTGTTCGTCCACGGTAATTTAAAATCTGCCGAGAGTAGTAAGCAAGTGGATGCTGTTTTCCTCGATTTTAAGAATGCTTTCGATAGACTTCCTCACAACAGATTAATTTACAAATTAAAATTGGCTGTAATTAATAAGGAAGTAATTGACTGGGTCAAAGATTTTCTCTGTGATAGAGAACAACAAGTGGTACTCGATGGCGTTACTTCAAACAGAGTCAAAGTTACCTCAGACGTACCCCAGGGCAGCGTGATTGGGCCCCTTCTTTTCTTGATATACATAAACGACTTGAGCCACGAAATCGATAGTAAAGTGAGGATATTCGCGGACGATACAGTTATATATAGGAAAATATCAAGCGTGGAAGACCAGGAATCCCTAGCAAACGACTTAGTTCGTATTCAACGGTGGTGCGAAAAATGGCAACTCGACCTAAACACAAGCAAATGCTCCGTAGTAAATTTTTTCGAAAGAAAACAGTTGCGGCAGAATAAATCGTACAGTATTAGCGGAACAGTAATTAAAGTAGTGGACTCGGTAAAATATCTCGGAATCACTCTTACGAATAACATGAACTGGAGCACGCACATCCGTAACATTTGTGCTAAAGCAACTAGAAAACTCGGTTTCATTAGGCGTATTGTCGGTAAATGTGACGAAAAAGCTAGAGAACGATGTTATTTTGCGTTGGTTAGGCCTCATCTTGAATATGCATCAAGTATATGGGATCCGGCAGACGATACATGCATCCGTGAACTCGAGAAAGTACAACGGAAAGCGATACGTTTTGTTAAGAAGTGCTACGATAAAAAAGCAAGCGTTACCAAAATGCTGTCAGATGCAGGTTGGGAATCCTTAAAAGATAGGAGACTAGAAGCTAGATTGCGATTGCTTGATAAATTTAGGGAAAGTACATTTGCGGAAGATATAGTAGAGATTATGAGACCCCCCTGCTACCTTGGGCGATCCGACAATGAGCGCAAAATAAGAGAAATAGATGCTAGGATGAGTCGTTTTAAGAATTCATTCTTTCTGCGAACTACACATGATAATAATAGGCTAAAAAATAGTCCGAACGCCCGGTGTTTTCACTCCCGGGTGAAAGGCGGCTTGCAGGGTATCTATGTAGATGTGGATGAACATTGAGAGGCGCATAAAAGTTAACGAAGCGACACGAGAAATACTTTGGTCACTTCTCAGAATCAAAAGCAAAAAATTAAAGTAAGGGGATGCTATAGCAAAGGACGGAACATTTAATACGTGGAATTAACGCGTATTATCTGAATGATTCATGATTTCTTTCGTAAGATTTTATGTGGGAGAGGTAAACTACTTAGCCTCTGAGATTCAGGACCGGAGAGTAAAAAACAAAGAAATTTGAGCATTTCCATTAGTTGAGTGGCTAGAGGCGAATTTATTCTCTTATGATGAAGAGGAAATGAAACGCAGCTCTTTGTTGTTTTGATAGACAGATGACGAACGATAAATCAGTAGAATGTGGAGGGATCGATTCAAGAACTCATTTCCGAGGACGAAGAGATAGCCCGATAGGTTGTTTGGTTGGCCTTCCGTATTTGCAGTTATTACGTAGCAGTTGTTAAAAATAGTTTATGTTCTCAAAACCTGAAATGATCTACCAAACAATACAGGTTTCATTTGCTTTGAACTTGTTACTTTATCAATAAGGAGATTAGGCTTTGGTTTTAAGGCCATCTTTAAAATAAAGGAATGAATCAAATGTAAAATGACACTCTGAACTTTCGTAATTATTTTATGATTTAGGTCTTCCTTGTTTTCTATTGGTCTGAGTTATTTAAAATGAATTTCTAATATTTCACTCACCATTGTAATCATATTTATATAGGTTGAATTCTTGAAACTTGAAAAAGTTATAACTTTGAACTTAAAAAAGTTTTAAATGAATTCAGAAATTATTTTCAAGTTAGAAATGCCTTTTATCAAATAAAATCACTGTGTTTCATGTCGAATCATGAATAAGAGATTCCCATATTGAAATAGTTAATTAAAGTAGTATTCAATTATGTAAAATTTTGTGTATTATAACAATAAAATAAAATAATTTTTTCATGATTCCTATCCTATGTTTGGGCAGTATATACTGGTATATTGTATTACAATTGTTTATATGGTATATGCTGGCGTCCGTCATAATGAAAATTAAACTAATTAATAAAGGTATAATCTACAGAGGAGGCCGTGATATTGTGGAAATTCATCATATAAAACAGATATATACTTTTTCCACAGAAATTTATTAACGGAACAACCGGTTTCGGCTACTTAGCCATCGTCAGGTTCACAGAACACTGAATGTTGGAGCAAGCAAATACAATTAGGAAATATGCAGAACCAATCAGGGAGAGGTGGGAGTGGAAGGTGGGAGGAAGGAGGGGGGAAGGTTAGGGTTACTGGTACCGGGCGGAAGGGATGAGAGGGCAGACTCCAAGATGGGGGAGGAAGAAAGAAAAAGGCATTCATTTGTCAGGGAGCTATGGGGGGAGGAGAAGTGTCGCATGATCTCAAGTTGTTCCAGGGCGTTGAGGCGAGGNCGACACTTCTCCTCCCCCCATAGCTCCCTGACAAATGAATGCCTTTTTCTTTCTTCCTCCCCCATCTTGGAGTCTGCCCTCTCATCCCTTCCGCCCGGTACCAGTAACCCTAACCTTCCCCCCTCCTTCCTCCCACCTTCCACTCCCACCTCTCCCTGATTGGTTCTGCATATTTCCTAATTGTATTTGCTTGCTCCAACATTCAGTGTTCTGTGAACCTGACGATGGCTAAGTAGCCGAAACCGGTTGTTCCGTTAATAAATTTCTGTGGAAAAAGTATATATCTGTTTTATATAATTAATAAAGGGTTTAATTAATATAATTTAAACCCTTTAATTTTTATTTTGTAATATAGGCTTTTTATTTTCGCAAGACTTAAAGCTCGTTCATTCATTCATTACATTTGTACAAGTATGTTTTTAAATAAGAATAGCTTAAGAAATATAATAGCTTAAGCAAATAGCTTAAGAAAAACATTAAAAGGATAATTTGAGGCTGCAAGGAAAAGGGCGAGAACTTGCACTTGAAGGTATGTGTCTATGCATATTCCCAAGGAGATACAGACATGAAAAAGTCTGACAGGACCGGGACTCGAACCCGGATCTCCCATTTTCCGAGTGACTGCTCTAGCCAATTGAGCTATCGTGCCAGAACATTTATTTCTTAGTCAGACGAATCACTCCCGAACGGCGATTTCTTGTAAACCTCATTTCAAGCTTATGAAAGATAGATAAATACGACCATGGGGACATTCATGTAATCACATGAATATGGCAAATTGATGGGTCTTCATTTCCTCTAAAATGCTATTTCTATAGGAATTTGCAGTTTCCACCATTTTATGAGGAATATAAGCAGAATGTGACATCTATTACTATTTGCGCAGCCGATGATATAAAACATGTATGCACGTAATTTACCTTTCTGAGGCGAGAAGAGATGGTTCCGACTAGGAAGGCTGGGTTTTCATCCGCCGGTGTCTTTGCATAGATTTGAGCCGAAGTTTCGCTTCGCATTTGGAAATGTACTTTCCTCCCGTTATTTTCTCCCACTGATGCAGTAGCTAGTATCGCTCGCCATTCCTCTGCCGTCATAGTCACAAGCTCCGGACACCTGAAAAAATTCAATTAGTTAGTTTCGAAGTAGATATATACACACAGTTACATTCGTTAGCATAGACAATCGAGGTTTAGCATAATTTTTTATCTGTCATTATAGAAATAATTTCAGATTCTCCATATTTATTACATTTATTACACAAACTTTACGGATGAAAGGTATACATGGATGCTATTCTTTTAATTACAATTGTTTAGTATTTTATTGTAATTTTATTTTTTTGCCGTTTAATAAAAAACGAAGAGAAAGTCGTTCAAGAAGCTCATGTACTCAAATGCTTGAAAAATAGTCAACCGATTAACAATTCCACAACAGTTATACAATTGATTTAGTCGGCTTTCGATTGATGGCATTATATGTTATCTTAATGCAATCTTAATATTAATTTAAGTAATCACAATTGCGGTTGGGAGGAAGCTCTAGGGCTGGGGTAGCTAACTAACCTATGGCGCGGGTCCCAAAGTGAGAGAAGTTTTTGGCACGCGGAACTCAGACGGCACTACCTTTTTATGTATTGTTTACTTAAAAGAATAAGCCCCAGAATAAATAAATGTCGATTTCGTTCATCAGTAATGATTATTTATGTCAATCTATTAATCTTAGTCTCATCGTTGACGTATACGAAATAAGTAATTGGTTATGGTCGAAGTATCAGGATAAGGAAAAAACATCCAAAAACCATCAAACGTAACTTACAGTTGCTAAATTTTTGACCCAAAAAATCAGGATAAGGAAATAATTAGAGAATAGCAACTGTAAGTTACTTTTGACGGTTTTTGGATGTTTTTTCCTTATCCTGATCATCGTTGGCGTAGTAAAATGGACAATATCACATCTCACTATGGCCAAATTGACATGCAAGTTCTTTTTTTCATCGAATATGGCATTCTTGCCACGGGTTCGCCATCCCCGTTCTGGAGCAATACATATACAAAGTAGTGTTTCAACGGTTATAAATCCACTTGTAGCTTCAGCTGCAATTTATTACCGTCGAGATTTCGATTTAAACCGCCAGAATAGATGAACTTTCCCATATTCCGCCTCAATAAGTTTATCTTTAGAGGTTTCCCTTGTAAAAAGAGACATCTGCAAATTTACTTACATTTCCCTTTCCTTCTCAAAGTCCTTTAAATGTATCATTTTGCCGGCAATATTAATCAAAATGAAGTTTTTTTTACTCACTTGTTCCACGTCCTTCGATGACTTCCTTTTAGTCAACTGATAAGGTAACCGCTCAAGGAGTATTTCTCGTATCCTTAGTAGTAAATTAAATTCTTTTTGTGCTTGCCTGTGCAGCAATTAGTCACCGTTAGTTCCCATGTGTCTTCTCCTTACAACTACCTTTTTCAGATTGGGCACTACTTTTTATGTGACTGAATGTTTTAAGTATCACATGGAATATTTTTTTCGCACGCATTCGGAACGTGATTTTTTCTGTGCCTGAGATGAGCTTGTGTTATTTCTAGCATACCACTGAATGGAACGATGAAAAGAGATGTCCATCTACATTCATTACTCTTTTATTTATGCTCGGCAGTTGAGTAATAAAAATTTCAGTTAATGATAAAGAACGTTTACATGGTAGTTAAAAAGATTTTCGAGTCGTTGAAATTGAGTCGTCATCTTCCAAATTTGTTTTTCCATACAACTCTCTTAATCTTGGTTAAACAACCTCACTTTTTGACTAAGATATGACATTCTAATACGATAATGAAACTATCTGTCGATAAAATCGTGATTTTAGAAATTAAATATTTATTCAATATTTCGTCTTTAATTGGCATAGTGATTTTATTATAGTATTGTATTACTTTCAAATTAAATTTTAATGAAATCTCTGTGACCGATTTTCTAACGGACATCACCGCATGGAAATATTTATTTCTTATATATTTCTCCAGAATTTGTATTAATTTTGAGTAAAATAATAGGATTTAAAAAATTTAACTGAAAATAATTTGAGGGCTTTTGAGTGGTTTAAGCAAATTTGATGTCTGTTTTTTGTTCCCTTATCTACATTATTTCTGTGAGAAAAGATCTGGTGTTTTCCCGGCGTAGCTAGAAGTAGCGTAGAAGTCAGAAGAAGAAGAATTCACTTCTTCCTGAAGATGGCCACGAAGGATGTCTCCCTGAGAAGTTCCCCCTGCCACACGCCGGAAGGCGGCTTGCAGGGTACTTATGTAGATGTGGCCGAAACGTCGGACTTGTCCGGAACCCTCACCCGGCTGGAGACCCGAGAATTATTCCTTCTACAATATTTCTCTTGGCGTTTCTTTCTGGACGTGATGATTTATGTCTGTCCTTCCAGTAAAGATCCAGTCGTTCGTTAGGGGAGGGAAGCTTACTTTGCAAGTCACTTCATGCTATCTGACTGAATCATTAGCCAAGTTAATTAAAATTTGGGATAAAGGTCGATTTCCTTCCCTTTGAGGTATTTACTTATTCCCATACATTGAAGGTTCTCATTATCCCTTTTGATTTTCTTTATTTGGGAAAATTTGCCAGATAAATTTCTTTTCCTTGACTTTATTAATGAAAATTATTAAAGTTTTTCTTCTGAAGATTAATCCTCGTAAAGTAGTTAGCGAAACGTCTTCACTCCAGCGATACTTTTCACGAATCTGTGCCTTTTTTCAATTTTCATTCTGCATCGTCATCTCGAGTTTCTGATTTCATACAGTAATCTATTTCATTTATCGTGCGATTCAAGTGCAATTATATCTCGATTAAAAATTTAATTGTTCCGCTAGTCGGATGAGGAGCGACAATAGATCATTTTTCAAGGTTTATTTTTCGATATTTAAAGTGTTCAGCAAGTCACTTTTTTCAAGGACTGCTACATTGTGACATATCCTTGGGTAAAATTGAAAACGTAACATCATCAAGAATCCCCTTCACTTCCCTAGGAAAGTCTGCATCCCTCCATGGCATACGTATCTATTGTGGTTGTGGATGAGCTTTCATTTGCAGGAAAATGAAATCGTGATTTCCACGTTTAATCTCCAATTTGATCGGAAACAACTTTCTCTTTATTCTCTTCAGTTCTAAGTGAGCATCATATTGGAATCTTCAGAGTTCGATGCGTCAGGGGCTTTGTTTCCTTGTTATTAAGTAGGTTGAAGGCGGTTCATATGCAGTTTTTCGGCGATTTCTTTCCTTGATTGCTCCTCATTATTATGAGTTTTATTTAATGGAGGAATCATTTAAATTGCGGTTTCTTTTCCGATTCTCGAATTTCTATGTATCGTAGTCAGATATTTCTTTCGAAATTTATTTATTCTTGATGAAAATTACTTAAAAAGAAGATTGTTAACAAAAATGGGGCAACGAAGTTGTAACAATCCACAAAGTATATTTAAATAGAGCTTATAATCTATTGCTAAAACTTTGGACGAATTTAGTTTCCCCTTGTGTTTAAATGAGTTGCAATGAATTACAAGAAAAATAAACTTTCCAGCCCTTTAAACTAAGTATCGAAGTTTTGCCTTACGTCCGATCTTACGGAGGTTGGCTTCTCCCATGGGTAGATAGATCTCGGACGGAAAGTGATTAATCTATGAATACATTTACCCACTTTAGAGGTGCTATTAAATTTGCGTTTAGACGTAACGCATAACTTAAACAGCCTAGCTCTTTTACGTCAATAGTGGCCATGAATAAGGAAAATTGATCGCAAACAGAGATCTAAGCTCCTTTTCTTCTTGAGCATTATTAATTTTTCATAGTTTACTTAAGGACGCTGGCTTAGGCTAAGATACTTCTGAGATGATTTAGCTCTACCGCAATTAAACATTTCGAGAAAGAAATCAGAGCTCTCTCTTCATCCGTAGTGATTTTAGCGTCCTTTTGCTTTGGAAGATGGAAAGATGTTTACTTTTTGATTTTGGAATAATTCTTTTAAGAGAAAGTGGGCGCACTGAAGGCCTTTCACGGACTCTGGTTATGACTCATAATTTTTGAGAACCTCTTTTTGTTGATGTGTGGGGGGATGTTTGTTTGATTTCAGTAATATTCGCGAATTTTACCGAGCTGAAGTTTATTAAGCATAGCATAATATCACCACTATCCATATGCTTATATGATACAAAAAGATATACGATTCAGTAAATTGTAATATATAAAATTCCATAAAATGTCAAATTTAGGTCCATTCGCATGGATCGCATGCATCCTCCGGAGAGCTACGAGGGTAATGCGTTCGAGTTCGGTTCTATTCCCCGTAGGGGATCACGTGCGAAATAACTTAAGCTGTCAAAATACTTTTAAAATTACTACTACTACGAATAATGGTGGGCATATTAATTGCAGAAGGTTCTCTGAAAGAACTATCGGTTGAACATACTCTTCAAAATTGAAAATTACTTAATTTAAAATAGAGATGAACTTATACAAGAAGGAAAACGGGTAAGGGTGACTTTGAGCAAGATGGTGCGCACCCAGGAAATATCCCAAGGTATAATGGACTTGAAAAAAGTCTGACGGGACCGGGAAGTTCCCGGAAGATAGGATGACCCTCTTCTAGAAAAATATAAAAAGTTATTCTGGCGAAATCTTCATATTTATGGAATTTATACCGTAATACGAGTACTTATGGAAATTATTTAAGTTTTAAAATTGAGTTTTACCGAATGTAAGCTTTTCAAAATCCCGGCATTGCTCATATTTTAGTGGAAATATCTTTAAAGAAAGAACACTTCGAGATATTTAAGGAGAGAAAATTGGAATCATGAACGAATCCATCTTAATTCAACAAGTAGTCCAGTAAAATAGTAATATCCATACCTCCATCTAGACTGAAAAATCGTTTCCATTATCATTCCTTTAAGATGCTTCAATTAAAAAAAAGTTTATCTCCTGAAATATCCGTGATATCTATGTAATAAACCTTTAATTCTCATATCTTACGTACAATTAACTGCATTGGTAGAATTGGGGATGAAAGAAACCTAATGAAGTCATAAACACAATCTAATGGTTTGGGGTACCCATGCATTGATGCCAAGTCAGCGATTTTATCGCAATATCTAACGATCTTTTTTCTTCTTTCGGCAACCTTTTTTTTCTATTTCAAAGACATCTTGTGCTTCATCCAGCATATACTGTTACGTATGCTCTTCTCCACGTTACCGTCGCATAAAATGTTTTACTTATACAAAAAAAATCAAAACAGAATTATGTTTACTCGATGTCTTAGAGTTAATAATATTTAATTCTTTTAATATCTAAAATGATATATTCTTAGAAGCGAATTCAGGTCGACCAACTGCCACCGAACCATGTTTTGCTCCTTCCATGAAAGATTCTTATGCTAGGGTGCGTACAAAGATGCCATTTAATTTTTCATAATGTCGCTAGCTGCCCCCTAAGAAGTAGCTTATAAGTCGCTAAAGTATTTTTAAGTTGCTTAACTGCTAAGAAACAGCTAAAATTACATTGATCTGAATTCGCTTCTAAGAATATATCATTGGTTCGGTGGCAGTTGGTTGAAGGACAACCGGTCGATGGGACAACCCGACAAAATTATTATTCGTGGTAATCATCAAATATAATTTATTATATCATTATAATTAATAACTAATCGATATCCGTAAAATCTGCAGGTAATGCGATATTAATTACGATACAATAATATACAATAATAATTACGATAATCGCAAAAACTGCACGTACCAATACTCCGAGTTTTTACAATGAATATTACACCATAACGATACTAACTTTATCATAAATAACAACTTTCACTTCCGTCGACGAGTTGACTCGGCAACGAATTGTCTTTCGACAAGTAGTCTCTTCGACAATCTGTCTTTCGACTAGTCGTCTCAGCGACGAATAGTCTTTCGACCAAATGTCTCAGCGACGAAAAGTCTAGTCACGGGTTGTCCCATCGACCGGTTGTCTTTCGACCAACTGCCCCTGAACCGCAAAACAGCTGTATACCGCGGATAGCCACCTAACCTAACAATTAATTAGCGCTTTTCAGCTATGAAAGTAATGATCTAAGGTAGCTTCATTGGACTTCTAAATGGCGATATAGTGGCGTTTGCGACTGCTTAAATGTGCGAGTGGTGATTTTCACAGATTAAGAGGTGATTTTCGGCACCCAGCTTTCCTGTTAATTCCAGAAACGACTCCAGGGAAGTGCAACTACTCGTCTTTTTGCGATTAACGGCTTAATTAGGTTCTCTCTGCGCTGACCTTCGAGAGCATTTGTACGTAATTTTATTATCATTTAATAGCGCGTAAATTCGGTTTCCTTGACTGATATCTTAATTCAATCCACCAATTAGACCATGCGGTGCGAATTGAATACTTATTGAGGGTGGAAAAGAACCGCACACCGTCAATAGGAAACTTGTGTTTGCTTTGCGAGATAAGGAAGAACTCACCTTCCAGGATTCGGACCGCATTTGCCGGAGTGTGCCACGCTCAGAGCGCTGGAGAAGAGACGAATTGCGTCCATGACTGGGACCACGGATGGATCCTGCACCAGGTAGAAGTCTTCCACGTTGGAAGTAGCAGCGGCGTCGAGGCAAGAGGCCACCACGGACCCACCGTTTCCTCCGCAGCCCCTGGTCGCCAAAAGGTAAGGGGGCCAAAGGGTCGAATTGGCCACTGTGTCCGCGAGCCGGTGTATGCTCGGCCTCGCGGGAGCGTCTGCATCTTCCAAGGGAAGTTCATTGTCGACCTCAGACAGACGAAGAGATAAGAGCGGAAATTTACATGATAACGAGAGGATACCACTAAAGCTCTTCGGTGGAAAAATAAGGTCTGGAGCGGGTGTTGTGCTTTGGGATAAAAATGTTGTCATTTAATTTTCCTTAAAATTTCTTCGATTCAGACTTTCCAATTTTAGAAATGTGACCTAGATTTCGCGGCATGGAAACACTTCTGGTTATAATTAGTAGTTTAGTATATAATACATTATACTATATAGTAATTTCAGATTATACTGCTTTAAGTAGTAGTAAGCATTTCAAGTCGAACTTTAATATTACGTTGGTCAATTTGAGTCGCATAGCCTAAAACCGTTTCTCATTGGAGTTAAATAGACGACGAGGTAAATTGGTGAGCAGTAATCTTCGTTTATTCTCCTTATAGCAAATGATTTATTCTAAATAAAACTGAACTCACGATTAAAACAAATGAGCTGAAGTCGGCTTGTTTGTTGTAATCTGCACTTTTATTTTGTTGTTTATTGTAACCTATACTAATCTATTGTTTACTGTAATACATTTCGACTATTAGTCAAAGAACTTTTATGAAAGGGCTTTCGAATAGCTAAGGGGAGGAATAGCTCGTCCCCCTTAGGTCAAAGCAGTCCTGTGTTTGATTCCTGTTTGGGGCCCACATGGGCGAAATTACCTCAGCTGTCGAAGCACTTTTAAAAATTCTACCAATTTGTATGAAAGATAATTGCAAAATTTTGCTCCATAGCCTCTTCAAGTAGAGCATGACCATGATGGTGGGATAACCTAAGCACGTATCGTATAAAAATGTGACAAAAAAGTCTCTATCAGGCCAGTTATAGTCATGCGTTAAAATGGCATTTTTTTACAACAGCTCTAATGGAGTTCTTATGTTTGGGCGAAATAAAAAACTATCCGATGTTTTTATCGCCCAATTTGTTGCGAAGTAAGCACGATATTCAGGAATCCGCATGAGTTATCGTTGCACTTTCAAATTTTTTCGTTTATTTTTTAAGTAATCTGATAAAATTTAAAACGTTTTGCCTTACGATCACTCGAATCAATGTATTCACCCTCCTTTCCCTCATCTTTAACGCGCTTTTATGATACGATCCACTTACAAGAAAATCAACTCAACTGATCTTATCTTTTCTGGCACATGCGGTCTATGCAACACTACTGCAAGTATGGACGAGCATTTCCATGCCATTTGGATAATATCCACGCATTATCCGAAGATAATGATCGATGGGTAAAATTACTTGTTACCTCTTCTTAAGCTGGCAGAGAAAAGATTTCATAACGGATAGTACTCGATGAAGCATACGTATGTAAATGTTGCTTTCTGACCAAATTCTGAGCGAGTTCCCTATTAGTGTACCTAGGAAAGTTTTCATAGATTTTTCTTTGCCGGATTTTGCCTGAACTTTTTTCTTCTTTTCTTTTGAGCTTACATTAACTTATCATTCTAATAATTTTCTTACTTGAACTGCAGTGGATGGTTTTGAAAGTATGTACCTCTTTTTCCAAGTCCAATCCAGAAATATGTGCACTCAGTATTTTTTGTTGGAATTTACTTTAAACTGACAAAGAGTGAGTGACAAAGTGAATTTTTTCTTTTCAATTCATCACATCTCCTTTTGATTTTTTATTTGATCACACGAAAAATGTATTTAAATGATGTAGGAAGGAGTTTATTCTATATCAGAGTAGGTAATGGGGCATGGTCATCGTAGGTAGAAGTATTGTAATAATTGCTACAACAACTAAGGTGATTTCGTGTACCCCCATCGGGAATCGAACCCGTGACCACTTTCACCGAAGTCGAACGCAGTACCCACTTGTCTGTCTGTGCGCCAGGGGAATGGTTATCCTTTCCATATAATAATTGCGTGAGAGAAAAATACAGTTGTATTATCTATTAATGTTTTATGGTACTAGTAACGGCTACATAGGAAAGTAATAGAGAGTTTTAGCAGGGGCTTATCGGTTAACCGATATATTCTAAATGTCTCAGTACGCATGCGCAAAATACCAAGTTGTCCAGGTCGGTCTCACGGGCACGTTTAATTTTGGAGTTCCCACGTCGATTCCCACGGAAGGTGTCCAATATGGCGAAGCAAGAAAGGTTGCGATTCTCCAAATGGGGCGATATCATCTTGCTTGGGCAAATTATAGGGACTATGGTTTATTCACTAGAAGTTTGTAGTTTAGAGTGAGAGAGAAGATGTTATCTTTTTGTATAGGGAGCCAATAGGACAGTAGGAAAGACCCCCTCCAGTCATCAAGAGCGTGGTAGAACTTTGCTGTGTTGCAAAATTAGCATACAAATATAAATTTAGTCAAAATCGTTTCTATTTTTCTCAGTATTGAGTGAAAGTAATGCCGGAAATAAAATTGTGATTGATTTTAGGTTAATTAATAACAGAACCGCAGAAAAACAAAAATACCACAATTCAAAGAAAATCTTGATTTTATTCCGGTTTTGCTTGAACCTTTACTTCTGTATTTTAGGAAGCAAGAAATGTTTTACATCAAATTCTGCTTCAAATAATTTTCTTTCCGTTCGTATGATTAATTTGGCAGACAAACGTTTTTGAGGCAAATATTCAATAGAAATTATCGGAGAGGTCGAGAATTTTTGAGAAAATGTATCGAAGAAAATAGTCGCCAGCTATCTTTCGACTTATTTGCTCTGTAAGAAACTTCAAGCGGGAAAGTTTCGGAGAAAATTGTGAATTTATTTTCTGTGCAAATACAAAACCTCTAAGTTGATAAATAACATAAGAAAAACAAATTTAATTCGGGGGTTACGCATAACACGGCGCGGCCTGCGATCATTTGCCTCGAGATGGGATGCTTCTTACGATTGGGTGCCTTCTCGTATTTCTGTCAGCATTTCGGACGAAGAGAGAGCCTTTCTTCATTTCTTCATTTGGTCATATTTCACTCTATGAAGAAACTATTTTTTTACCAGGTTGAGAGTTGGGGATGTTTAGCAAATTCCTTAACTGCAGAGATTCACATACAACGATCGATTTCGCAAATCAATTTAATTCACAAATGTCTGCATAAGAGAAAGAGTGAGATAAATGAATATCGTGTATTAATTCTCTAATAATTTCATAATAATATAGTTATGTTTTTATTATTTGGTTAACTTATTTGAGTACTTCGTAATACGAACCTCGAGCTACTTAGATGTGACTGAAATAATAACAATATGAATGTATAACTATTGGTTTTATGAAATTTAAAAGAGGTAGCTTGAAGTGTGAAAGTTTGCAGAAGAAAACTACTTGTGGGCTTAAAAACCTGTTTATTCTTTAGTAAAAATACTCCTCAGCAGGAAAACACCCGCAAGAAGGGGAGTGTGAAAAACCTGCGAAACCAATTGATAATTGACTAAGTTTTAAGGAAAAGGCAGATTAAATTAGATATGAAAGGTAAACAAAAATTATGCATAAACGAAACATTAATACATAAACAGACACATTATTGCATAAACAGACACATCAACGAAACAAGTAAAAATAAATGTTCATAAATAAATAAACATAAAAAGAATAAAACGTATTACTAATAATTAGGTTACAAAACAGGTCTGTATCAAAATAGAAATAAATATACTAAATGTGGAGTTAAAAAAAAACCAGAAATTGAAGAGTTCTGTTGGTAACCAGCTTTGTCGATGTTCAATGACAATGTTCGTCAAACGTATTATGGATATGAGGAATCATCCTTTACTTATTGTTAGTCACCGTTACTTAAATTTTTCCTATCCGAATTCATCTGCAATAACTTTTCATGTTACCAGAAATTGGCTTAACACACGAATGTACTTCATAGGCGTAGATTGAAATTAGCGAGAGATTTCAACCGTCCAGTTCTTCGTTGGGTATGGAAATTTAACGCCCGTTGGTCAGCGATGCTTTGCAATTCTCGTCTTGATTAGCCTTTCACTACACCATAATCTCTGAAGTAATAGAGGATGTTCAAATTATAACTATCAGCATGATTTATGATCTTTAGTTATCGTTTCTTCTTGTCATTCATTATTACTTTAACCACCACCCTGGCACAGGAATCGTGCTCGTGCTACCTCTGCAATTTAATTGAAAAGTCTTCTCGCATTGAATATATTAATATCAAAGACGAGAATCAATAAAGTAATTGCGCTCCTTGAAAGCCATCTAACAAGAAAGTATGTACAAGTAAGTATGAAAGTTATACATTATAGTACAAGTTTCATTTAACGCGCTCTTTACAAAGGTAGTCATTTAAGTTATCCAATTTTCGGATGTGAATATTGTTGATCAAATCCCTTATTTCAACGAGAGAGGATGCGTTATCACGACAGATTTCTAAATATACACATTACAGTAGTATCACGAAAAAAATGTTTTCTAGAATACATTCTATCATAGGTGATGATAAAAGAAGTTACAACTTGTAAATATTAAACAATACAATAAACAGTAATTAGTACATTCAGCTTTATACGGCGGACTGCCAGGAAAATATTTGAGAGAAACTTATTGGGGAGACATAATTTCTTCCTTTAAGCAAAAGTTACCCAATTGTCTAATACCTCTGCATAATATATGTTTCATTCTTTCTATCAAACTATTTACATGTGCAAACGTGAAAACATTTTAAAATAACAAGATACAAATTACATTTCTATCAGTGAATAGTTCATTTCTTCATTTTCTGAATTTAATTATGGTATGTTTGATGAATTACAACTGCAATAATCTAGCTGTTTATGAGAGTGAATGCGTTTGCAACTACTTGCATTTCATCTAGAGCACGTTTTTGATTTCGTGAACCGTTTCGATCAGCTGAGATTTTTATGGTATCATGGTATGGTAACTTCATGGTATTACATTTTTGAATGTTTAGTATTTTCCCACATCATCGTTGCGACATCTTTCGGACGGACCCCGCAAATGAGATTGGCGCAGCATAGATTACGGTTTGTAGATAAGTGAAAAAACGATTATTCATCCTCACCTCATCGTCCTCATCATCGTCATCCCCTCTGTTGTGCACCGACACCGTCTCCTGAATGACCAGCACGCTGAGGCCCGGCCCCATTTGCAGCGCCGCGAGTTCAGGCAGCAGTCCGGTGGAAGACACGCTAACTATTAACGCAGCGTCGTCCTGCCCGTTTCCTGTTCCACCTAGCGCCGTGATCGCGCTCGCAGGGTTCGCCTTGCTCCCTTTCCCCAATCCCCACACCTCCACATATCGGAGGAGATCGGAGATGGGACCCGGAGTCGAACCAATGATCACCACGCCGGGCGGACCGCGACCGGCGGCAGCTGCAGCCGCTGCTGCTGCCGCGAAAGCTGCCTGCGAAAGATGTGGGGAGAATGACGATGAGGCGAGTGTCTTACGTTTGTTTTACACCCGTCTTAGATTACATACATCATAGATTACATACGAAGATGTCAACTTATATAGGGCAGTACTGCGTAACACCATTATTAACTCCTCGTTTGATGAATGCTGGGATTAATTACTAGCAAAACAATAGCAAGCACCCATATGAATAGAGTAACATTTAAGAAAGGTTGTTGTAGGGTTGCCAGAGTTCAGTTTTGAGCATATGGAACAAACTATGAAAATTTTCCATAAAATATTTGCCAAATTGGACGTTAAATAATCTAGTTGTTATATGCTACTCAAGCGGCGTACGTCATTACGTAGTCATATTAAAAATCAAATCTCAAAAACTACTTGTTTCTAGTTTCAAAGGAGGAATATAAATATTTGGAATAGAATAACGTTTAAGTAATAAAATAAGAACAAATATTATTAATTTAGCATCACGTGTAATCGATCTCACCGATCAACGCTAAAAAGTTCATTTTATGACTTGGAATGAATGTTTGCTTGAGAGATTTTTTCTATGAAAAATTTAAAATATATGCTGTAACATATTTTCATTTTATACGAACAATTANCTCTAGAAGTCCATACGAACAATTAAATACTAATTATTTGGAATTTCTTCCTTTTTACCATCTTAAAGACAGAGAATCAAATTAAAAGGATCATTATATCGATTAATTATTTCACAAATGAATATAAAGTTACCGATAAGTAAAATTATATTGAAAAACAATAAGTTGCATTTTATTGAGAAATTCCCAATAAGTTAAATAATATTGAGAAACTGGGAAGAACTTTCAGAAGAAGAACCAATAGCTAGCTTTATTCAGTGGACAAACGAGATACTCCCCCGTTCCCAGGAGTATTTCCGGGTCTCCACGACAAGACTGTCAACTACAAGCCCAGTCCTTCGTAATAAGTAATATCTGGCAACCCTAATTTCTCATAATTCTTAGTATACAATAAAGGCAATAAGTAGAAAATTAGATTCAATAAAGCCAATAATTAGAAAAATTTCAACCAGTATTCTATTTCTTAAGAGCATTTAAAGTACAAATATGAATAAATTCTTACTTCTACAAATATTAAACATCATCAAACGTACATTGAGGGAAAGCATGTTGACATTTGTTTAAGCAAGTTAAGTCTATTTATAAGTTGTGCGTTAATTAGTGGAAACAATTTTCATTGTATTTTATGTATTCACATTGAGCAGTAGGTTTGAATGGGAAACAGATAAAGCGAAATGTATTCCTTTCTTTCTAATCCTACTGGTGACATTATACATAAAAATCAAAATTATAGTATCTTATCATTAGCAAAGTGTTATTGCTTTTAAGATCATTATACCGAAATTATCATTAACAATTATGCTGGAGAGAATGGAGGTTACGAATTTAACTGATCACAATCAATAATTGAGGTTTCCAACCTGGGGTTTTCTGTACCAAGCTTCGCATACCCTCAGGGGGTAAGGTGAATAAGTTGTTGTTTCAGGTACATTCCTTGTTGGTACTCCGTAGCAAAATTTACCATTTCATTCCATGTTGGTATTTTGGCTAGATTTAATAAAGTATATTATTTATATGTAGTATATATTTTATAAAGTTATTATGGCAAATTACAGGATAATTCATTTAGAAGCGACGGGGTTCGGGACCAAAAAGGTTGGAAACCACTGGTCTTAAACTATGTAGTTTGTATCCTGTACAGGAAATATTGAATTCTTCGTTTTTAAGGTTCCTTTTAGGTCTGTAGATTTTCCTGTTTCCAAGCAAACACTCCGTTCTTTATTTTTGTGCTTATGAGATAAGAGAATATACTATTAAAAGTTAATTAAGATAAGTTAGTGTAACAAAAAATGTGTTAGAGATTTAATGCGCATGCAATAAAACATATGAGTGAATATAGTTAGTAAGGTAAATGTACACAAAATTTCTCGATCAACTGACAGTCAGGATAAGATGTGAATTCATCTAATGATTTTTAGAAGCACAATGTTTTACTTGCATTAATGACATGCAGTTACTAAGTGAATTGCTATTGTTAGTATATTTTCTTGCCGTCAGTTCCATCACACTTACATGCGGTATTTCATCTCTTCATGCTTATATTTTTTTGTTTCTGTAATTGGAGCATAATTAAGTGAATTCTATTTGAATTTCTGGCCGAAGTTTGCGTATTTGTCAATGCTGTAGTTACATGCGGGTTAATTGGATAATAAAAAATAAGGATACTTATCCAGGTTGTTAAGCCTTTGGCAGAGTTCAGTCCTACCGGGCTGCGGGTAAGGGAAGGGGAGGTTTTAGAGGGTGTTCTCCAACAACATGCTTCGCTCTTCTGTTTAAAAAATCAAATACCTCTTTGTCAAAGTTGATATTAGCTCATCAATATAAAGAATTCAAGATAAAAAGAACATTAATATGGTAGAGTTTAAACATGGATAACTTCTTCCACAATGAGTTTTACCAAATTTTCACTATTCACTAGATAAATTATTAAATTTTATCTTAACAATGGTGTAATATATGTCAAAAAATAAATATTTTGTATAAGTGGTTCAGGATGATTGTAATACAAGGAATATTGTCAGGGATCTCATTTAACTATGAACTACTCATTTACTTCGTGTCCTTTTGCGTTACCAAAGGTTTCAGTGGAGCGGAGAAGATACTTATCCAATTATATCTTTAAGGACATGTAGGCATATTTTTAAATATGCTGTATAATCACAAAATCTGTAGGAGTTACACCAGATGTATGACAAGAGTTAACAGGTTTCGGCGAAGTCCCGCCATTATATGAATTAATAATGAAAACATCGAAGCTCGCGAACATTCATCTATATTAATGTATGTCATAATTCGTTTGCAGCTGACGAATGAATTGTTGTCCCTACACGTTAAATTCTACTTTGGTATAATAATATTGTTAAAAGTGCTTCGACAGCTTAGGTCATAACGTGATTATCACGTGGGAATCACGGGGAATCGAACCCTGGACCGCTTTCACCGAAGTCGAACGCTTTGCCCACTTGGCTATCCGGGAGCCCCTTATACTTTGGTATACTTCAAGTAAAACTAGAGACAAATGTTCCTAAAGTGGAAACTGGGTATAGCGGAACCTTTGTACAGCGGATACTTGTGTATTTGAGCTTACATTACGGAAAATTTTTCGGTGCCATACAATTCCGCTACAATCAGATTTCACTGTACTGTAATTCTGTCTCATGAAGATAACTGACAGAAATACTTTCGGAGATATTCATGAAAAACTGGACAAACGTTGATTGATTCCTTGGAAAAAAGGAAAAATGAATTAAAGAAATGCTATGGAATTCCGCAATAATGTGATCAATGAAACCGATGTTACCTACCAATCGTTAGAGCCAGACTACTAAAACGGAAAAATCAAGTATTTTGTTTAATTAATCTAAAGAGTGTAATTTTCGCGGAAATAAAAATTAATGAGCAATTATCATAATGAGAAACTATTTCCTTCACCTGACTCCGTTATTCTTTGCAGCGTATCTCCACATTTTTCGTAATACAGTTTTAATTATTTCTTCTTGAAATTCCGTCTTATATAATTAAATGGAAAAGCACTTACTCGTGCAGTCTACAGAAGCAGAAGGAATGTCTTTCCGGTTTGATCACTGGAAATTAAATGCCTCGAATTACATACACGCGGAGTTAATACATACTCTAGAAGTCCATCAGTCCAGATGTTTACGAAAGTTTCCATCTCCAGTCAGCCTAAGAATTCCGTCATTGGAGTCCAACTGTGGCTATTGTATACCGAAGGTCTTTTTATTAATGGAAATATCAGATAGCCTAGAAAATACCTTAATAATACAAAATGTTTATCGCCTTCGAATAGAAGGTATTAATTTTTACACACATATACTCGTATGCTAAAGAGGTGAATAACTAGCTACTAATTAGTAATAAACTAATATAAATAATTAGGATTTTCTTAATGGAAATGCTATAGATATATTAATTTATTTCTCTTCTTTCCAAATCATGAAGTGCCAGCACAAAACATGACATCATTCCTTTGTTCAAATATTTAAGATAAATTCATTTAAAAACAGAGCAGCGCCGAGACTAGAACTGTACGACAAAATTATTTAATGGAAATTATTTCTGGATTTTAATTTGGGGATTTCTTTGGTTTGCCAATCGTTTAAAGAAAAGAAGTCTTAACTTTCTGTTTAATTTTCTGATTTCTCGTCGGAAATCGCTCTCACAAAGATCAAATTTTGACGATTTGTATGACTATTGAATGCGATTTGTATTTCTTTGAAAAACTTAAAGAAAAGAGACTGTTATTTGATATGCTGCCTATACTTCATGAATCTAATTCTATACTACAAGAAGTTCGGCTTAAATATTTGATGATGGACAAATTTTAAATGCATACGATTTGCTTCCTGCCTTCATAGTGCATTTATTTCACATGAGATTGATTGTTTAACTTGAATTTAACCACTTTCAAATTAAGTTATAAATTATTTTCTGTAGCATATAATTTATTCACAAATATTTTGATGATGAATTTTGTTTTGCAATATACGTGGAGATAAAATCTCTTGAAATCCGAAGGTTTTCTTTTTTCAGAGCCAAAGTCTTTGCCATGTGTAAGTTTTTGTTTCTACTACGTGGCAATTTAACTTCTCACAAATTTTGATGGAGTAAAATTCCGTGTTAAATGCCATCTCTCGCTTTTCTGATACAGATCGACCAAAGAAGTGGAGTACAGGTACTATGAACCATATCTTTGGATGCTTAATGTTTTATTCGTCACCCCATGTTTCTGTGCTCCGTTAATTGAACCGGCAAACAAAAAAAGAAAGTTGTTTCCTCTTGGGCGTTTCTTGAAGAGTTTCGGTCGGTACGAACTTATTGGAGGCTTTGGTTTTTATTAGAGATATTTGGTTTTCGCTTTTTCCAATTTAGGAGTAATCTTTTTCTACGAACGTTATAATTACGTGCGGTGTATCGGTAAAGAAGTTACTGATTTTATGCACCTCAGTTGTGTCCATTAGTTTTGGTCAAGAAATGCTAAGACTTCTATTAACAGGTTTCTATCATCTTATCAGTGTATAATTATTAATTTTCATTCATTTATATTTTAAGGCAGGAAACATATGCAAAATATTATAACGGGATTCTTATCTTAAGCAAGATTTTTGATGGATTTTGAAGATATCTTGACGAATGCTTTGATTAGTGAATTTAAGGAAATGCTTTCACTAATGTTTGGAATTAATTTAAAATCAATAAATTTTAATTTTTATGATGAGCATTAATTTAGTTCTTATCTGTACTTTCTGTACTTAAAATTAAAGCAATCGATAATTAAAAGGAAGAAATCGATAATTCAGTGGTATTTACAAAATTATGATATTTTCAGTTTTTGCGAGCAGAATTTCAGGAAAGAATTTCCAATAATTCCAGTATTAAAAAAAATTTTACGGCTTTGTAAAACTCGATAACGAGTCCATAACAGAATATGGTAATGAAATATACTGGATACTTTCTAAATTACTCTCCCTGGCGGCAAGGTATGCGAGTTATAAGGAAATCACTCCACACGTGGAATACTTAAGTTTTCTGTCCCACTCAAGTTCTTTTGCGTCGTTTGCTCACATTTCGCAATTTCCGTAAGTCGATTTTGAGAGAGACATTCCTTTCCTCAATCACGGGCTTCTTTAGGCTTCTCCTCCAAGCCATCGATGAAAATCGATTGAGTGATTTTAACACCAAACACCATTGATGAAATTCCATCCAATCCATAAAAAACCGTGCTGCATTTTCGCAAAAGCCTAACAATAAAACTTGCATACGATTGTAAAGAAGTGAATATTATATTTAAATTTTAGGTGAATATGATATTTGGCATCGAGTAATGGCATTGTTGAAGATGCTTCAAAAGCTTACGTCATTTCGCACAAAGGCCCCCACCGGGAATCGAACCCGGGACTGCTTTCATCGAAGTCGAACGCGTTGCCCACTTGGCTATCCGGGAGCCATTTGGCATCGAATTTGGGTAATATCAACGATTTATGAATTTTTTTACATTAATTCGTGAACTGGACCTGTTTTTTTTCTGTAAATCAAATCGTGCACGCCGAAAATACAATCGACGGTGTTAATTAAGGTAGTCAATAAACAGCCTATAGAATTAAACCTGTAGAAATGGAAGTTTTAGCTAAGGCAGAAAAATTTAATTTACCTTACCTCTATCAGCTAAACTATATATTTATCCTTTCCTTTACATGAAAACGAAATAATTTTTTCCTTTTTAAATAAAATATAGGATGGGTAAATAGAAAAGTTTAGACATGAAGTTAGTCTATAAAGAGTTAAACACCTGTCGATTCATTCTCACTCCTGTGGCAAATAATCCAAGTCGGAATGTTTACATGCCTACTTACCACCAAGAGATATGTTCAACACGGTCTAAGCGTGAGTGAAAGTGTTTACAAAAACAAGTACAATCGGAAAGACGATGACGGGGTTTGTGGTTTTATTCCTCTAGTATTTCTAAAACCATTCATAGCCAGGTGAGCCCAATTGGTAGGCCATAGTGGTAATAGTAGATAGAGGTTATCCTTATAATGTACATCGCTGTTAGTATCAAAAGTTAGTATCAAATGGCAGCGAACAACTATACTTTTATCACATAACCTTTCCTATACAGTTATTTTTGCGAGTTCATCTACAATTATATTGAAATAAAATTCATTTATCAGGTTTCTCTTGAACTTAAGATTGTGCAATTTAAAAATATTTCTCTACATTTGACTTTACTCAAATTGACCTATTGATAATTCGTCTAAAATTATTTATTCAGCCCAGAGGTCTCCCATTCGATAAATTAAAGTGTCACGGACTTACAATGGTAATAAAACGGACATTAAGAAAGAGACTGAGATTTATCCATCGTTAAGAAGTGCAAGCATAAATGAGAAGAGAAGCATCAAGTTGAATCTCGATTGTTTTGTGACCGATGAATGTCACGGAGGAACGAAAAGAGCGAATCAAGGTCAATGGCGAGGAAATATCATTCACACTGCGGAATGTGTTGAGGAATGAAGTACTCGTGAACTTGAAACGACATTTCTCTTGGGTTTAATTTATTGATCATTCCCAACATCCTTACAATGCCCCATTCGGGAATATATCTCGAAATATGGCTCCTTATTTCGAGAATTTTGTTGCCCACGAACCCATGGGCAACGCATTCGCCTTTAGTGAAAGGGGTCCCGGGTTCGATTCCCAGTGGGAATCCACATGCGAAATGACCTCAGCTATCGAAGCACTTTTAATAATACTAACACTGTACCTCGGAATACATAGAACGCTATTCCTGAAGAAATAATTGCTACTTGATTAGAATTTCATATAATCATTGAAGTCATGAGAATTAAAGAAGGAACTTCGTAGTTTCCACACTAAATGTTTTATTTAAACAAACAATGTAAAATTTAAATAAAACATTTTTTGTGGAAACTACGAAGTGCCTTCTTTAATTCTCATTATGGCTTTCCACGAAGTCCGGCCTAATACTATAGAATTCATTGAAGTCATTATTGCTTTTCACTCGATCTGATACTTATAACAAAGATATAAAGCGAAATAAAGCAATTTAGATGGCGGATTTTTAGAAAGAATAATATTACGTCGATCAATATGTGTGGTTGGCAAAAAGTTAATTGCATAAAGATAAACGATTGCGTAAGACCTCATAACAGAGTTATGCGGAAATCCCAGCAACGAAGAAGATGAGACAAAAGTTGAACACTCAGATGCACGATCTTTCCGCACTTCATGGCGGAGTCACTTCGGGCTACAGTAGTTATTTATCGATTAAGCGATTTCTATGAACACAGTTATGTATGTATAAGTATAAGTAATCTTACGGAAATACAGAAACGTAGAATTATTTTGTGATTTTCCTTTTTCCTACAAAGGAAGAGGAGCTGCAGAATTCGTAGTACATTTCATTCAGCTGCACGTATTATCACATTTTCACAAGTTAGAGATAGAAATGGATTAATCGCAGATATGAAACTGTGATGATTAATTTTGGCATATGCTTAAAACCAAATGAAACAGAAATGCTAATGGAAAGGGAAAATGAGAGAGAGGATGTTTCATTCTACTGTATGTTTCGTATACTTAAAAGTAGAAGGTCAAATTTAAATAGTCGTTCTTTAACCTTTTAAAGGAAATAGCTAACATATTTCCATGCTGACTGTTCGTTATCATAATTCAGAATATTCATTTGTATATTATCATGGAAATAAATGTATAGTGCTGTGACCCATGGTAGAAGGTATGATTAACCATATTTTGGTAGTAGAAACCTTCGAAAGTGTGAGCATTAATGCGATCGATAAAAAGAAGTTAGTAGTTTATTGATCGACTCCCAATTTAGATGTTTTTATCTATTTCCGAATCGTGAATTTTAATTTCAGAATTCGTGAATTGTTTCAACTTAGCTTATGATTATAATATACACTACTGATACTAAATGAAAAGCAAATTATGGGTGAACTCTATCACTATACTTGAACGTCAGCAATTTGGTTTGGTTAATCATTACTTCTTCTAATCCTAATAATCATTATTTCTAATCGGAAAAAAATTGCCTACAGTTTTTACGATATGAAAGTGTTAATTTACTCTTTACCTGAAGCTGATAATCCCTAACTTGATAGCATTGAGAATGTAATGGTATTTTTAAACAAGTCTCGTGCAGCCGAAAGTAGACACTTTGCCATAATTTTCCCCTTTATCTTTCAGTATCTTCTCAAAAATGCATATATTCACACCTTCTGATCTTTTTAGTTTCAGCCTAAGGAGTGGAAACTCTACTCCTCTTTTGGTACTCGGTGCATGAAATGTGTGAGGATACACGACCTTATCATTTACAAGGACCATCCTACATTTAACGTTTCTTTCACCCTTCGATTCGCAGGAGTGATTTTTCACGGTCTTACCGAGCCTAAGTTTTACCTGCTTTCCTTTGAGATCGATGAAGATGCCGCCCCTTCTTCTAGCCGCCTCCAGTTCGGTCACGATCTCCCCGTAGACCTCAGCGTTGTATGTCGGGGGCAATTGCTGGACGGACAAGACGCACATCGGGTCGCGTCCGAATCCCATTGAGTTGGGGTCTTCGATGGGCGTCGTCGCCTCGGATACGAGGATTCGAGACACCTCTGCGGATACGGCGTCACTAGCGTGCAGAATCGAGAATGACGTCCAATCTAAGCGGCGTAGTAGGCTTAGAATCATCTGTAAAGATTGTGAAGGGGTAACATCAGAAAATGTTAATAGTATATAAGCTTCAATTAGATGCTACACTGCCAACTTACACGAATATTATTATTATTATTGCGTATGTTGCAAGTAGACAAAAGTCAGGTGGCAACATTGTCATCATCACATACATTAAACTACATCCGTATAATATTACATTACAATTTTACATATATATACTAATACCTATATATATTATATATACACTAGTAAACTAAATTAAGTTCCGTC
>KZ308314.1:712383-759746 GCA_000376725.2 Ladona fulva
AGTTCTATTTAAAAAAGAAAATTTACCCACATCTTTTTTATGACTTTTTGTTCTAATTTTGAATTCGTGCTTAACATAGCATTACAGCTAAAACCCAGACAGAAGTCCCAGTAAAACCCAGACAATGATTCTGGGCAAACTAGAGTGTCTTAAGATAAAACTTACAAGCCGCATGTTGTAGGAGAACGTCGCTTGAATCTAATTTTACATTTTAAATTTTATTTTGCGAGACATTTCGTTATTTAACGGGAGATAGTAATATTAAAATCAAATTTCTTGATCTAACACGGCTAATTTCCTTATCAGTTTAAGTAAATCAATCATATTTCACTGGTAATTCTTGCATGAGAAATAAATACTTAAATAGCGCCAGACAAGAATTTTACCAAATTAATTTTATTATAATGCTTATTTTTTATATTTTATATATTCCACATTTATTTACATTTTTCTCAAAAAAGAAGTAATTTAAGCATTTTCTTAAAATTATGCTGAACGAATTGGAAAATGAAAGAGCCACGGCTAACTAAGGATAGTTACAATTAGAATTCTTCGAAACCTGCTCTGGATTAATAAAATGTTTTTAATAGATTGAGAAACCTAACGCTGAAGTTAGAGAGCTTATATTATATAATTTTAAGTTTAAACCCAAGCTCACCTAACCTAAGTAACTACGACACGGAAGTGCGCCAACACAAATATCTGCAAAGGTGATTCGTTTTTTTCCTATGTTATGGTGTATAAATGTCCGAAAATATCATTTAAAAGTTCCTTTGTGATTTATTTTCTAAAAATATCGTTTCTGAATGGATATCAAAAGCATTCAGTCAAAGATTTTTCTGCTTTTAGGCTGTAAGTAACTCCATCTGTTTTTCTGTAACTACTGCCACCATTGACATTATTTGCTTCGTGTGTAGAGTAATGGTTTAGGCATGACATATCGATTTGTCTGTGTATACGTGAAGGTGAATAGCAAACGGTACGCGTTTTTATTTTGCTCTTTTTACCTTAGGAAACATACATTGACTTTACTTTGGGTCAAGATGTCACTGAAGTCTCAAAAAACACTCTTATTAAAACAAAGAACTACTAATAAAGTGTATACCTGTATAAAAGGAAAGGGTAGGTTATGATATACCTAAATAGCAAAAAGTTTAACTTCGTGACTGCGTAATTTTGGGTTATGTTACAAACGTGAAGATGTTGATTTACTTGGAAGTTTGTCGTGTCCACGATGCCGTATCGATAAGCCGTAAAATAACCGTTTACCTTTCACTTTTCGAATGCATGCCAAAAAACACTTATTTTCATGTACGTTAATATCTCGGACTAACAATTATTTGAGCAAACCCACATCCCAAAATTTGATCTTGCCTTCGTATGGTCTGTGATTCGATTTCCCGAAGATTGATCATTTTGGTTATAAAGATTAAAACGTAATCTTACGAAACATTTAAATTTAAAACTCCCAAAAATTTATTGAAGATTTCCATTCTGAAAAACTTTTTCTACAGAATACGTTTTTTACTTTGACTCATGGAATAAATTGTGTATGTAACCTTTGATAATTCTACTCCTGCACCCTTACAAGATGGCTTTAAGCTATTTATAAATAGGATATATTTCGGATTTTCATAACAGTCAATTACCTTAACTTTTTCTCTCGGGTTGACAGCCACCACGTGAAGGGGATTATAAACACGGCCGCGGAGGGAAAGGGGTGTCACGTGACTGAGCTTAAACACGCTCGTGACTTTCTGCACTGCATCCAAAGTGGTCGCATCATCCGGTCCAAGGAATCCTGCAACGAAATGTTTTGTCATAAAATCTGATTTTTATTTTCGGATCCAATGTTTGTTTCGTGGATAATTACGATTCCACAAATAACAAAAGGGTAGCCATTTCGTCGACATAAATTGATATTATACATGGCACAAATTAAGAAGAATATTAAAGTACACAACGTTATAGTTTCCACAAGTTTACTTTGGGCGACTAGTTTCACTATCGTGCTAGCATCATCAGATTAGTTGCCCTAATGATAATGAACAAATGTACGGAGAGAAGCGCGAAGAGTTACTTCAGAAAATAAGTTTGATGCCTACGTGTGAGATTTTATCCAATTTGAATGGAATTCCGATTACTGAAAGGGCAAACTTAATTAATGGTCAATTTAAGCAACTGAATTCCAAGGCAGCTTACTTGGCAGTATTTTCAAGGTATTCTTGTGCACTCTAAGATTCAAGCACTGATATTTACTTGCAAAAATTCAACGGAATCTAATGCAGATCATTAATTATTAATTAACAGATATTTTAGTGGCTTTATGGCCATGAAAGTGTTCCTTTCGGCCCTTAAATCTGTAGAAATCCGTAACATTTTCGTAAATACTCTATTACGGAAGTAGGTGATTAGAATTAACATATTCTGTTGTTATTTCGTGGAACGTTTCCATGAGGACAAGAAAAAGAAAAACAATGGTCGAGTTCTACAAAAATATTCTCATGCACGACCGGCTTCGTTAAATCGCAACATCACCTGATAAGATTAAAAATATTTTTTGTGTAACTCATCAAGTGTTTCTGTTTAAGGTGTTGTAAAGTTAATAGATCTTTTGATCATATTTTCTTTTTTTATTTTCGCTTAACTAATTAAATATTAACAGATTTTACATAGAAAACAAGCCCGCAAGCTACATTCGTATAAAGTCATTGCAATTATCTGTTAATTTGATTCTATCAACATGCTAATGAAAAGAAGGGATACTGTTCACATTTTCTTTACTGTAGCAAGTTTAGGGGATATCTTCTTTCTGATTGATATGTTCTTTGCGACTGTGTGGTATGCGATCCACCTATGATTGATTTGGAATGATAGTGGAATAACGAAGGCCATAATGTCACTTGCATTGTATGTTTTGTGAGTAGATGAACGGAAAGGTCGATTGATAGACCAGTGGTAAAAGAAAATGGAAGGATAGACATTACTTCTGCTATGTTTCTTTGGAACTACAAGTTTATTGCATAAGTCAGTAATGGAAAGTTTAATCTGTATCCTAGATTTAGAATTCCGTATCTAATAGCTTAGAGGACATTACGGTTTCACTGATGTGGCATTTAGCCTTCTCAAATATGACCCATAATTATGTAACGGGAAACTGATTCGTTACACTTCTGTCCTCGTCGGGTTCTACCTGTATACGAGCTGCCCTACTTCTCCGCCAATTGTGGAATTGTGTCCTATCAATTATTTTCGATGATTCGATGTTCAATGAAGTGAAATAAGTCTCCTTTTGTCTTTCTTCTGATGTTTGACGGATTCAATGTCCTTTTTAATTTTTCCGCCGCCGCCACTCTTTGTCACCTTGATCTGTTGATGAGTAAGGAATCAATAAAAGGCTTTGCGATTTACTTCTTTGTCATGCAATGAAAGAATCAATACATCCCTTGAAATTTCTTACACATAGTTGGCATTAGTATGGCAAGGAAAATAAAGAAAAACAAATGTACTTCGAGCCCTAAGTTCTTTGCTGGAGTTACTCATTTAGGGAGAATTTTAAACACCTGGCTTTCAAAATTAAAGAGTACTGTAAATAACCATTGTTTAATAAAAATATATCTTTTTACAGCGACTGCATGGACTAAGCTACGATGTATATGTATTTCTGTCATAAAAATGACCAATGCCATTCATATGGATTGAGTCAATAAGAATACTTACGTAATTAAAAGGATAAACATTCATGAATATCTTGGTTAATCTGTCGTGAAAGCTCACTTGTCTATTAAAGTTTATGCTTGATAGTAATGTTTCTATGATACGATCAGAAATCAATTCGAATGGATTGCCAATAGAAGTTGTACTTTCCTTGAAACGCGCAAGGACAAAAGTGTTTCCAGCTTAAAGAAATGGCTAATAGTATTGGATATTCTGTGGCCGTGTAATTTTAAAGGAAGAAAATTTCAATGGGAGTAGATAGAAAAGAGAAGAATTTCTTGTCGAGAGAAAAGAGACGATTCTTATTTTCAACTTCCGGGTCTTCTGGTTTACGTCACCTGTTAATATAAGGCTTCGCGGCCTTCTGTTTTATAGGTTTGCGATTTTTTCTTTGTTTTTGCGACTTATCGGCTAACTGGACGAAAAAAACTTCGATCAGACGAGTGAATATGCAGTGAGAATGAAAGGCGGAGGAGGACTTCATGGTCACGTAAACAAAACCGCTCGTTCGCAGTGCAACGGTCGATTCTAAGCTGTTCGGTGATTTCGACAAAGAGAAGTGATGCATCGGAGACCAACCGTTATCGTGTCACGGTCGCTTCCGTGATTTTCGGGAAAATTTGAAAGGATTGGGTAGTAGACCAGAACTTCAAGGACCGTAAGAGGTGTACTTAAGATCGCAAGCGGTTATTTACTAATCCACCCGTTTGGAAATTTTTTACGAATTCGCCTCGATTAGTTTTTGATTTTCGAAAGTGTTACGCTAATACCGTCTGATCTGAATTTCATGCTAGCCTTCGAAAAATTTGACAGGTAGTCCATCAGCGACATTTATTCTTAGAATGAGTCACAACGATTTTGAAAAGTAACGGAATTTCGTGTATTTCTGTTTCAATGAGGCTTGGCTTTTTTTCTGTGCACGGCTCTGCTCAGTTATAGCCTTGGACACGGGTGATCGAAAAACCGCCTTTGGCGGCAAATCTTCTAGGGTGCCATTCTGTACCATTGGATTTTAAATTAAAACAATTTAGTAACATTTCACACACATATTAGGATTTCGTTATTTAAAAAAAGGTTATAGGAAACTCAAAAAGTTCGTGTAAGAAGTACTGTAGGTATCTGCACATATGGCGCGTAAATACTCGACTTTTATTTGATTTTTAGCCTTAAAAGCACATAAAATCGATCGAAAATGGCTAGATAAGTTATCTCATGTAAAATTAATAAGAGGGATAGGGACAGAATTGGTGAGTAATAAATCGCTTGATTTATCTAAATGCAGAAAATGCCACGAATATTGTTTAACATTTTCCCGATTTCTTTTCTCGGACAGAAACTCCTCTGACGTAATCCCAAAATCTCATTTTTTTTATAGAATTTGCTATTTAATTTCTAAGAGAACGAGTAAGACTAAGAAAGTATAGGAACAAACAAACTCTGGCAGTTTCTGCCAAAGGCAGGTTTACTTACTGATGTACAGTGGATTACTAAAAAAACAGAACGGGTATATATTTCTGCCCCGTTATCTTATGCAGCCGTTGGTACAGAAAGTTCACAATCTGGCAATGCCGTAGGATAACTCCCCCCCCCCCCCTTCACCCGAAAGGTTTGAACATACATTTTGTCTGAAAGTAATGACATGGAATATTCTATGCACATAGTATTCGTAATACAAGACTTCTAACGGAGATTTACTTACCCAAGAAAAGAGGAGGAGGGAGATGAGATGTTTGAACCGAGGTAACTAGGGAACGGAGCGCCATCTTCACGGCTTGCTCGGAATCCGAGCACGTGTCCAATACTTGCAAACCTATTGCGTGGGGAAAAAAGAATCAGTAATTAATTCATGATTTCTCACTGAAGCCTTGAATTACTCCATATGTTTCCACTTCGGTATGAGAACGAACGATTCATTCCCATCACAACCTGAAAATTTTGATGACAATAATTGGCAACGACCCCAGCAAGATAATGGAATCCATATTTATCTATCTAAATTAACTGAAAAACTAGGTGTACTCTATTTTCACCGAACCACGGTCTCATACCCGATATCATAAATATCTAGATTGTACTCATCATTGCAAATGGTTCTATAGATTGTCAAAATATTAATCCTATATGTATGATGATGGTTTTTATCAATACGAGCACGAAGGCTACAAATCTCTTTTTATAATTACCTATTTAGAAATACGTAATGATTTATTTTCATAAATAAGAACTGTTACCCTCCTTATGGCATATGACATAAGATTGTATTTTTAGAAGATAGGAATTGGAAGTTTTGGAAGTATTTTTGGACGTTTGGAAATATATATTTTAATTACTCTATATTTTTTATTTTCACTTTCGTTTATCCTTGAGTAAATATTCGATTTTATATTTTTTACGTATAGGTTTCCGCTGCTACGCGTTAATGATAAATTTTTATCAAAATATCTGAGCCCTTTGATAAAGGTTATCGGAGCTAATGCTCCCCTGGTGTAGAACTTCTGAAATTCCGAAACTTTTCAAAATCCATTTTTTGGGCCTCAACTTTGTGGCAGCTCTTCATGATGAAAAAGGAATAACTTATACACGTTACCACAGGATTTGTTACATACGACCTAGGTTAATGTCATCATCAGAAACAAGAAGCGAGAAACAGTCATATATATGGTGGTAGGAAGGGGAAAGAGTAGAGAATAAGCGGGGTAAAAGGGGAAGGGTTGGATAGGGTTAAAGAAATGAGACAAAGTTTTCACGGTGGAAGAAAGAATAGGGAAGTGTAAGGGTAAAGGTTCTCATTGATAATCGTTGGAGAAGGGTTTGGAAGAGTTTTAAGAATTTATAATTGTTGGTTATTGGGTAATATTGGTTTATTACTCGCCTATTGTCCGGCAAGTAAAGAAATTCCATGTTAAAGGAACTCCCGTGATCCTTCTCCAATAGATGTCTCGCCATTTGGGAAGCCTCCGGATTGTTCATTCAAAAGGCTTTGGCATGTATAAGTTGCTCTTATTCCTCTTCCATCGGAACTTCCGTTTATGACCAGGTATATTCGAAGGAAAGGTCTATTCAGTAATTTTTAAAAAAATGTAATAGCTTTCACATAATATTAAACATTCCTATCGATAGAGATAGCATAATTTTAAATATAACGATCGCATTTCCAACAAAGATAACACTAAAAAAATAAAAAATAACTTATTTTTATGTTAATTCCTGAATGAAAGATACCTTTTCCTTTACTATATTATATTCCAAAAGTTCCCCACGAAACCATTGGAAAATACTGTCTAAAAAATTTAAAAATCAATTCCAAGAAATTATATTGTTACTATGTGCTTCTACATAACTGAATTGAATTACTCCAAGGCTCAATATTTAATTAAAACATTTTATCAATTCAGGATTACTTCATATCTTGAAATTTACAATTAGCTGAATTAATTGACTCAAAATGTTTTAAATAAGATAATTGCTCTCGCTCCTAATGGGAATTAACCTTGGCGACGAGGCGTGGAGAGTACAATTATGCAGTATAATACAGCAAAGCCAAGATAACGGTTTTGAGTCACCATAGGAACTATTGTTTTCTTTGTCCTCAGTTTCTTTTTCGATTAATCGGTAGAATTTCCCTCTTTCAGATTATTTACCGTTTATATACCTGTCTTTTTCTCCATCTACTTTTTGCGTCTAAAGAATTCCTTAGATTATATTTCTTGTTCTCTTGAATCTCGGTCATGACAAGTGCTATTCTATTATTTTTGTCAAAAAATCTTTTTTTAAATTCCTTCCGTGTTACGAAAGCACATTTTATCCGTTAATCCTTTTAAAGGATGCCTGAAATCCGTTTTTTCCTTCCCTTTTCATCTAGTGAAAGACATAAAACACATTTCCGGAAGAGTTAAGATTTAATATTTTCCATCACTTTCCTTCTACATTCGTTTCAATTGACTTTCATCTGTTATATATCGGTGTATTACGCGCATCATAGTTTTAAAAAGGAAGGTTTGGTAAAAGAATTAAATTTAAGATAAAAGGACTGGAACTTCAAACTTTTTTTAGTTAGCTTACTAAGCAATTTTATTTTACTTATTAAAGCATTTAAATAGGTTTTAAAAAGTAGGTTCAATTTAAAATAGCGAAACAAAATATAAAAAGATATTTAAAGTAAATAAGCTCCAATTTATTCAGTTGTTTGATAACAATGTAGTTTACACGTTCAGCCAATACGTAGAATTTCAGTCGTAAATTTTATGAAAAAAGTGGGTCCTATACTCCGATAAATAAATGTATCATTCAACATTCGCATTTTTTTACATGTGAAACGACTGACGTCGCAGATAAATAAAAATATCTAAAAAGAAGTTCATATGCTGGATTGATTTTTCTGGTTTAGATCTTTATGGAAAATTATAGAATATTCCGCTATTCGTGAAAAGGATGAAGACTTAGAGGAAAAATTATCTGAATTGATTGGACGGACTGAGTCTCTCACAAATTCTAGTATCGAGGAAGGAAAGTTTTAACAAAGTAGTAAAGAAGCTAGGGACATATAATTTGGACAGCTATACCATTCCTTTTCCCTCTTCATTTTCTAATATATTATTCTTAATAGAAACTTAGATGGATGGAAAAGGTTGACTTGAAATCTCAGGTTGAAATCTTGAAGTCTCAGGTTGACTTCAACTTGAATTATCTGAAATGTTTAACATCCCTGTCATAAAATCGATGTTGTTAGGCGTGACTTCGTGGAAAGCCATAATGCAATGAAACTAAGTTTTTGCTTTCATTGCATCCCTGTCATCTTTTTCTAGCATCACAATCATGTATCTTCGAGGACATTCGTTACGTTACCATTCATTTACATACGCATCTCAAATCGGTTAATATGTCTCACATTAATCTCTATTTAATTTTGTATTAATTCTGTAGACATGCTGTCTGATTTTGTAGAAATTCTGCCATCCTGTCTTCCACTGCAGTTTCGGATTGTCTCCTTTCTCATATTCGTCCCCTTATTTTCATATTTGATTATTCTACCATTAAAATTATATTCATCAAGCTAATTTTCCACGTATTCCTTTAATCTAATCTATATCAGGGGTGACCTATCTTTATTTCATCCAGAGTAAACCACAGTATATACTATACAGACTTGTCGGACCCACAGTTTTCTTCGCTGTATTTTTAAATATTGGAGATTCGTCTGGAATAGTTCGTTTTATTGCAATGATATTGAAATTGAGTACGTTTAATTTTTTTTGGGTACATTCTAGCCTTTTGTCTTCTCAAATTATCAAACTCAGGAAAATATTTTGGTTGGGATTCGTCCTATGGAGTGAAACGTTTGGAAGGTATTTTGTCGACCTCTGCCGTCTTTTCTGCACTAATGTTTTCTCACTTCAGCTACTACTCTGCATCATGAAAGTATCAGTACACTGCATGGGTTTTCTAATGGTTGGATGCGAGTTAGCATATCATTGGTTTAAAAGGCACTCTCAGAGTAGGATATCGTAGCTTATGGAGATTTACGTGAGCGTATTCGGGGTGCTACTGAGAAACTGTTGCAGGCTCTCCGGAAATTGTCTGGAAAGGGTTCCTATACCAAGAGCCGGGAATGATGCCTATTGGGCATGAACGTGGGTAACTTTCATCTAATCTATAGCAGCATACCATGAACGTAATACTGAATGCCTTCTACAACATTGAACGCTTGGTGTTTACACCCCCTGCCACACGCCGAAGAGCGGATTGCAGGGAATTTATGTAGATGTAGATGTAGACAACCAGTCAATGTGGTCGGCAGTGTGTTTCGGAATAAAATATCTTGGATTGTTGTGTGTATGTGAAACGAAAAGAAATGGGACGGATGCTTTGATGATTGACGGAAGTCTGGAGTAGATGAAAACACCCATGTAAGGTGCCATCAAAAAGTTGGCGTGATTTTGAATGATTTGCAATGAGTGAAAGGTATGTGATGTGGCAAAAATAGTGTCTCCTATATTGCTATGGTTTCGTGTGAAAGTGGGAATCCGAAGAGTAATGTCTGTCGCTTATTATGTTTCTGTGAATCTTGAAATTGTTACAAGGAGAGTGACAAAGTTACAAGGACAGAATTGAATAAAACGCAACCTACGTAACCCGCGGGTTTGACCTCATGATTTACTTGCTTTATCTGAATGTTTTGTTAAATATACTTAATAGTTTTGTTATTGATATTTACTTATAGCCTTAGATATATACCCAATAACTTTTGTCAATTTATTTTCATTCGAATAGGAATTCCGACTAATTAAATAAAATATCTTTGGAGAGATAGATACAGGGGTAGCTTACTGCTTATGATTTGAATGTTCCCTCTCACGATCTGCTTCATTTGTCGTAAGAGTTACATTTATATATTTCACGATTCCCACACAAAGATCCATTTATAAAACATATTCTTTGAAGGATAGAGCTGTAAGTGCATCGCTAGTAGACATTAACAAACGTCTATCCAGTCTCTAGCGAGCTTTTGTACCCGGGACATCACCATTAGTAAACTGACAGTTGCATAATCTAGACCACTATTTAAACGATCATTACATTTGCAACACGTTTTACAACTGTATATTTCATGTTTACTTGGATTGGAATGATTGGGCATATGTAATTACAAGTAGGTAACCTTTGCATTTTTTTCAAAAATACCTCTTCAGCTCTTAATTTAGGATAATTAAGGGGGTTATAAAATGTTGAATAGGTATTCGTGAAACTTCACTGCGAAAAATTGTCTGCGAAGAAAGGATTGAATGATCACTTTAGCAGAGCCGTGAATTTAGAGGGATTCTCACCTATAGATAGTCCGTCCTTGGCCTCTGCGTGTATCTCGTTAACTCTCCTGACGGCCAATCCCGCCGCAGCTGCCTGTTGCAGACCCCTCAACTCGACACGGGAACAGTTCGGCCCGCGGTGCAATGCCACTAACGCCGCTACTGTGGCCTCTCCTACAACGCCTTCGAGGGGCAGAGGGCAGATACCTACTACTGAGCCCAGAAGGGCAAGGAAGAAAATGGGAGTAGTAAGGTGCCGCTTTTTTCTCCATATTCTGCTACTGGCGTCTTCCCGGTCAGGCGCCATTTTTTTCCAGCCTCCCGTCCTGCCCTGGAATGAAAATGAGAGGAAAATCAAGAATATGAACATTTTAACGCTGATGAGAAATATATTACCTAAATATTCCAAATTAAGAATAAAGTATATCGTTTTCATCCACTGTTAAGAGAGATGGAACTTCTATAAAAAATATTTATCTTTCTCTCTTGCTCTATACTATCCTATTTGATATCCGTCTTTATCAAAGGATGACTAACGGATCTTCCCGTTACATGAATCGTACTTGTAGCATTTCTTAATTTAACCAAAGCTTTTATCTTCTCTCTCCTCTAAACTATCTTTTCCACCCTGACATGTTAGCCCATGAATAGAACTTTATCGCCAAAATGGTGTTATTTTCCGACGTTATTGTGGATCTAATTCGGATACCTTACGGATGGATGGTTTGCTTCTAAATATTACTCATCTTCTATATACTACTTCTTTGGTGGATGCCTTGTACATATTTGCTCGCCCTTCTATGTGCACAGAAACCGAAAGGTAGCTCCGATTTGCTATCACGTTGGTAATCAAGATGAAAATAACCCTTTGGGCTATCACATCTTCAATAGCTGTCTGCCTCCGCTCCGGGTCCTCTCAGGCTTTACTGTTATTAATTTGAAGTACAGATCTAAGGGTCTAATATGTCCTTATAAAGCCACTTCGTTATTTATAGTTTAAACCTCTAATTCATTAACAGCCTTGTCCCAATTTTCCTTTCTTTCAGTTTAATGATATGCGCTAAAGACTATCGTAGTTGAGGGGCTTATAAAAATCGAATCTTTGGTAACTTCCTCTTAGCTCTAATGAGGCCTCGGACAGGTCGATAGCTCCCTTTTTTTTATATTAACGTTGTTCACTTTTCCGTCGTGTATATTGCAATTTTCTTTAATGTGCTAGATCTGCCTCTATGAAATCTGCGTTGCCTTTTCTTCTTCGAAATCCAGATTTCACAGCTGTATGCAAAATCTGGTATGATTCTCTCAAAAAATTTCTTTGAACCGTAGATAGAAAATACAAACTTTGAAATCGTAGCAAACCTCCTAGAAATAGTTAACCTTATTTAGTTTCTCTGTATTTAGCTAAGATTTATCCGTAGAATGATCTCCTTTACTACTACTCTAATCTTTATCTACTAACTTCGTCAGTTTGACTCCGCATCCTGTTGGATGACAGAGGGCTTTTAAATATTGCTAACTCAGAAACACGAACCTTTATCCACGATCTTTATGCCACTCCGTTTGATTATTCTGATCTCATAATGGTTGTAAGGTGCTAGCACAGATTTTCTTGAGAAATCATTTAAATATAAGCTTAGGTATCATTTCCTATAGTATCGCTTTTTATACTCCATCTCCGAAGTATCTGTGGAGGGGTATGACTATGCCTATCTGTATTTCACATTAATTTTTCCTTTTCTTAAAACTGAAGTAAAACAAATATTGCTTTATTGCCTCGATTCAAGAATATTAAATAAATCTCTCATGAATATAAAATAAAATTATATCTGGCACCTTAAACGAAAGGCCTCCTAAATCATCAAGAATTAATAATATTTTTGTATAAATATCGTATTCGTTTATTAATCATATTATTGCAGGATAATTTAAGGGATAATTTTAGAGAAGAATATTCATATCATAGTCATATTATTAACTCCCTTAAAAACATATTTTTTTCGGTTTATACCAAAGACGCTTCTCGAGGGTTACGACTGAAGTTCATGCGAAATAGGAAATATGCTTCGTAGAATTTCGGTTTTTGTAAATAGTTACGTCAACTTAGCTATAACGCCAATAATTGAATGGACTGAATTTCATGTTTCAAGAATCCTTTTCTTAGAAACAATTTTATGCGGCATTTTCTCAATCCTTCAGAAAACCATTTTCAAACGATATATCAGCCGTGTAATTTCTTGTTAAAGAACTCCATAATAATATCACTGTCATTTTAAAATAAAGAAATCACCGAAGGAGCAAATGGATGCAATGGAGCGAAACTTCTCTTTCGTACAAAGAAGAAAAAAGTGGACTTTTGTTTTTGTTGGACTCAGGAATTTTTCACTTAAGCCGCTGAAGTAAACCACTTTTTGTGAAAGTTTTTCACGTTTTCAAGGACATACCATATTGATTATTTAGGCATTCTTTAGGTTATTTTACTTTTCTATAGCTCAAATGAGGTATAAGCTGTACCAGCTGTTTATAACAATATTACATTATTTTATATACTCGTACATTAACTTTCTTCCAGTAACTTAGATCTTTGGTAAACTCCGGCTCTTTGCCTTTATCTTCAATTTGTTTTGGTATAGAATGCTCAAAAAAAAATATATTTCCTCCCAGCCTCCGGATAGCCAAGAGGGCAAAGCGTTTGAGTTCGGTGAAATCGGCCCCGGGTTCGATTCCCGGTGGGGGCATACGTGCGAAATGAATTCAACTGTCGAAGAACTTTTAACAATACTAATACTACTCCATGTTTACGGATCTCCAGTATTGACTCTCTTAATGGATTTAGGGATAATTCAAGTCACCAATCTTGAAGACAAAGAGGAATAACACTTCTATTAAGTCGCCAATTTTTCGTTCTTTTGAAGGACAAATGAAAGAATAATTCACAGTGGTTAAACGCATCAGACTTTCACATTGCGATGAAATTATCCTGTTCTTATAAAGTTATCTTCATCGTTCACATTAAAAAGGACTCGATATTTGGAATAATTTCTAAACTACTTTTGATTTCAACAGTAAATTAGGCTCGTTCGTATGTTGAGTGTCATTGGAAATATATAATATATGCTACTACCATTTAAATACTACTATTATTATTTAAATAAAATTCTCATTTTTAAGGACGCCTTTTTTTAGTATCGAGATAGACATCAAATCCCAGGCAACGAACCAATATGTGAGCAGAAATAATTTAGAAAATTCTCTAATCAATCACGCTTTTATTATTTCTGGCTTACAGCGATAGTTGTAACACATGCCTAAATCTTCTCAGGTAAACCGTCGTTTAAACGGATCAAAGGATTTTCCGTTGGAGAACCTTATCCGATTCCTCCACTCAAGCGAGCTAATGCTTTTGAGGTAATTAGCGCCTTTGCATATATTCTAGTTCAAGGTCTCTGGTCTATGCGTGTACGATTAATGATTAATGCGGAGCTTTTAAGTGAAGTCGCCCAATCTACACTCTGTGGACTGGAAATACTTCTATACCCAAATATTTCCGTATAAGTGGTAGAAGACTCCGTATAGAAGATTCCGTATAGTGGTAGAGTAGGCGTAGAAGTGGCGCTAATCTAAATAAGATGACAAACGCTGTTTTTCTCATTAATGTTGATGTTTACGCTAACTAATCGCATTTAGTGTGTTAGAAATGTCGATGTCCACCTTTTCTACATAACTATGATTCATTGTATATCGCGCGTATACTAAGACCACTATTTCGCAGCTGATAAGAAGTAACATATCGCAGGTATGACGTTGTTTCTCCCTGAATATTTTATTGGTTCTTTAGCAGGGTACACCTTCATATGGCGACCATCATTGACTAAGATAGTTCGAAGTTATAAAATGGTTATTACGATAGTTAGGAAAACAATACAACTAGTTTTTATCCTCAAACCCCCTGAAGTTGCAATTTTTCGATAACTTAAGATACCATGTAGTAATTGATTATATATAATTACTATCACCATATGCGATTTCAACAAAATATGTTACATATTAAACTCAAATGGGAGCACATAACGTACGTTTTCACACTTTTAATTGGACAAAGTAAAAATCAACCGATTTTGAAACCATAATCGTATTAAAATTGTAAAAATGTACTCGTTTTGTGTTTAACATGAATAAATTCCACCAAATACCACAGGAATCATTTATACGATAAATATGTTACATATGTTCCCTAATGATGGAAAAATAATTAGTTAGTAGCTGGACTATTTTTCCCGAATCTAGTGATACATAGATATCCAAGGAAAACATTTTGAGTGAGAAATCCGTGATTTGTACTCTGGAACGAAAAATGTGCAGAATAATTTAATTCATCCAGGATAATGTATGAAGTGTAAGATTTTTTGTTGATAACAAACTTCGTTCCTTAATTATCTCGAATGCAATTATCAAAATGCCGGAAAATGTAACTCAAATACATCTTTCACGAAAATACAGATCTTGTATTCGAAATAGCTGCAAAAATAAAGAACTTCGTTTAGAAACTACGTATCAGTGCAAACTTTGAATTTTTGATACTGGAAAAATGTTAATTGAAAGAATTGTTAGTGGTTTCTACATTTTGTAGGAAATTTCTATTTAGAATAACGTACGTATTCAAAATAAGCGAAATTATTGGAATATTGGAATATATAAAATTGGAAGTAATTTTGTAATTTCAAACAACTACTTTTGCTTTGTTCCTTTTTTGCCATTACTTCGGTACTTCTGAGGGTACAACTCCAGAGTGCGATTATGAGATTCAGTGGAGCATTAAATTTGCAATGAAGGCAAGGTATCGAAATATAAAGATAACGTAGAAATGCAGTGCGATCAAGAGTTTGGAGTCTTGTTTACAAAATTAAAAAGCAATGGAATTTTGAATTTTCAATTGATAACTTCTTTAGATAATGGTATTTATTACACATGGCACTACCATTCATACCTATAGTGGATTCGATTCACTTAGAAAAATCCTTCTTTTGAAAATCATTTAATTTCGTTTCACAGAAATTCTGGGTGTTATCTATCACAGTAGCTGTATACAGTTGTTTAATTCAATCAATAAGCTTTGGCCGGACATCATGAAAAGTGATGACGAAATTGAAAATGAAACTAAAAGTTCTTCATATTTCCCATCGGTTGTTTCTTGAAAATTGATTGGTAGATAATGCGAAGGGCTTTTGATTTTATTTTTAACTTAATCGTTTAATCATTGTAATTTCAAATCGATAAATAATTTTAATCTTTCAATGGTAGCTTAAACGAACCGTGCCTAGTAAGAAAAAATGAACCTTTATTCATGGTTCAAATTATCTCCTATTTTTCAATCTAAAATTAAAATTGTGAAGTTCATCTTAAATTTCGCCTATTAATTGATGAAGCAAAAATGAACCAGCAGAAGAAATATGAGAACTGTGCAACAGCTTGTAAATGTTTTAATACAACACTTTAAACTTTCTCCATTCATCTTTATTTTCGTCACTGTTCAGGTATTACTTTATATTATTTAATGACGGTTATACCTTCTTGGGTGACATTTATTACTTTAAAAAATAAAATACTTCTCGCATACTGTTACTGTCTAACAAGTTAACGGTTTTCTGTAATTTCTTTACATTTTTAATCATCAATTCAAATCTTTTTAATATTTAATGAAGAGTACTTAAGGTTCCAATTTATCGTTTCACAGAATCATGCAATTCTCTAAAGGGGGTAGGCCACATTCTTTCGGACTATGGTCCAGGAAATAAACATCTACAATTTTTGCTCAAGTAAACGGTGTACACGATTTGATCCGAAAATTTAGTAATCGACTTAATTGTTTTCTTGAATATAATCTCTATCGTGCGTCTGAAGGAATTTTTGAATTTCGCAAAAATACACAAATGGTATTATTTTATGTAAAAAATTCCATTTTCCCCCTAGAGTTTTTGTTTATGTTTATTAATTATAGGATACTAGGCTTTAACTCAAAAATTGGCCAAAATGCGAGAAAGGAAATCACGTAAGGAACATTTGAGTAAAATTCCTTGCAAATCGGTTCTCACTGGATTGAGATATCGTGTACAACGTTTTGAAAAACCACGTTCCGATAAAAACGCTTTTGGGGCTCTTATCTCGGTGTATAAAATGGAAACTTTTTATAATAACCCCGTCATTTTATTCCTGTAACAGAATATGGTCCTTTTCCAGAGTTTGCTGAGATGTTTGTGCTTATCCAATTATTATATATCTTTACGTGAAAACCTGCGCTCGTTGGTCCGCCAACATCAGACGGCATCAGACATCCTCTTCGATCATTCGCTGCACAATAGCTCCGGCAACAATACGCATTTGTTTCATAATTCAAAGTATGAAATCGGTATCGTCGTTTAAGATGCTAGTTTTTATGTACGAGTATACAACAATTTCCTCTATCTTTAGCCCACTGAAAGTAATTTTAGGGGCATATTTTCAAATTTACGAATGGAGGATTTCATTACTATAAGTGGTGAATCCTCTCGTACGTCTTTCTGCCTAATAATTTTCACTTAGGAAAATATACACAGGGTGTCTAGCTTTTATTACCTCATTTTGAATTGATTGCTTCTGCCTGTAGCTACTTGACTTCTCGTCAACCTTTGCTTTCCGCCATGTACACCAACTCGTTGGTCAAGTTCTCATGTTGGGGTTTCTCATCTGTAAGCATTTATGCTTATACATTATTAAAATTTCTCTTTCCATTGCCGCGATTGTATCATGATTACCTCTGATTGTTAAGCCATACATAACCAAGTCTAAGCTCATCTATTTATCTTTCCGTTGCTTCGCCCGTTCTTTTTAAGTTCTTTCATCAGGTTTCTTAGTTTCGTGCCCACCCGCTCTTGAGCATACCCTCATATATTCTTTTTTTTAGTAGTATTATCACCGTAAGGTGTGTTGTCCACAACGTCTTTGTGTTTTTACTATCATGATCTCCAACTTCATAGTTAATGTCCAAGGAAATACATTGACGGTAGTTCGGATAGCCGATAATCGCCCCTCCAGCTGGAGTGTAGTGTCAACAAAAAAATCTGTAACTTCCTCAATTTTGCGAATGTTTACATCAAACCAAATTTATCAAATAGCCCGAAGTTTAAACTATATTTAAAATAAATTATCGTTTTATTTCCATTTTTTGAAAGTCTCACGGTGGCCTACCTCCTTAAGTAACTACTTCTTCTTGTTGATATCGCTCGTCCTCATCAAGGTCATTTGAGGACATAAACTTGAACCATCTATGCTGTTTCATATCTTTGTTTTGTAACCTTAAGTCTGCAGTCTTCGATAAAGTACCATGACATTTCACTGCAATTTATTTCTCTAACCATAAATTCCTCTCATTATTATGCTTCAAGTAACTTCACAGAAACAAAAAGCACAGATAATGACCGAAACCTTTCTCTACATTGGTTTCCTTAAGTATTCCCTACGTATTCCCTAGTTAGCCCTAAGTAGCATTCCATTCAAGATTCTACTTCAACCGTTGGGGAGGAAATGGAACAGTTTGATTCTTTTCATATAAATCTTCGACGTTATACCATTTATTTGTGCAGGCAGTTATCCCTTATCATATATGTAACTCTCCCTCCCTATTCCCATTTTCTTTGGATAGAAAAAATTTCAAAAGCTTGACCGCATCAAAATACGAAGGCCATATGTCTTACAGTCTAGATATTTATTTCACGATGAATCTCATGCCAACAGAAATTCCAACAAACAATAATTGTTTTTTGGAATTAACACTATAGAGATATAAAATATGATGTAAGAATAATTATTCTTCTTACATCATATTTTATTTCTCTATAGTGTTTGAGGTCAATCATTAAGAACCTGGAAGTGCGCCAGCAAGGCTGAATAGCCTTGTCGATGACGTTGATTACAACACCCCTCTGACGTAAGACTTCGAAAATTAATGAAGACACTACTCTCTGGATAGAACGCCACATTCTATTCCCATCATTTTTGTTTATCTTTCATTGCTATGCAGGACGCATTTACTTTCCCGAGATTTAATTATAAACTTTAAAGCGCAAAAGGGGATGAAATTAGACTGGAATTTAAGAATGAGATTTTACTGCTATTGATTCGATTGACTATATTTTCTCAGGAAGTTTTTACGGTTTTTCATTGCCTTTTCCTGAATAAGTAAAGAAAAGGTCCTAAATAGAGAAATTTCTATAAATTAGGAAATCCATTGAATCGACCGAATATGTATCCTGATCAACGCGATCAAGGGTGACACAGAACTGTCGGAAAATTATTTATTGTTTTATCAATCACCCGTAGGTTTTGTGTGGAAATGATCAGTGCACTTGAGAAATTGATATCTCATCAAAGCCCAAGTAACTAAAAGCTATAAACGCACTATTTTTATTAAATACCGGTCAACCCTTTTTTTTAGGAAATTTCAATTTACGGTCATTTCATTTATTGTTATTTACGGTCATTTCATTTAATGATCAGTGCACTTGAGAAATTGATATCTCATCAAAGCCCAAGTAACTAAAAGCTATAAACGCACTATTTTTATTAAATACCGGTCAACCCTTTTTTAGGAAATTTCATTTTACGGTGATTTCCTTTTATTGTAAATTATTTCTGATATTCACAAAGATCCGCCAGATACGCGATTTCCTTATTGATTAGCGAACCTTTCGAATTTCAGGATATCGGATCGGACCTAAATGCTTATTTATTATTTCACGTATAAACGAAAATATTATATTTATATGAATTTTTTATTTCGAATAATTTCAAGGTACGATAATTCTTGGAAAATGGTATTTCTCAGTCAATTAAAAGGCATAGATGACCGCGCATGTTTTTAAATATCTACGAATAAAACAATAGGTATTCATTCATCTGAATGATATGAAATGAGCCTTCCTGGTAAGAGAATGCCTTTCTATCAGTTTTTAATACTATAGTAGTAACTATTAATTCCTTGACTAAGAGTACGACGTTTGAAAAACAAAACCTTAAATTTCAGTCCAGGTGACTTGATTCACCAAAATTGGAGGCCATGATTAATGTTCGGTCTTTTAACAGAAAATCAGAAATGATATATACTCTTATTCTTTCAGTTAATGTGATCATTTGAAGCGTTTTCCAACTGAAGATTTGATCCACTACTGGCTAGGTGGAGAAACTTCGTTAAGAAAGGTTCAAATATTCTTAAATATTCTAAATTCTTAAATAAATAAATAAATAAATAAACAATATTCATTAAAATAACTAATCTTTATATGAATTCTCTGTACTTTTCGTAAAGTATTTTTATTTTAGAAGGAAGAATAAGTTCCCATAGGAGATAGATTCTCATATGTGAAGTTCTTAAATTAGGATTTCTTTACAAAGGGCAAAGGGTCTAAAGTAGATACAGTCATAGTTTAAAAATCTCTTTCATATTGGTCCTTTTTAAAAGCTATGTTAACGTCAAAAGTTGTTAATTACGAATGAAATAAACTGTCATTCAATAATTAAAAATGATAATGATAGAAAATTATCCGTTTAAGATATAATTATCTCCAATTATATATAGTTACTTAATAGGAAATATCTGCATTGCGAGGAATTGTTTTTAGTGAGTTACAATTCTATAGAATAGAATTACATATTATTATTAATTGGAATGCGTTATTGATGTTTTTGCTAGCTTATGGAACATTTTCCGCAACGTTTCATTAATCCACACGTGCATGAGTAAAACTGATTGGCATGAGTTTGTGGGAAGCCTTCCTTTCAGGCAGCTTTCATGAATTCGGAATTAAAACGTTCTACAGAAACACTAATTCTGCAACTCTGGAAGCTTTCCGATAATTTTACACTCTGTTAACTTTACCTTCGTCAAAAAGATTTATCTTTAGATGATCTTTTATTGCCAATCTCCATTATATTGCTATCCTAGTTTTTTGTCCATCTTCAAGAGAAGTAACCAAAATTTAGTATACTTTAGGTTCTGTAATCGTTAATAGTAGTAGTAGTAGTAGTTGGTTTTAAGGTGCTTCGACAGCTGAGGTCATTTTGCACCTTGTCTATAGAGATATTTAATCCACTAAAACCTGTTTTACTTCACCTTGGAAAATAGGGGAAGGTAAAAACCTCATTCTTCACCGTACTAGAATGGTGGAGTGAAAACATGATTAAAAAAACATATAATAAATATTTTAAAAACATAAATATAAATATTAAAAACTTTAGCTAAAAAGCATAGTTGAGTCTTGTAAAGTGTCAATTTGTGCAAGGGCTTCTCTTAGATTTTAGAAAAAAGGTCTGTGGCTTTCATAAATGACACAACTCTGTCTATCATCTCAGGATTGTTCCCAAGAATTTCCTTTAGTATCCCTGTTCTCAAGTGTTTCTGTTGGTCCTCGGAGAATTTCTGGCACTCTGTGAGAATGTGTTTTATGGTTAGAGGGGAGTTACATTCCTCACACTGAGGTGGAAGTCTAGGGATAGAAAAGAGGTAAGAATGTGTGATGGCACTGTGTCCTATTCTCAGTCGAGTTATTACAATCTCCTCCCTTCTACTGTGCCTAATAGAGGAGCCCCAGGGTTTAATATCCTCCTTAATAGCCCTGAGCTTATTCCCAACAGAGGAGAACCAGATTTGCTCCCACTCTTTCAATGCAGTGCATTTTAAATGGTTCTTGAGATCATCTGGGACCACCTCTTCTATATCTAATCCAGGCCTTTTTATAGCCTCTTTTGCCCTTTTGTCTGCTGCTTCATTTCCTGTGATATTCACATGAGCAGGAGTCCAAATGAATTTTACAACTACACCCCTGATGTGTAGCGTGCTCAATTTATTCTGCACTTCCTGGACAAGTGGGTGTGAGGGTTCATATTTTATAATGGCTCTTAGGGCGCTAATTGAGTCCGAACATATTAAAATGGGTGTCTCGGAGTCTATAGAGGATTCCAATGCCAGTTTGATAGCTGTTAGCTCAGCAACAAATATGCTGCTCAAGGGGTGTAGCTTTATAGCATGTGATGACTCAGATGAAACATATGCACTAGCACAGCCTCCGTCAGACTTGGAACCATCAGTATATATTATGTTAAAACCAGGGTATTCTGATATTGCCCTTAAAAAATTGCAACGTAGCTCATTAGGAAGTATGTTGGCTTTTCCCCTTTCTGCCAGGACAAGTGAGACGTCTGGCATCGGTAATTTCCATGGAGGTCTGTTACTTTGGCATCCCTGCTTTATATTGGGGAGCACTAAGTTATTATTATTTAAAAATTCCTGAATACGCACAGCAAGTGGCTGTATTGTGCGTGGTCTTCTATTAAAAACAGTCAATAAATTATCATTAAAAACATAATTAAAACTAGGGTGAGAAGGTAAAGCTAAAATTTTGCTGACATAGTTGCACATCAAGATGCTTCTCCTGGTCTCCAACGGTGGCTCTCCTGCGTCATTATAGATGCTAAGAACTGGGCTTGTGCGAAAAGCACCAGTTGCAAGACGTAGGCCAGCATTGTGCAAAGATGTCAGAGGTCGCAAGTATGATGCTCTAGTAGCACCATAAATAAAACACCCATAGTCAAGCTTAGAGCGAATCAGTGATCTATAGAGTAAAAGCATGCAGGTGCGGTCTGCTCCCCAGGATTTGTAAGATAAAAGCTTCAAAATGTTCATGCCTGCATGAGCTTTCAGCTTGAGGTTATTTATGTGTGTCCTCCAGTCTAGCCTCCTATCAAGGTGCATACCCAGGAACCGAACAGAGTCTACAAATTTTAGAGTTTTGTCTCCAAGCCTCAGTGTTGGTTGAGGATGGATGCCACGCCGCCTGTGGAAGTGGAGGCAAGAGGTTTTCTCAAGTGAGAAGCGAAAGCCACTCTTGATGGACCACCTCCATAGTCTGCCTAGCGTCATTTGCAGCTGCCTTTCCACAGAGGAGAGCTTATGGGAACGACAGAATATTGCGAGGTCGTCCACAAACAATGATGCCTCAACAGGTGGTCGTATTGAGGTCACCACATCATTAATTGCTATAGCAAATAGAGTTACACTTAAGACTGATCCTTGAGGGATGCCATTTTCTTGCACGAACTGACTAGATAAACAGTCTCCCACCCTTACTCTAAAAACTCTGTCTGTTAAAAAATGTTTGATAAAAGTTAATAGGTTACCTTACCTTTAAAACCCCATTCGTACAACGTTTTTAAAATCTTATACCGCCAAGTGGTGTCATAGGCCTTCTCTAAATCGAAAAAGATGCCTATTACATGCTGACCATAAGCAAAGGCTTCCTGGATGAATGAATCTATTCGCACCAGATGGTCAATAGTGCTCCTCTTCCTTCGGAAACCACATTGTATGTTGCATAGTAGATTGCGTTTTTCAAGGTACCAGATTAGACGTCTATTGACCATTTTCTCCATCAGCTTACAGAGGCATGAAGTAAGGGCAATTGGTCTATAATTTCCCATAACTTTGTCTTTTCCTTGCTTCGGGATGGGCACTAACACAGATTCACTCCATGCCTTGGGAAATTCTCCTTCCTCCCATACCTAGTTAAAGATCTTCAATAACACCGTAAGTTCTTTCCCTGAAAATTGCTTAAAGAAGACATTGTGGATATAATCGGTTCCTGGGGCTGTGTCTTTAAGATTAGCGATAGCCTCCTTTAGTTCCCAAAGAGTAAAGCGATCATTATAGTTTTCCCCTAAGTGCTGTGCCATGGTTGGTATTATTTTCCTTTCTTCTTGTTCTTTGATTAATTTGAAGGTGGGGTGGTAGGCTTCCGAACTGCTTACTTGCGCATAGTGTTGTCCAAAGGCTTCTGCAATGTCCTGTGGTTGTGTGAGGAGGATGCCATTATGTTTAATGTAAGAGGCTGATGCATTGTGTATGCCTGAAAATTGCTTTATCTTTCTCCATGTCTCTGTAATTGAGGTGCGTAATCGTTAATGTAGGTAACATAACACTTAAATGAGAAATCAGTACTACAAATTAACAAAAATTACTTTATTTCATATATTGATGCACAGGTTAGTTCTACATTAATAATTTGAGCTTACGTGGATAATTTAGAAATTGATTTAATTTAATATCCTAGCTACCCCATTATTTCAATTAAGTCTTTGTATTTGTGGATGAAAAGTAAAGGAGCTTAAAAAAGCAACGGATATTACAACTCATATTCACGATGAGGAAATTTTGGTTTATGTACCTATCTTAACTTATGTAGGTATCACAAGTTAATGTGATATCGTTTGTTATCGAAAATCGGCATTATTGTTTGAACTTGTGGCTTTGGAGCACGCAAGGAAATAACCTTAAAATTCTGACCAAAATGCATTATTTTACATGTCATATATCGGCTTCGATTACTTTCCAGTTGGAAAGAAAATAACATAATCGTATAACAGGGGCGCAGCCAGGATTTGTCTAAAGGGTGGTTCCGAGAGCCGTGGAGTAAACGCAAAATTGCCTACAATCTAGCGGGTTGGAAATGTTTCTCCTACAACAAGTTCTTGGTCAATCAAATGAGATGGAAAATAGATGGGAAAGGTGGGGTAGAGGGAGTCGCAGTGCATCTAGCGATTGGAAAAATTCACATTATAAGCGGATGGCGGAGTGTCTTAAGCTGTATTTTTAATGTGTGTTTCGTGTGATAGAGACGGCGGTTTTTCTGTATTCATCCATCCGGCATCGGTAACTCCTAAAAGAAATGCATTGAGAAACAAATTCAAAAAATTATATACTGCATTTCCTGGTAAGAGAGAAGTATGAAATTAAAGTATTCGTAAGAGGATTATTGCTTATCAAAATTCATTATTTTAACAAGAATATCATGGATGCTAATCTAGATGACTTGAAAATTCTCTTCCACATATTATTTTTCCGTCTCTAGCAGGCTTTGCTTCTTTGACATTATTTAATTACCCTCAAAATCCAACAAAATCGAGCAAAGTAGCGAGAAAGTAAAACTCATTTTTGCCGTGGAGCATAATTTTTATTTGAAATTGCGAGAAACATGAAACGGAGTATTTAAACTTTTGTGTTTGTATAAAGGAAGCAACGAACGTGATTTTTGAATCCTAGTTCATGCATTTTCCCGCAAAAATACATTTGGAATTGAAGTCCATCTAAAATCAATTGTAGGATGAATAAAGTCGATTGAAGAAGAGTGAAATCTCTATAAATTCTGAACTTCCAATTCCGATAAACATGTCCCAACTAACGATAAAATAGAAATGTTTCTAATAATTCATTAGAAATCATTAATTAGTATCAGCCTTTAATTAGGACCAAAGGGGGGTTCCGAAACCCATAGAATTCCCCCTGGCAGCGCCAATAGTAGTTGGTGTACGAAAAAAGTTATTTTTAAAAACAAATTACTTTATTAATATATTATCCTTTCTTTAGGTCTTCGTTTTTGTCATGCTAACCAATTAAAGGAGTAAATTTGCGATAAACAAATAGCCGGGACCAACTTACGAAAAAGTGTAAGTATTTCGAAGACAGCCACAGACCCCTCTGGCTACGCCACTGTCGCGTAAAATACATTTCGGGCTACCGGGTTCAACCTCCTCCATTGTAACGCTCTATTGACTCGGTAGAGAAAACCGGTACCGTAACAGAATCTCATGTGACCAATTCTTGCACCAATCACCTCCACATCGACCTTCAAACAATCGATTCGTCCCGATATCGCCAATCGATATCTCACCCTTCAGCATTTTCAAGGAACATAGTCTCGAAAGTATTTACTCATACTTCATCTCAGCTTCGAAGGAATTAGAAACAGTATATATCATGGAGATGTCATTTTCTAGGCCATGGACTATTTAGAAGTGGGATAGAGGGTCAGGATTCCTTTTGAGTCTGCGGGAGAGAGAGGATTCCTAACGGCCTTCTACTCTAATCAGGTCGTACTTTTCTCGCATTTTTCCTCTTGCTACTCCTTTCTCCTGGAGCAAGTCATCAAGGGCTTCCCCGTTTAGGGTAAGCTCGTCGTGCGAGTTGTGTCGCCGTGTCGTCGCTATAAAGTCAGCTGTGTTGCGGACTGTTTGAACTTTTTTTATTCCTTTGCTCCAGGCCTTTACTGAGGTCACTGAGAAAGTGGCCGGTTCTGAAGCTGGTACTGTCCATTATAACGAAGAAAAAATCGATCGAATGAGATTTCGGTATCGCTTACATTACAAGCGGCTTGTTTATTGTGACGGCTGTCTGAATAAATCAAGTGCCGGAAAAAGGTGTACTTTTTGCTTGACTGATAAGGTCATTGAGTTATATAAGCTGTCCTTTTTAGCAATCATAGCTTCTACCATGCTCCCCAAAGATTTAGGTGAAGACTTCATTGACGTATAGTAATATTCCGTTACTGTAAAGGCTAAACTCCAAATTGGATTTAAATGTGTAATAAGAATATTAGTATTAGTGTGTAATTTCCATTAAATTATTTTCGATACGTGCATTGTCAAAAATAATTCTCGTGTGCCTATGACGTATGTAGTCAGTAACATATTTTATGTCATTTTACCCGTATTTATTCATAATTACTATATATTGGGGTGAATATTGATAAGTCGCGCATCTAATCATTTCAGTCATTCTATAGTAGTTTCATCCTTAACATAAACGAATTCATGCATTATATCCAATAAAAATAAGAAATAGAAAAATCAGAGTGGATTATAAAAGCAAAAATCGTATTACCTGTTTTTCTATACAATGAAGATGCGATTGTTTTATATGCTGTTACAATATGAAAGGAAATATAATCTATCATTCATGGCCGGACTATTTATTTATTTATTTATTATTTATTATACATTATCGTCGCAGTTAGACGCTGAGTCAGGTGGCGACGCTATCTTATATGTTTAATGTAAGAGGCTGATGCATTGTGTATGCCTGAAAATTGCTTTATCTTTCTCCATGTCTCTGTAATTGAGGTGCGTAATCGTTAATGTAGGTAACATAACACTTAAATGAGAAATCAGTACTACAAATTAACAAAAATTACTTTATTTCATATATTGATGCACAGGTTAGTTCTACATTAATAATTTGAGCTTACGTGGATAATTTAGAAATTGATTTAATTTAATATCCTAGCTACCCCATTATTTCAATTAAGTCTTTGTATTTGTGGATGAAAAGTAAAGGAGCTTAAAAAAGCAACGGATATTACAACTCATATTCACGATGAGGAAATTTTGGTTTATGTACCTATCTTAACTTATGTAGGTATCACAAGTTAATGTGATATCGTTTGTTATCGAAAATCGGCATTATTGTTTGAACTTGTGGCTTTGGAGCACGCAAGGAAATAACCTTAAAATTCTGACCAAAATGCATTATTTTACATGTCATATATCGGCTTCGATTACTTTCCAGTTGGAAAGAAAATAACATAATCGTATAACAGGGGCGCAGCCAGGATTTGTCTAAAGGGTGGTTCCGAGAGCCGTGGAGTAAACGCAAAATTGCCTACAATCTAGCGGGTTGGAAATGTTTCTCCTACAACAAGTTCTTGGTCAATCAAATGAGATGGAAAATAGATGGGAAAGGTGGGGTAGAGGGAGTCGCAGTGCATCTAGCGATTGGAAAAATTCACATTATAAGCGGATGGCGGAGTGTCTTAAGCTGTATTTTTAATGTGTGTTTCGTGTGATAGAGACGGCGGTTTTTCTGTATTCATCCATCCGGCATCGGTAACTCCTAAAAGAAATGCATTGAGAAACAAATTCAAAAAATTATATACTGCATTTCCTGGTAAGAGAGAAGTATGAAATTAAAGTATTCGTAAGAGGATTATTGCTTATCAAAATTCATTATTTTAACAAGAATATCATGGATGCTAATCTNATAATCGTACACGAGATTTTATAACGTTTGGCATATCGTTAATAAATATTAGGAAAAATAACGGCCCCAATACACTACCCTGTGCTACCCCTGAAGTTACTTTAACTGTATCTGACATCATATTTCCAACTTTTATTCTGTGTTCTATTTCGAATAAAGGTCTCCGTCCATTTCACTATCCTTGGGTCCACAGCCATCATACTCATTTTTTGCAACAGTAAGCTATGATCTACCACGTCGAAAGCCTTCGCTAAATCCACGACAACAGCATCTACCTGTTCTATGTGGGAAAGATAGCTAATGCTGGAAAGGTTCGGCTAAAATGCCATCATCAGATCACCTTATGATGAATTTTTAGTCGAAACAGGTCGTTAATCTTACTTGGAAATTACAAAGAATTTTTCTCTTAGTTCATGAAAGGAAATATTTCAAGCAAATTAAAATTCAAAATTATTTAGACATAAAGTTGATCCAATTAGTCGCCATTAACTTGTGGACAATTGCTGTTGAAAAAGTACAACGCCTCTTTTCATTCTACAAGATGGATTTCCACAACACCTCGCCTATGATTGTGAACTTTATTTGCCATTTAATTTTGAATTTTTTCTTTTTGTGACGAGTAAATAAAAAAAATTGAGGTCGTACGTATTGAGTTTAGGGTGAATTTAAATAGATGGTGACTCGGTATTCCCTTTAATGAAAAAATAAAATTTCTTGGGAACAACTTGCTCCTTTTATGACGATTCTATCAATTATCTTTCTCTGTCATTTAATCTGACCACCAAATAGTTGCAGTTCGTTGTTAGATTTAGTGTATCAGATAGTCAAAGAAACAAATGCGATCAATCAGGTCGTCGTGGAGTGCAAAATATATGTTAAGAGAAGATTCGTAGTTTCCACAGTTCTTACTTTTCTGATTTTTATAGTACAAACGCTGGATGTAACACAGATTTCTCTGACAAGGTTAACAATTTTTATTTCAACATTATCGGCATGAAATTGGTTCCGACTAAGAATTAAATTACCGAAGATGTATGAATACAAGATACTTATAAATTAAAGATGTATAATACTTTCGTGTGCACTAACTGTAAGTAAAACAGTTAGGTTATATAACTTAAAAATTAATTTTTTGATACCATCACAAATATTCATTCATTGGACAATTACAGGAGAGGTGTAAACAATAAAAATACGGTGACAATAGACGAGCACACACGACTATTCCTGAACCAGAAAAATCTGATCAGCCGGGACTCGAACCTGAGACCTTGGAGCTTTATGTATGCTAACTACTCCGCCGTACTGCCGGTGGCAGAAAATACAGGAAGCAAAAGCACAGATATGATAATTTCAATAGGTCACGCCATCATAAACGTGATACTTATAGAATTTCATGGCGTGACAAAATAATCATTGACAGCGACGCGCTATCTAGGAATCTATTAAGAGAACCATCCTGATACTAAAGGTACGGTTTTTAAGCACATTTTAATATCACCTTTTCATATTAATAAAAGATAAATTAAAATCGGTAACACTGCGCTCCTGGGACGATATTTTTTTATTTACAGCCTATTTAATTATTATATATAGATGTCATGACCTCTTCAAATATTATTATGCTCTAATTTAATGTAATGCTTTGTTTCTCTATCCCTACGCAACGATTATTTACCTTCATTGGTAGTTTCAATCAATCAGTAGCTTCGGTCTTAGCTACGCTCATCCATATAGAGAACGAAATAATCTCGGCTAAAATGCAGATGTTTCAATGTTTTCTTTTGTGAAAATTTCATGCATAGTCTTAAGTCAAATACCTCAGCTTACTTATGGTACAACCAGCAATGGAAATTTGAAAAATACAATTTCTCAAGTACAATTATTTCGTGTCTATCATTAAAAATCGTTATCATGTGAATTTCCTTTTGCTGGTCTTCCATAAGATACTGAATAGAATCAGGAAGACATGCGGACAAGAATATGCTCTTCTAGTTTCAAGGGAAGTCTGGAAGCGTAAAAATTGTTCGCTTCTTTCTATGGAAATGATTCAGTGAAACATTATGTTGTAAAATTGTCATATTTGTCTCCTTTCCTGAGACGGCATTTCTGGCTGCAGGAAACTGAATCCTGAGAATCCGAAGAGAGATATTGTTTACGGCTTCTCGAATGATCCTCTTTTCAGAAAAAAACTCCATCCTCACTAAACCAATTGAACGAATAATTCCATATGTACGTATTTGAATCCTTGACATTGGAAAAAATGACCATGTTAGACAGTTTAGGTACAGAAATAAAAAGGAAAGGTGTGAAGCAGAAAATTGATGGCTGGTAACAACTTCAGCCTTTTGCTTATACTTCATTTTTCAGAATTTATTTTATATTGGTATATGGAATAATATAATGGAATTTTCTTTTAATCGATGCATATGGTGAACTGGAAACATGTTTACGATTGTACGTGGTGATGTTAAGAAAGGATGATAAAAAAGACAATGGAAATATTTGTCCGAATTACCTACTTCATTCTACCGATTCAACGACGTTATCTGCAGTCGATCCGTCTTCTCTATCGGTTGATTGTTTGATTGAAGATTTGTTGAAGACTAGCATGTTTCTGTATTTATTTGGCAAATTCACGGGTAAACGGAGGTGAAAATTCGACATTACTGGGACTCAAACGCAGGTACGCTTTCCTAATCTGGTTAGAGCAATCACCTGGAAAAGGAAGGACTTTCTCAGCGGGTTCGTATCACAACGGCCATTTACAGATTCGTTTGTCCATGGGCCCTTAGGCGCACGTCCAAGTGTGCAAAGCTAACAGCCTTTACCTTATTCACGATGGAATTGTTTTAGAATGGTAAACTCGAATGAGGTGCCCGAAATGTCTTAATGTCGATGTATTGAAAGAAAACAAGTAATTGCTTATGTTTAAATATCGAATAAAATCAGATTCTATCACATCTCCGATTCTCTTTCTAGCTGAAATGGAACAGACGATTATCATAAAGCGGAATTCCAATTATTCGTTCAAATGATTTTTCTTAATTCTAAAAATTCTGAAATTACTGATCTGAAGTTTCTAAATCTGAGATTGCTGATTACTCTGCTTATACTCCAAAGTTACACATTTCAATGAAATATTACGTAATTGACTATGCTGAGATTATTTTGATATTAGTGACTTCTGTGATTGCGTACCCATCTTTCTTTTATTTCACTTTATCCTATTTTATTATTCTGTTTCACAGCGCTAATATCTTTCTATATTTATTGTACGTATTTACTCTACTTACTATACATAAGTTACTAACGCTTAAACCTGGGTCATCTTTCAGAAGGAGAAAGAAGTTGCCTCACAAAAAAGGGGCTTCTTACGCATTAATGCTACAAGTCATCTTGAGAAGAAAGCCGAATAACTTGATCATGAACTGGTTTTCACTGCAGTTAGGTAAATGTTAAGATTCACAGTTTACTCCCTGTAAATGATCGGGAAGTTACTTAGTAACTTTATGAAGTTATTTTAACCCGGATCTGCAATCCAGATCATAGCTGGGAGATAAGCTATTTTTTCCCATTTCCAGCATTTCATTGGTTTAATGCTGAGGATTTCGGGCCTACTCATAATTTTTGCATAATTAGAATTAATAATAGTATATTGCAGCCTTTTTAATGATAATAATAATTATTATAATATTAAGTAAAAGAATAGATCATCCTATAAAAATGAAGAAAGTTTTTCATTATTGAATTTTAATAGGAGAATATTTGCATATAAAGTTATATACGGATGAGTGAGTGATGGTCATACAAGTTATATTTAGGCTGACCAACGAATTATTAGCTGCTAATAATAATTTGACATTAATAGTATTTATCTCAAAGTGTGCAGAATATTTTTTGACGGATTTTTCTTAATGTTTTTGGAAGATTTTAACTCAAATTCTGCCCTGGAAATTAGATTATACAAAGACGGAGTGTCAATTAGAAATTTCAACAAAAACTAAACAAATCCTCTCTCAAAGTTGAGCTTTAAATTAAGGCTTTGGAATGAGTACATTTAATGAAAAGTATGCTCCATGATTTATGAGAAATAATCGTTAGATTGAGAGCCCGCGCGCCGACTTTTATTTTTTCCTATTATTGCGATATTTTTACTATAAGTCTGTGAACGTTAAGAAATGTTTCTATAATTTTTATGGCTATTATCACTATTGCAAGTACATTTTAAAGGCTTGCATTCCTCATGTCATATATTTTCGATGGATATATATTTTACTCAATATATATACTGCTATTCATTCAGTTACGCTTATAATTGATTACAATTAAATATCTAAGCCAAATTTAATGTATTGCTTTTTATATTAATACATCAAATTGATAATTTACTCAAATTATCCATTGATCGTTTGTTTTCCTGTAAGAGTAATTGATGGAATTAAATTCAGGATGTTCAAAGACAATGACCGTCAAATTAAACTAACTCAATTTTGCTGGAACTTGAACGTTAGTTATTGCTGAAAAAATTGCGGCTGACCCTGATTACTTGACTCCTATTCCGTGAGTTTGCTCTCGTTTACCGTAAACTATCCTTATTTTCTATTCATTCAATTAATAATTGTCGACCAGAAATATACACGCTTGCATGACAGCAAGTACAGAAGGAAAATTATATATGCATAATAGTAAACTCCCCATAAAAATGACAGAATATAAATTGACAAATTTAAAATTCTATATTAATTATTTTATACATGATATTTTTAAGCAATAATGCATGAATTACAAGTCTATAAAAATTTAATAAATATTTTATTTATGATGTAAATAAGACATTGTTTACTAGGAGTTTTGATAGGCACTGGATAAATTTGTAGTTAAATTGCCAATACACTACATAATATCTACAATGCAGCACATAAGCTTAAAGGAATATAAGAAAATTCTGCTCTTTAAGAATCACCTCCACTTTTTTATTGTAAATGATAAATAAATAACATTTTGTTATTGTAAATGATGAGTTCACAAAAAATTGCCTCCTCTTAAAAAAGACTATCATCTTCATGCCAGTACTTTCAAATAAACCTGAATTACCCCTGTACTATTGTGGGAAAAAAGGCTACCATCTCAGTTTCAACCATCGTGCTGATTGTCAAGGGGAGGGGTTGTTTACAACCATAACATTCAATAAAGTTTTCGTCTTTTTTGCCCAAATTCTCGCAATTTCGAACCTAAAATAATATTCCATGACCAATGTTAGAATTTAATTCAGTTTCCTTTGTAGTATCTGTCCAGATTTCTTTTGACCATTATTTATAAATTATTTTTGCAAAAGAAAAAAAGGCCGCAAAATCAGAATGAACTTACGTAACATGGAGATTTAATGGAAGGGTATCGAGTCATCAGGATTCAAGCTAAGGATACCTTATTAAGTCATTTTTATAAGCTACTGGCGGAACTTCCAGTTGATCCTCAAACAGGGAAATGAAAATTGATAAGTACAGTACTAATTGCGACTTAATGTACTATTAGGAAAACAATTAGATAGTTAAAGTAACTAATGAGACAGAGGAATATCTGTTTACACGACAAAACACACTTTTAGTCCATTCGTCAATCGTAAGTTCACGTTAACGGGAAAATGTTCACTTTTAATTTATAAGCGAAATGTGCAAATGAAGAAATTAAACTGCTAATAGATAACAAAGGCACACAAATTGACATACTGAAATTCTCATAAAAGAATACTTATGTAAGTTACACGAAAAACTTAGCGTTCAACAAATGGTGAAATTTTCTTTGTAAACCTAATTTTTGTGAAAACCTGATTTGTAGGTAAATTTAAATCGATACTTCAAATACAAGATTTCAGAGCCGCCATTTTAAGTAAGGAACTGATAGCTGCCATTAATTTCCCTTTCATTACCCGAAGGATCACTCAATTAAAAGGTTCTCCGCCCTCATTAGTACTTGGCATAATTTTGGCCTATCACTGAATCTAACACTTTTCACTCAACGTAGTTATTATTCTAATACAACTATTTACCATAAAAATCTATTATTCTATTATGATCACTTGAATGTAGCTTCCTTAATCAATGTTCTCTTTCTGTTTTTGTGAAATTTGTTTAAGCCGGTGTTTTTCAAAATGAATGTTATCAAGCGATACTTGGTAGAATTTCATGATTTACATATTTTAATCTATTTAATGACAAAACTTGTAAAAATCCACAAATGTATAGCAAACGTTTACCGGTTTCGGCGTGAGTTTACGCCATCATCAGAACTGGCAGGAATACGAAATGTATGCAAAATTATAACCGGCCCACTAAAACTGATAAATGTGCTGTACGGCGACTAAAAAGTTTGTTAATTCCTGATGTAAACATTTTAGCTTGGTATTTTAATGAGTAAATATAAGTGCGATATTTTACATATTGATTCTAAGAAAAATCCTAAATATCATTTGAAATTCATTATCGCACTTAAATTTATAACTATGGATATGTACGCATCATTTTCATCCGTTGCGTTGTGCGAAGAGCAAAAGGAAGGCAGTGATGAATTGCTACTAATGTAATAATAGATGATTATTTGAATTAAATGTACCCGTAGACATTCTCTATGCTTGTATTATATCCGACGCTACGATTTTCCAAGGGGGGAAAGGTCCCACTAGCATTATTTAAGGTTTTCATTCGTACGAAAAAGTTGCATATTTGCATTCCCACAAACCTATGGTTATTTAAGTTATGTGTCATTGATGAATAAAGACATTAATATGTACGAACATGTTAGTTCATTTTATCTCACATATTGTCTCCAAGCGAAATTCCACTGTCTAGTTCAATCAACTTCTAAAATTCGATTATTTTCTAGTTAAAATTAATCCCCTTTTATTAAATGCAAAATTCCCGAAATTCGATTCCTTTCAGGCCACGAATCAATAAAATTTATACTGAAAAATAGCTATTTTCTGTTTACCTCGGTAGTCTAAATGAATTTATAGCGAATCCGATCCTTTTTCAAATTTCGATTCCCTGAAATAACGAGTAATGTTTTAACAGAAGTTGACAGCGATTTCCATTTTTGGATAACTTCCAAAAGTAAATTTTTTAAAAACATCTGAAAGTAGCACTCATTGGATCGATACTGATCCCTCCTTTCGCTGCATTCTACCGAATGTACACATGTACATAACTTCGTTTTCTGGATTCTCTTTTCATTAAAGCTGAATCCGGAAAACAGCAAAATAACAAAAAATCTCGTAGCTAATCTACTTGCGGATCCTTCAAGCCGTGCGTTATGGCTCTTAGCCATCAACCTTTAACAATTAGTTCTTCGAATCCATGAAAGAAACTATACGAACTTTAAAGACGTTATAACAGACTTGAGAACCGATAAGAAGAAGAGTTTGCTTTTATTACAACTGAAATTCATCAAAGTTGGGGCATACACAGTCATTCATATTTGCATGTCTATGTCTATGTTTGTACCCTGCAAGCCGTGTGTGCTTTCGGCGTGTGGCAGGGGGTGCATGCACCATGACTCTGTTTCCTTAATCGATTATTTTCGCGTATCTTTCGCGGAAGAAATGAGTTCTTGAATCTATTTGTTCTGGCATCTATTTCTCTGATCTTTCTCGCATTATCGGAACGGCCTATGTAGCGTGGTGAACGCATTATATCTGCTACATCATCTCTAAACGTGCTTTCTCTGAATTTATCCAGTAAATTGATCCTTTGTTGAAATCTTCTAACTTCCAAAGATTCCCATTTTGCGTCCTGTAGCATCTGAGTGACGCTCACTGATTTATCGTAGCAATTCTTCACAAAACGTATCGCCTTTCGCTGCACCTTTTCTAATTCTTTAATACAACACTTATCGTCAGGGTCCCAAACACTACACGCATACTCAAGATGAGGTCTGACTAACGCAAGGTAACATTGCTCGCGAACTTTGTCGTCGCTCGACCGACTATTCTCTTTACGGAGCCGTGTTTTTTAAGTGCTTTTCCGCATATATTATGGATGTTAGTACTACATGTTAAGATATTCGTGAGAGTTACTCAAAGATATTTCACTGACTCTACTGTTAATAAGTTTATCCCACGGAGAATGTACGGATAATCTTTAATAATAGATTTTCTTTCGAAGAAGTTAACTACTGAACATTTGTCTACATTTAGCTCTAATTGCCAATCATCGCACCATTTCGTAATGTTATCTAAATCATTCGACAGGGTTAGTCTATCCTCTTTACTCTCTATTTCCCTGTAAATTACCGTATCGTCTGCAAATATCCTAACTTTACTATCAATAAGATTGCTGAGGTCGTTAATGTATACTAAAAATAGTAACGGTCCGATTACACTACCCTGCGGGACGCCCGAGGTCACCTTTACCACGTTAGAACTAATACCGTCCAGCACTACGCGTTGCTCTCTATCGGAGAGAAAGTCCTTTATCCAATTTATTACCTCTGCATTGATTCCTGCAACTTTTAATTTGTACAATAATTTATGATGAGGGACCTTATCGAATGCCTTCCGAAAATCTAAAAATACCGCGTCGACTTGCCTTTTATTTTCGGCAGATTTTAGGATATCGTGTACTAATAATGCAAGTTGAAACTCACAGGATCGAGTCTTACGAAAACCGTGTTGATTCCTAACTATGAAATTTGACGTTTCGAGAAAGTCCATTAAAGAACTAGCAATTATGTGCTCCATTATTTTTCCGCTGAATGATGTTAGAGAGATAGGCCGATAATTCGCTGGATCCTCCTTAACGCCGCTTTTAAATATTGGGGTGACGTTCGCAATTTTCCAATCAGACGGGACTTTACCTTCATCAACGAAATCTTCTAGTTCTTAAGGTTACCACAGTCGAGGTCATTCCTAACTACGCATACGTGATCAGCCACAGAAGGAAATATTCAACGCGTAGAATATCAGTATGAATCTGACCAATAGTATCTTCACCATCGTATCTCCATAACAGCATCCACATCACGATTTAGACACCGATAGTGCCCAATGATAAAACTCAGCGTTTGAGATCACTAATACATTCCCATTGTATGAGAGAAAACTTCTCACCCACGACACAAAACATGCGGGATATAAGATTACAACAGCAAGTTACCTACCGGTTGGCTGGGAGTCCGGTCTGCGTTTGACGAAATTCCCGAAGAACGTAGAAAAATCCAGGTTAACTTCCAACAGAGTCGCAGAAAGTGTTCACAGTGAAAGAGAATATGCAACATAAAACTGTCGCTTGAATCAGAGGATCCGACTTCTTGGGAACCTACCGGGAGCCTGTAACAGACTGACTCCTTCGGAATAAGGAGTTTACCCTGTATCCCTTCTACGCCCATTTTTTCATCCCTCTCTCTCTATCTCTCTAATATCTCCTCCCCCTACTCCTCACCCCTTATCCCTCCTCCCACTTTTTCTCCTGAAAAACTAGAGGTCGTTTTTACACAAACGTGAGCTGCGAAAATACGACAGGGATATTACGCGATACGACTCTTATTCAGAGGCTAGTGTGGCGAATGTGACTGTATATGCGAGAGAGAGAGAGGAATGGTGGAGGGTTGAAAAAGAATATTAGCTGTTCCCAGTGGGATAAAATAGGTGTCATTGTTAAGGATTCCTTCCCCTCTGAGTCTCCTCCTCCGCCACCTTCCTCTCTATCGCAATCCTCGATATCCACCCATGAAATAGAGGGGATTAGCTTTTCCCTTGAAAAGAAATGGATCAACGAATTTTTCGACGTAGGGCTTGATCTGATTTGAATGGGCCGAATTTGGAATTTTTCCTACGTATAGGCGGATTACTTTGGTCTGAAGGCCGATTTGATTCGGCACATTGATGTTAATAAATACTGGGTGGACGTTTTCAAGAATGTTTTCGTTATGAAGAATCCGTCATGTCTTTGAAAGAGAGTTGCATTAATTAAAAAAATATTTTGTGTTTTTACTCTTTCTGGGTTGTCTTTGCGACACCAATGTTGTCCTAAATTTTGGCCCAGATTTCTTTCTTCCGAGGAAGCCACTAGGAGCAAATTAAAACACCGGCGAGGTGGGTATCCTCAAAACATTAGGCGACGAAAAAATATATTAAGTGTTGGTGAGGTTTTGAGACAGGAATTCTATGGGGAGGGAAGAGAAAAATGTGAGGGAAGCTATGGCACTTGTAGGAGTTCTTCCCGACATAGCCCTCGTGTGGAGTGAGGCCCGGTTTCGTTCCTATACTCCCCTCTATAAATCTTCTCATCCTCACCCAGATCACCTTCCCAACACCTACTTACCTTTTCATTACTTACACTTTTTAAGCTATTCCTCAACTCCTCATTCATACCTTTGATAATCCCCATTCACACTTTTCGCTGGCTCTAGGTCGAAAATAATCTCTCAAACGCACAATGTAATGGAAATTTATAATCGTTACGAACACGAATCGAAAAACCACACTCAAAATAAATAAAACACCTCTTATAACCTAAGTCGGTACATATGTCGAATGTATGAAGTCATAGCAAACTTCTGAACAAATGGGAGTATGCACTGTTACAATCATATATTCTTTAAAATCTTCTCTTATATTCCCCGGCTAATTGACAATAAAATAATGAACCTGCCTCTGAATTACTAGTGCTGTGCATGGTAGATATACGTATACAAGGCACGTGCATGGATGTGCAACTGGAAAATACTGTGGAACAACTGGTCCAACTAAACAATTACCCGTGATATAATTTTTTATAGACACTATTCGTATATTACTGCTCTATTTTACCATTTTATTTCATGCCTTTTTCGTAAAATTTCTTCCTTCAACGATAGCTTTGAACTCCTCCAATTTATTTAAAGCTCGGTATGCTTTTAGCAATTTTAAACGTCTTTTATGGTTGAATGTATCCTTGTGATTTTTTTAAGGCCTTACCTACGCAATTTTATGTACTCATATTTTTCTCTTTTATCGTTTCACCTGTTTGACTATGAGCTCGATAGAAAAAGAGTTCCCGAAGCGTGTTAATTTCATATTCTATTTCTCACTATAATTGTATCTTCACCGTCTATCCTTAATTCCTATCGTTTTATGATATTTGGTAAGAAATTAATACCTAAGGAAAGTGGAAATATATATATTTATTCAATGTTCAATTAACGTAGGGTAAGATTACTTCAATAGAAAAACTGCATTGTGATTTTCGGCTCGATTGCCTATGGTCAAGTGATAATATTGAAGAAATTTGGGATTACTATTATTTATGTTATTTATGGTGAATTATAATTATTCATAATGCGTTTAAGCCTGTAGAGATAAAACTATATTTTCCATTTTGCGATGATATTCCATAATGTTCAACCTGGAGTCAACGATTTTTTTTTATAACCGAGTTTATAAATTCCCCATGGCAGTGTATTCCTGTGTACCACAGTATAATGTTATGCCGCAAAATATTTAATGGTGGTTTTTATGCGAAAATCTGAGTGTTTTCGAAATGACTGTAAAATATTGTGCCCCATAAGTTTGGGCAAAGGTAGAAAAGTTCGCCTTGGGACTATTTATGATTACCAAATTCAATACTTTTGTACCATTATTGATTATCAGGTTGATGAGATGTTGCAATAAATGTGTAAAATTAATAGTTGCTCTTAGTTTAAAGAGAAAAATGTTTGGTTATCTACTACTTTTTCGGTCGTTAGGATTATTGAGCGAATACAAAATCTCCTAAACCTTAATAAAATTTTGAATATTAGCATTTTACTGTGATCATGATTTCAAAATTTAACTTTTAACGTACACATTCCTTTGTATTTAGTAGCAAACCTATACATACATTTCTTTGTCGTACTGCAAATTAAACTCTCAACTCCAAGTGTGCTGTAGGGTAAAATAATTTGGCAGACACTACACTACGAGGATGAAGTAAATTCTAATTGCCAAACTTTCATTTCTGATAGAAATAAAATAGTCTAATACCCTTGACCCTCATCAAAGATCTCTTTCCTCTTCTCCTTACCCCTAAATATACCCCTCTTCCCAATCCAACATCTCATAGAAAAATCCCTCCCTCCCTGCTAGAGGACCTTCGTGGAGGGTGAGCTTTGAAAGAAAAGCGGAACGCTTCTTAAAAACTGGCCTCGGCTTCCTCTTATGTAAACTTATATTTGTCATTCTAACCCGTTGACTCTTCTCCGACACACCAGCGTGAAACATCTGCGGTGTCAACGTATACGCGTCGTGTATACGTTGACACCGAGTAAATTGCAGGAGTTTCACCTCTGAGGACGGTTCTTCTTTCTTCTCTTTCAAGCGTAGCCTCCCATGACGCTGACGGCAATGTAGTGGAGACGTTCTCTTAACAAGTGCTCTCAGTTACGACTTATAAGGATAAAATAGAAGATAGGTAAACGGGCTGTTTCAATGAAAATAAGGCAACCGTTTGTAGTTCTTCTATGAATAAAATTACACTTAGCAGAAGAACTTCGTGCGGAAGAGACTTCAGGAATTAAAGTACGCAAAGGGTTCTAGTTTTTGTGAAGACTTTTAGTCCGTTTGGAAGAAGTGATTCATTCGCGAAGGTAAATAGAAAGTAGACTATTTTCTTCGCATAACATTGTTTTATAAAGGTAAGGAATAATAGTAAAGGTATAGGAGCTTAACGAACTGGAAGTAGAATTTGATATTAAAAATCCCTTGTTTCTTAAATTAGAGAGCTAAAGGCACCCGTTCAAAGAAAACCGGAACAAAATCAAGAATTTCTTTCAATTGTAACATTTTTGTTTATTTGCGGTTATTTCATCAATTAACCTAAAATAAATCACACTGTTATTTCCGGCATTAATTTCACTCAATACTGAAAAATATTTAAACGATTTTGAGTAAATTTACATTTTTATGCTGATGTTGCGACAGAGCAAACTTCTACCGAAGGAAATGCACGCTCTCGCTAACGAGAGGCGGTCCTTCGTCTAATTCCCTATTGGTTTCCTTAAAAAGAGAAAGAGAAAATACCACCTTCGCTCACTCTAATCCGCAAACATTCGATGAACAGATAATAGTAATCATTTGGCCAGGTTTTTCTATTAGTACCTTTTAACCTGGTAAATATTTTCATCTAAATTTCCTTATACCCAGAGCTAGTTCATGTACAGCTACATAAATGTCCTGCAAGCTATCTTTCGGCGAGTGGCAGGGGGTGTAAACACCAAGCGTTCGAGTTAGGTTAAGTTAGCTTATTGTTATCGTTTATCGTTCACGGAAAGATTGAGTACCTAAAGCGAATCGTCCTCACATCTACGTGTATTTCTCTTATTTTACGCTCATTGTCGGATCGGCAGAAGTAGCATGGGGGTCGTTATAATACTGATTACGTCTTCCGCAAATGTACTTTCTCTGAACTTAGCAAGCAGTCGCAGCCTAGCTTCTAATCTCCCTTCTTTAGAGGATTCCCAACCTGCGTCTGAGAGCATTTATGTAACACTTACTTTTCTATTGGTGCACATTTTAAAAAATCGTACCACATTTTAATAATGCCTTGCGGTGCACTTTCTCGAGTTCACGAGCTTTCGTTTCATCCGCTGGGTCCCATACTCTCACCGTAAAATCCTGAGGAGGTCTTACAAAGGTGAAATAATATCGCTCTCTAACGTTTACATTGAATCTACTTACATTGCACTACATAATACTGAGCTATATAGTTGTTTTACCGCATATTTATCGAATGTGTGTGTGCTCCGGTTTAAGTTATTTGTAAGGGTAATTTCGAGATATTCAACTGAGTCGACTAAATTTAAATTCGTAAGGTAATTTAATTTTGTAAGGGTGGTTCTGACGCAATTGTTTCCTTTCGAAGAAGTTTACTACAGAGCATTCATTTACATTAAAATCTAGTTGCCATTTTTGCACCACCTTTTAATAAGAACTAAATCGCTTGAGAGAGAAACGCTACCTTCTTCGCTTGATATTTTTCCATATATTAGAGTCATCCGCAAATACCCTCACGTTGTTATCAATCTCATCAGTCAGGTTATTGATATAAATCAGGAAGAGTAGATGTCCGATTACGCTGGCCTGAGGTACGCCTGAAGTGACTTTGACTTTATCCGAACTAACGCCATCAAGTACCACTTCCTGTTGTCTATGGGAAATTCTATATCCAGTCAATTACCTTCTTATTGATACCTGCTGATTTTAATTTTTAAATTAATTTGTAGTGAGGGACCCTGTCGAAAACTTTCCGGAAGTCAAGAAAAATAGCGTCTACTTGCTTTTCGCTCTCAGCAGACTTCAAAATATCGTGTACGAATAAAGCTAGTTAAGTTTCGCGTGATCGGGCATTTCTAAATCCGTTTACCGAGAAAACGATTGCTATCTAAGAACTTAATAAGTGAGCTAAGGACGACGTACTCCATTACTTTTCTTGAGAGCGAAGTTAGTGAGATATGTCTATAATTTCCTGGATCCTTCTTTCATCCGCTTTTATAAACAGGCGTAACGTTCACTTACTTCCAATCTATCGGAACACTACCTTCGTACATGGACTTGGAAAATATAATTTTGAGATGAAGGGCGACGCTTTCTGCCAGTTCTTCCAATACTCTAGCCGAAATACCTTCTGCACCTGGCAATTTATTCGGCTTAATATTACGGTTGAGAGATTCATTAAGTGTTTACGGGTTTGTGTAGATGATATAGATAAAGAAATAATATCGATGAGAAGGAATATGGCTTTGATAAGCCATTACTATTTTGTAACCGTGCTGCAAGTTTCATGCTTGTATTTCCTATAGTAACGGAAAAATTTTTCTTTTTAGGTACCATCAGATACAGCCATGTTCGTGTATTTGTATATCATTGTAAATTGAAAATCCTTGTAAAAGTATATGCTCCCTTTTTAGTGATCATCTTCGCCAAATGTTCGCCGTAAAACGGCGTGATTCTCGTAATTTTTCGTCTTGTTTAGGAATTTAATTATTCGATATTACTATCCCAATTTTCGCCGAATATTTAAAATTGAGATTTCGTGTTTTAATATTTGCTCGTGATAGTTATTAAATTTGGAGTAAAAACTTAGGTTACTAAAATAGATCATCCTTTACCCAATAGAGGAAAATTTCCAATGAAAAAGTAATATATGAATTATGAATATCAGTCGGTTTTTCATCAAATTTTAATTCCCATGAGTATAATTTTCCATACGTCGTGCTTGTGTGCATTTGAAAAGCCGAGAAGGGAGAACTTCTTGAGAATGTACAAATAGAAAAATTTTTAGCAACACTGAGAGCAAGAATTGGTATTGATTCTAAAATTACTTGACGTTTGCCAGATAATAATTCATCCAAGGTTTATCCTTGAGCCTTAAAAAAAAAATGTTGAGGCAGGCTGAAGAGTTATTTAAGAAAATATCCGTTTTACGGCGAACATTTGGCGAAGATGACCACTAAAAAAGGAGCATATACTTTTACAAGGATTTTCAATTTACAATGACATACAACTTTCCCGCATTTACAGCTGAGCTTATTTCTCACTTCCTGGCTCCTAGGTCTACTAAAAATGGTTTAATCCTCCGGTGACCAGTGGTCCGATCACTTCTCTGTATTGAGTGTATTTTTATTGATGTTTGGCATAATTTATTCCTCACGGTTAGGCTTTGATAGCATGAGGACCGGTTTTGGGTGGGGTCACACCACCTGATCGGATTGATCGACATTCTGGTGTAGCCAAGGATGCTCGTAATGTGCGTATTTCAGATGTACCTCAATGTCTTTATTGACGGTGAGAATTTGACTGATCAAGCGTTCCCCCCGTTACCGTCGCACCCACTCAAAGAAAAAGATGATGTAAGCATCGCAGGTATCATAATAAGCATCTTGAATTCACTGGTAGGAGAAGGAAGAAGCAGTTTAATCCAGTTCTGCGATATCCCGTTTTTTAAAGATTATATTTCCACATAAATTACTGTAGCTATTTAATGACAAATTGTGGCGTATCATCCTTCGGGAATCTGCGACTAAGTTTGCTGTTCTAATATGTCCTCTAGTTTGACAGAATTTATTACGATAATTTTACTTCGCATTAAGAATATTATCTCAGGCTCACACCGTTACGTGAAAAGATTTATTTTTTGTGTAATAAGATTACCAAGGAAAAAACTCAACATCTTCTGAGAAACTGAAAAGAGCTATTTGTATTCATAGCTTGCTGCATCTGAAATTTATTTTCCCCATGACGTAGTCCAATCCTCTTTCTATTTCATCGAATTCTTAGCTGCTTAAGAACCTCTCTACAAATCGATGGTGAATAATTCTGCTCTTATCTCTGTCCATTCATTATTTACGTAACGTACTGAGTGGTGCGGAAGGAAATGAAATAATTATCTCCATCGCCCCTCCCCCCAACTCTTAATTCTTAAATAAAACCAATCGAAGAAGCCTTAACCTGGTAGAATTCCATAACAGGAAGCGTGGTAAATAACTGTGCGAATTCTACAGAAATAGATTTATTAGCGACCGGTTTCGAACTACACGTTCATCGTCAGTCCTGACGATGAACGTGTAGTTCGACGCTTCTTAATTCTTACTCCTTCGAAAAATAGTACTTAACATCTTTCACAAAATTCTGTAATTATACACACGTTTGCTTGCGCATCAGCATCATTCCTCACGTTAAGATTCAATTGTAAAATTTCTTCTCTCGGTTTATCATCATGATCTCGAAATAAGAACTTAAACCTTTAAAATCTGAGATTCGCAATCATTTTCAATGGCGGAACGTTCCCGAATTGTGTGTTGCATGATATTTTTATGAAATGATAGATACATTACCAAGATTACCGAGTACCGTGATTCTAACAGAGTTGTAGCAGAGAACGTATATTCCGGTCAAACTTTTCCATGTCTTTCGGAAATAATTACTCAATTTTTTTGGAATAACCATGAAATATTCAGCGAAAATATAAACAAAAATTTCAGAAATTTTTATAACGATATAGATAAATTAAACAAGCATTTTTAGAAATTTTTTGTGTGTATTTGAGGGGTAATTCGAACAGAAAGGAAAGAATGACTTTGACTTTATCCGAACTAACGCCATCAAGTACCACTTCCTGTTGTCTATGGGAAATTCTATATCCAGTCAATTACCTTCTTATTGATACCTGCTGATTTTAATTTTTAAATTAATTTGTAGTGAGGGACCCTGTCGAAAACTTTCCGGAAGNGACGAAATACTGCTTGGTAAATCATTTACATGAATTAAAAAAGCAATGGTCCAATGGCACTTCCCTGTGGCGCCCCGGAAGTAATTTTGATGTCTTCGGAGAAGCAATCGCTAACTTTAACACGCTGAGTCCTGCCTATTAAAAAATCTTTTAACCAAATTTGACCCTGTCATCTATGTTTAATTTTTGTTGACAGTAGATCATGCGGTACCGTGTCAAAGGCTTTATAGAAATCTATAATAATACTATCGACCTCTTTTCTCTCATCTAGCGAATATAATATATATCCTGGCATAACCCTAACAGCTCTGTTTCGCAAAAAATTTAACTCACCTTAAAGTTATTAAAAGACGTTCTTCCGGTGTCACACACGTCCTAAAGTTCGTGTCTTGTTTTGAAATCGCAGGTTCAATTTTTCTTTTATTAGTTATTTATAATTTATTTAATTTTCTTTGAACTCGTTGTAGTGTAGTTCTTCTTTGAAAATTACACTTTACAGCCCATATGAACCACTGCATTAGATCGTGGATAATGATGAAAGTTTTCTGGAAAATCCAGCGAAGCCTTAAACTTTTACAAGGTTTGAACTTTTACAAGGCCGAGGCTCGCTCTCTGATCAACGCAAGGAGGGAACCAACGCAAAAATGCATTATGTTTCGGAGCTATCGGTAATAAACTATAAATCATGGAAACATGTACTGTATTTTGAAACGTCATGCTTTTATTATACCAGAGTTCTGTTTGATTAATCCATTAGATTATGAATAGCAACAGAAAAGTAACTCTGCATCCTCAAGACAGCGTCATTGACCGTCAAACAACAGCTATTCTGCAGAAATAATAAATGAAGCTCATTTAAATTAAAGGGGCAAGTGACTTTGCAATAGAATAACTCATAATCATTCTATTCTTCAAATCAATTAAAAAACAAAAACAAAGGAGAGTTATTTTGTGGTGTTTATGCATTTTAGGTTGAGCGGATGATTTTTTTAAGCGCATCGAATTGTTAAGAAGGAAATTATTTTTCGTCTATGATCTTAGTAATGAGAGTGAAACTTTTAAGACTGGCACCTAGCGTAAAAAACGTGGGCCTTCAGTTTGTCAGTTCAACTCTCTTGGTATTAAACCTCTAATAAATAAGAAAAGACAAACTGTTTTCTCGTTTTTTAACTAAGTGATTAGGATAAGTTGAAAACGGAAGCTATTTATACGCTGTGGTAGAGAAAGATAGCTTCGAATGTAACAGTAAAATAATTAAATTGCATCATTAACGGAACATTTACGAATATAAGGTCAAAGTAATCAATCGGTCATTTTCATTGTCATTTCACTTTTGTAGCGTAAAGAGATTTTCAAATCGACTTCTCAAGTGGGATTATGATTCTTAAAATAATGGCATTGATGATAAATAATACTCTGCACGTAGGAATATGCTTGCATTAAATTTCTCACTCTTCCATATTAACAACTTTTTAATTCGTTATGATAAAATTTAGCCATCAATTAAGCATGAAAAATTCAAGTTTAATTTTTCAGTGAGATTAGTGGTGTTTTCTTTTGATACCTCTAACATATGATATGAACGACAATACATTTGAAATTGCGAAATCATAAAATTTTAATAAATCCGAAACTGAGGATATGGATTCGTTTCTCTTATTATTATAAGCTGAAACCTTTAAAATATTAATGACATTAGAAAATACAACTAAAAGTTGCTTGCATATTGCAAGCTATGGAGTGATTAGTTACCACTTATCCCCCAAAACTGTTTCCCAATCGGTACCTAAAATGCTCTATATTGTGAGCAATAAATTGAATATGAGGGCTTATAACCTTATCAGAGATACACGGTGATACTTCGAGGCCCAAATTTCTGGCCATTCGCAATGAAACCTCGATAAAATCGAAAGAGGGTCATTAGGGAACCTAAGTAAGCATCCATGTGGTTTCAAAAACTTATCTTTCAATCTGATCTGTGCTATTTTACCTGATAGCTTTTCCTTAAATAGAATTGTATTATCCCTTGGGCCCTAAAACATACATAAATAGCTAAGAGGCTGTCAAAATCCACATGGGCCGTAAGTAAACATTCAGGTTGCCAACGAAAGATTGAGCACCTCGGATGAATTATTTCATGTTTCCCTATAATTTATAATCGAGCGACCGAGAGTCGAAAGGAAGGTCACTTTTGATTATTTGTAATGCCTATACGTATATTATTTATTTATTTCACACATACGTTACAGTTGGATTACTAGTCCGGTGGTAACAAATCCCCATTCCTCTCAATAAAAAAATACACTATGACAAAATACAAATACCATAAGTTTACATATGTTATTTCCCATCCAAATTATCCAAACATTAAAACAAATTTTAGTCTAAATAAAAATAATTATATTAGTGCTAATGTTTTACACCTGTTTCTGAATTCCTTTACAGTTTTTGGTAAGGGTTTAAGTGCTTCTTCAGGCAACATATTTTATTCCTTTATTCCTCGATTGATGAAGGAGTATTTAGCAATGTCTGTTTTTTGCTTTCTCAATTTAAATTTTTGATCGTGATCTCCTTTCGCTTTGTAACTTGGTTTTTCTATTCTTCTTTTTAATTCCTCCCAAGCATCACCGCCTGTTCTAACCTGAAATAAGCCCACCAATCTGTTGACTTTCCTCCTCTTCTCTAATGTCTCCCAGCCGAGGATTTCGAGCA
>KZ308314.1:760556-777531 GCA_000376725.2 Ladona fulva
TAACTCACCTTAAAGTTATTAAAAGACGTTCTTCCGGTGTCACACACGTCCTAAAGTTCGTGTCTTGTTTTGAAATCGCAGGTTCAATTTTTCTTAGTAATAACTGAAATGTTTCTTTCCTCATTCTGTAAAATGACTGGAACTTTTCTTGATACATATTTAGTTCCTTGAAAACATTGAAAGCACCACGTTTTTTTACATTGGCACGCCAAAAAGGATGCACCCAAAAGCGTCGTTTACTCCGATCACTGTATGTAACCAAATTGACTAAATTCAAGAAGGCCAAGGCATCCTCATCTTCAGAGGCAGACATTATTACTGCAAGAGTTGCTGCTAGATCGGTGGGCTTTGAGTCACTTGTGTGTATCGTCACATAAATGTTGCTGCCACATTTCTGTTACGTTGCTGCCAGATCATATGTCACGTCACTTTGGTGGGCGCTCAGGCTTAAGTTCACCATTACCTTCAGATCCTAAATGAAAATCTCTTGCGGTGTTATTGTCTAAAATGGGGTTTTTGAAGGCTTCTAAACAGTTTAACGTAAGTCAAGCATTGAAAGATATGTAAAAAAAGCTAAGAAATATCCTGACTATAAAGCTGATAAATCAGATGGAAAATATAAAAATGTGTTTACTGCAGAACAAGAAGAAGAACTGGGATCATATCTAAAGACAATGGAGAGCAGATCTTAGATCATTAGCCTATGAGTTGGCAGAAAAAAATGGGCTAATGCACAGATTTAACAAAGAAACATGTCTAGCAGGGCAGGATTGGATTAAAGGTTTTCTTACTAGGCACCCTAGCTTGTCTATTCGAACTCCAGAAAATACAAGTGGCGCACGAGCTATGGGATTCAATAAGGTCACGGTTTGGAAGTTTAACTCTCTTATTAACTACGTTATTGATAAGCACAAGCTGACTGCTGACAAAATATTCAACTGCGATGAAACCGGTGTGTCGGTTAATCCAAAAAGTCAGTCTAAACCAGTGGTTCCCAAAGTGGGCGCTGCAGCAATCCAGGGGGGCGGTGATGGCCACATGTGCATTTGGGGGGCGATGAATAACTGTAAGGGGGCGGTGAAAGCATAGAAGAAAGAAGAGAAGATTTAGAAAAATTGATTTATGTATTCCGCTCATAACGCTTAATTTTTCTTTGAACAACGTACTGGACGTTGGCTCAGTTCCCGCATACTCCCTCACATGCATTGAGGTATGTGCAATCGCGCACTGCTAATGTTCATGTGGTGCCACTTTGGGGGTGGCAAGTGGTGCGACGGCACCGGGACCCGCGCTAACAGGGCCCCGCGGATTTCGATTACAAATATGTTACGAATTACTATCACGTGAGAGATTTTGTGACTTCGCGAGGGCCTCACAGAAAAATTCATGGACTGACTTGTGAAAACATAACTCAATTAACTTAATTCAGCATTAAGAGGCCAACCTGTTATTTCTGCATTTGTGACAAAACTTCTTCTGTACAAACGAAATTTTGGACGAGGGGAATTCAGCCAGTTTCCAAATTTATCAGGTGCAGAAAGAAAAGATGAAGACATACTTTCTTATTGTGAGCACTTGGATGATCTCCATTCAGATTTTAATCAACAATTTGATGATATTTTGAAAATGAACATACCTGATTGGATTTTGGATCCTTTTTCAAGTGCGAACACAGAAGAATCTCCACAGTTACAAGAAGAACTGATGGAAGTAACTACAAATGATGAATTGAAATTTAAATTCAAAAGCGGCTACCAACAATTCTGGCTGCAAAAGGAGATCCCTACGGCGTATCCTGAAATATGGGCTGTAATTCAAAAGTTATTAATTGCATTTACTTCATCATATTTAGTGGAACGTGGATTCAGTTTGGTAACCAATTTATTAACAAGAAAAAGAAACCGATTGCTTTGTCCTTTGAAACCGATCGTGCAAATATTGTGATTTTCGTTACGACGCCGAAAATAGGGTATATTCAGCTCACATTTACAAAATAAGACCCTCTAGGAACTTTTCCAAATTATTTTCAAACAAAAGAGCATGCTTCTATCCCTCTAAAAACCTAATTCTAGTTTTTCATCGCGGGCGGATAAGGCCCGAAAAATCGGGATGAACATGAAGTTACCTCCGCCCGAAAAGTGTGGCGCGAAAAAAATGTTAAAATTTAGCATTTTATATCTCTGCAAATAAACATAAGATTAACGCGATACTTTGTGCCTTGTAACTACTTGATACGAAGTGTACGAATAAAAAGTTTCACTTTCCGAATACTTTCCGTTGGTTTCATATTTGACTGTAAATATTACGAATTTCGTTATGACGCCGAAAATAGGGTATATTCAGTTCATACATATTTACAAAACAAGACCCTCTCGTAATTCTTTCCGTTTTTCTTTATATAAAAGAGCATGCTGTTATCCCTCTCGAAAATAATTTAATACAGTACTGGTTGGTCACGTCGCCATTTTCCAAGGAATATTTGGGGAAGAAAGCAAAAAAACAAAACAACTGGTTGGAATCATACCACCACGGAATAAGTTGGGAGGATGGATGGATGACCTTACAAGGTTCTGACCAGGATGTTGTGGAATATCTCCCGTAACTATAAAAACATTAACGCAAAAGGATTGGAAAAGTCTACATACTTATCCAATCTATTGTGTGTTGCTGTTATTGATCTCGAATCGTTGGGCTGCCCATCGTTGAAGAAGTTGAATATTGACGCCCCAAGGTGCTTTCATAAAAACCATAGGACACCAAACTACAAGTTCTCTTGTGCACTCTCAAATGTTCATCGAATCATGTACTGGTTTACTAAGTTCGACATTCAGTGAGACATGAATTCGATACAGCTGAGATCAACACTGCGGTCCTGCAGAGTGTTCCAGAACATCAATACCAGAGTTTATGCAGCAGATACATTTCCAGTACATGATTAACGGCCGTGTGCATTCATTGCAAACACAGACCCTAAATATAAACCTGGCGAGCATTGGGTTGCATTCTTCATCGACGAAAATGGTGTGTTAATATTTCGATAGTTTTGGTCGTCCACCGATCATCGGACATCACAAAATGTTCATCAAGAGAAATTCCAATCGGTGTATGTACAACAGTGTTCAATTGCAAAGTTATACATCAAACGTGTGTGGGCATTATTGTTTGGAGTTTCTTTACCTAAATTGTAACAATGTGCAATCAATTATAAACTACTTTACCGGCGATAAACACCTTAACGATGTCTTTGTAAAATGTTTTGCAAATAGGATAATTACAAATACGAATGAATCCTTGTGCATCGAATCGGGATGTATCCTTCAAACCTGTATTAAGAACAAATTGTGCAAATAAATGTACTGTATCTTGAAAGGACATGAAATAAAACTTATTCTTAAAATTAAACATGTATTTCATTTCATTTTTAAATACTTAGCCTTTCCGATGTTCCTGACTCTCTCGAATGAGTTGATTCGGATTTTCGAGTGACCGCCTTTTCCGAAGTTTTCCGACTTCAGGACATTGGGAAAATTACAAGTCCTAAGCATACGGGTCTGGGGTTCGGACCCCCGTGATGTCATGTACTTCAGGACATTGAGGAAAATTACGAGTCTTGACTATGAGGGACTGATTTCATTTCAAACTACCAACCATTTCCGATCGTTTCGCCAGTATCACGATAGAGGTCTAAGTCTTTAAATGATCACTTCCGTCAATCAGGCTTTCAGTTTATGAGAACAGCGCATGCTGTCAAAATGGGGCTATGAATTTTTATTTAAACAGTTTATTTGTTGGCAGTCGTCGAGTGGCATGCTCAAAATTGAGACGTTTCTCCAATGTGTATGGCGCGTCCATTCCCAAGAAATGTCTTGAACATGGAAATGATTTACGTTTTACGATTGTGTTTGATCGTGAGTTACCTCAATAACCGCATATCTCTAGTTGGTGATGTTATAAACTTTAATAGTTTCAAAAATGAAAATGAGAAGTTCCTCATCAAAGACGCTGATAGAAAAAATACTTACCGAATTTGGGTTGATATGTATGATAATGACAAAGTTAGGGAACGCGTATATACAATTCAAATACAGTTTCATATTAAATGAAAAAAGACACTGTAAATAAAAAACCAAGTTTCGCTCGAGGAAATGGAAGAAATTCTACAGTAGCGGTGGGGGATCAACGTTGCCATCATCACCATCATCATTATCATCAAACCGTCTTATTCTGGACTTCTCTACACCTTCGATTGCTAAAATCATGGGTGTATGGCCGGGTGCACACGAGCGTCGAAGTACGCCGCGTCCGTACACGCGGCGTCAGCAATTCATGGCAGTGCACACGTTAGTGTCCGCTGCGCGTTGACGCCAGACTGGAATGAAATCTTACCATACATTCATTAGCAAGGGCTAACCAAGTATGGACGTGTAAGCAAGAAAACGTGTAGTATTTGTTTATTTATTTGACGACTATTTATTCGATAGACGTAAAAGGAAGTATTGGGCTCATCCATTAGTAAGATCTTTTCTTGTTCTTGTCATGGTATAAATTGGATGAAGTATCCCAGATCTCTGGATACTTCTTCTATGAACAACTCGACGTCGAACGTGTTTTCAGCGGCGTCCATCGTACGGCCCGTGTGCATCGCCTAATGTTTTCTCACATACTGCTACACCGCTAAACGCAGTCCTGACGCGGCGTTGCAGCAGTAGGCTTGCGGTCAAAATCCAACGCGGAGTGGACGCAGCGGTAACGCGGCGTCACCGCTTGCTGTGCGCATAAGCCCATAAGAGCATGCCTACTGCTGAAACGCGCAATAGAATGCACCCGGCCTATGTGATACGGCTTTACGGCTATCGCCGCTTCTCGCTTCCCGATTTCTATATATCTCTATCAAGCCCTCTCGTGAAGTCCTCGCAACATCATTCCTTTTTTCACTCCTTCCGATCACACCTTCTGTAACTAGCTTTTCAAATTTGTTACGATTGTTTTGAGTGAACTATTACTATTTGGTCTCACAGCATTTGGAGAGATAAAGTTAAGCACATTGTTGTTTTCAATTTCATCGAGAAATTCATATACAGAAAGACTGCCCATACAAAGCCACCCCCCAGTTTATCTCAACTAGTAAAATTCTGTCAAACAATGTGAATTATGCGCAGGACCGGCCATGTAGCAAGGGGGGCTGGGGTATCAAATCTCCGCATGGGCCCCTTATTATGCTCTTTCTAAGCCCATGTGAGACTTGTAGGGACGGCATTGCAGTTACGGAGTTCCTAGGTAGAAGAATTTTATCAGGCCCTTATGAGTACGCGCATTTGTAATCGTTTCTACGTTTACAATCAAAATATAAATAAAATAGGTAGTTTTGGATGCATTTATATTTAATATAAAAATTTATTATCTAAAAGAAACTTTATTTTAATGTGAATAGAACTAAATTTTATTTTATATGGTCAATTCTCTTAATTTTTTGCTTGCAATTTCTTATATATTTCGCTAAGACTGAGTACCATTATCCTTGTCAACGTGACATCTGTTTATACTAAAACATTCTAGTTTGACGGTTTTATGAAGCGGGTCTTTATCTCTTTTAGGAACTCTACCAGATAATTGTTGACTGCGGTTACGGAGGAAATAAAAGTGGTTGTTAAAATAACACTTCCGGACAAAAATCATTATACAAGGTGAATTAAGTTCGCCATTTAATCATAAAGAATTAAGAATTTATATTTTTCAATATTAGTAACTCGAATTATTAAATCGATAAAACCAAATATTTCGACAAATTAAACACTTTCGGAAAACGCTCTCTGAAATCCAATAAGTTTATGTAATGATTAAGAAAGTATTTCCATTTGAAGAATTTCTGCTACAGTTTATAAAAAGTTCCTTTATTAAATAGTAAATAACTGCCATTCTTTGCACATATATAGGTAGGTAGGTAGGTCTGAAAATGAATGTAATTTTTCTCGTTATATGCTTAAAATAATGCACGCAGAACCTTAATGCTGGGTTTCATTTTCTAGTTCTTTCATTTTTTCTTGAAAATAATTTATTTACAACTTCTTACAAGTAATGGAATAATAATTAAGATAGTAAGAATAATAATAGATAACGACAAGAAAACAAGAAAATTTATCATGATCTAAAAATTGCTTCTTAAATGCTTTATGAATTAATTCAACTTAATTTTTCGTCGAGTTCCAGTCCTTTATTAACGATTCCGAGGTCTAGTTTGTTCGGTTCCAAATTATTCGTATCTTCTGCTCTATTTGACTCCGTGGCTGCACTTTTGAATGTTGACCCAGGACTTGCAAATACCCTTTGTTTGCCAGGGAAGAGTCTGCTTATCTTTATAGCCCTGGGATGTACCATTCTTTCTTCGTATATATCTTTCTCTGGATTTCCTGAAAAGTATATTACCGATATTTAGGTACCGTCTCAAGAATAAGTGTTAAAGAAGGTCTCTCGAAAATTATATTCTGATACAATTAGAAATTCCCGAAACTAATCTAATGACGTCAAAATGAACATAAGTATTCATTATATCACTCTCTAATATATTCAATTATTAAGGAGATTTAAGGGTGTACAAGTACGATGGATAGTTTAGAGTTTTGAAAGCAAGTTCTAAAAACCCATAGTTACGGTAACTACGTCTACGTAATACGTACGGTAACTACGTAACTCTATTAATGTAACCGCATTCCTTTTCCTTATAGATATGACGGATAGTGAAATACTGCGCTCAAACAAAGCAGCGCCGTCCATTGCAAATAAAATCGTTCACGGTATAGATAATGTTAGAGAAGAGGATTAGGAACAAATGTAGGTTTCGGAGATTGAAATGGTTTTGCAGGTTTCGCAGTCGAAAGCCTTGCCACTGATTCCATTGCATCAGCTATCTTTGGCATTGGCCTTGGTTGCATCCTCGGCATTGCTTCTCTCCTTGGAAGGGTTAAGTTCGATTAGATAAATAGTATAAGACCTTAAGATGCTTACCAGTCACATAGCTCACCACCATTCCGACGACCAAAGTAATGAGGCAGCCAAAGAGATTGTAATACATGTAAGTCATTGCGTAGAGCTTGGTGAGAAAGTCCCTGAAATGAACGTAAGAGAAATGAGGTGTCTGCTTTGTTTTAATATCTCTTAAGTTACAAAGTCGGCTTTTGGGATCCCGCCAAGATGCTTAATAGGATCGATGCTCTAAGGAATTCGTGCGAAGGGTTCCGACGAAGGAGGTACTTATGTACTTAAGGGAAAAGAACGTGGTCGCCTTGACTTTTCGGCCCTTGTATGATGTTGCTTGCTGATCAATAGCATTCCTGAAAGTTATTAATGTTTAATTTCTCTCATAATTTCGTGGATTAGAGCATAGTGTATTTAATAAAAAGCAGAAGTATTTGATTCAGCACTGTTTTATTGCTCTTTTATGACGAGTGCTTATAGTGAAATTGATAGAAAATATAATCTCAATTTCAGAATAATATTTGAGATTTTTATTTATAACGAATCACATACACAATGCAGCTAAAGTATTCCATTTTATTATTATATGATTGTTCTTCTTATTTGAGTTAGTTTATAAAATGTGATCCATAAGTTTATAATTCGGTTGGATATTTTCATACGAAAATGTGTTTCACTATCCAAATAAATACATATATATTTGTCTTTCACGTTCCTTTTAAAGAAATATTAAATATATATTTTAAAATGCTTCTATTTATAAATGTTGAAATTAATGTTAGAATATATCCTATGTACAGAAAATGAACCGTCCACGATTGTAATATTGTCCTTCCATCGGGTATTGACTGTTTCGTAAAAGTACTATGAAAATTACTATTACTATAGTAAATTTAAGGTAAGAATAAGAACAACAAATGAAAATGAAGATTAGAACAAATGAAATTAGAGGAAGAATGCCGCGCTATATTTTTAAATAAATATCTCGAATTTTGCTGAAATGGCATTCTTTTATTATAACGAATAAAACTGATTTGAAACCAATTACTTTATATGGAGATATCATGAAACTTTAAACATCTTCCATACCCATCTCCCATGAAATCTACATTTTTTAATCATGTGAGCAAAAGTAACGATTGTTTCCTAATTATAATATCTGCTGTGAAGAAAATTAAGCGAAAGAATTCCATCATATGCAATTCTTCTCAAAAGTTAATTATAACATCTTAAAGATAAAATATAGATCGAAACTTTAGTACTAAATAATCTCTCAGTTAATAAAATTTCGTCAATCTTTGTCTCGGTAACATTTCATTCACCAAGCAATCCATATGTATTCTTCAATATAGAGTTGCTTCTCACCCACTTTCATGTGAATCATATAGCTTTCTTTATTTACTTTGATCTTGGATATTCTTCATAAATGTGCGGTACCTAATTAATGGTATTTATTGGCATCAGGACTTACGCGTTTTGATTCCCAGCAGCAGCATTTTCATGTAGATCGCTAACGTTGATCACATCGTAAGTTAATTGTTCCTCGGAATAATTTCTCCAGACGTTCCCATTAAGGTGGAAGATTCTCGTAACTGAGTCATTAGCCCCTATGAAAGACTCGTTGCAACCTGATATGGACGTGGGCAGTGGAGGAAATGGGGTCTTTACTCCGCTTGTATCCGTCGTCAGCGCCCCGATGGCCACCCAAAATGTAAGTATGTGGCCCGCCAAAGACCCGACGATCACACCCTGCAAAGATTGGGTTCCTTAATTTTTATCCTCGATGGCAATTTCAGACAAGCTAGCTTAGCCTAGCTTAATGTAATAGCTTAAAATTATTAGAAACTAAATGCTCTTTCTACAGAAGCTGTTGCTTCAGTCAACTAAAGTTTATATTCCCGAAGTTGTAGAGTATGCTAACATAAAAATAAAATTAATATCTCCTAAATGATTATCAATAATTGTGTATATCTTCCTTATATTTTGTGTTTTCGCTGTTTTTTTTCGCCCCCCTTCTCTGTGGGAGTTTTCCCGCAACGTGGGTGTTTTCCTCGTCAACCTTCAGTTGCAAAGATTTTTTCCCACACCTCACTCTTTCTTTTAGTTATAATTATATTTTGTACATATCACAATGACATACGAGGTTAGGTGGAAGAGAAGCCCACATGGGCCTAACCTCGCCAATAAAGGGTCAATCTATCTATTATTAGTCAAAACTAATTCAAATGTAAGGATACTAATTCATGCAAATAGTAGGAACAACATTTTGGATTTTAGTTTCCTCAATGGTAAAACCTATTTATCCCATTTAAGTTATCTTACTATATTCTCTTACTCTTCTTTTTACTGATAATATTAATTTCATACCGAAAGTTTAGCTAAAGGCATTCATTAAAGTAAACATGGCTACGTAGAGCTTTGTGCTTACGTGGAAGCACCAATAGAATAGTTATAGATTGACTTCTTGATTGACAAACTAATTTGAAATTCTAAATCATCTGGATATTTATGAATTCTCATAAAGCAATCCATATATTATATCTTGTCTAACTGAATTACGTGCGGTAGGCAAATAGAAAGAAGCAATGTAGCTTAACGATAATTTTTATTCCTAAATTGAGTAATTAGTCTTTGCTTTAAACGTGTGCGATATAAAGAGCGTGTTTCTATAATGAGTCTCTATTGCGTAATCGCAAAATTACCTTGAATGCTCTTTATTATTGTGCATCATTTAGCATTAATTCAAAGGCGGCTTACATAGTCGTTACATCAAGTCACGGAGATCACGGAATACTCGGATACGTATCTAATCATTTCATCATTAGGTGTTGAATGAAACAATGTATATTTCCTTATTTCAAAGATTTTCATCAATTCTGATCGTAGTTACGGAAAGTAGTGTACTCACAAGCCGTCTCGAGTGAGCTGCCGACTTAATTTTGATGATACGTATCTTTAATATGGACTTAAGAAGACCTATATAAGTATAAAAATTGTTTAATGAAATTTTTAGGTTCCAAAATTCAGGATATGGTCTAAAGAGGAATTAGTGCTTGTTACTCAGAACAGAACTAAAATAGATATAAATAGAATAGATGGCTTATCGCTTAATGGATGAGCGCCCAAGGGTCGCATTCAGCCATTTACCAATTCAGAGCGACCCAAAAGCTGGTTATATCACTATGTTTCGTTCAATTATATATCCTAAACCTTAATTGTCTAAAAGAGAAAAGCAATTGTTAGCTTCAATCGACCCTAAGAGTGAAACACGAGGCTCACTTTAAATATCTTTGCATAGAAAAATCTTCTGATTTACAATAAGTAATCAATCGGCGAAAGTGAAGCGTGCTTCATCTGCGGACCGCAAAGTTGAATCAGCTGATCAACCTCGCCATCCAACTCAATAACCCAAGAGGGAAAAACCCAACGACTCTTGTTCCGTACGGTATTAAGAGATCTGTTGTTTTGATTCTGTTCAATCCATTCAGTCGAATGTTAAGGCACTGGCGTGAAGATTAGAATTGTGTAAATTGAAGCAAATAGCAGAAATAAGTAAACGATCATACATATACACCAGGGATGCTTCTAGAAACATTCCTTTGCGGTCCGTTTATATCGATTTCCTTGTATAAATATTCCTTAAGCAACGATAATCGAAGCCCCTTAATTTCCCTCTCAGTATCGCTTTCTTCGTAATAATTGCAGTTATAAAAATCGTAAATAAGTTATGTCATTTATTTTCAGCTTTCTATGAATATTTCTCCGCTGTTTAATAAAAAGTTGAAATTTGCGTTTGATTCCAGATTAGTTGTATTCAATAAGCAATTTTCCCAATTAGTTATTGAATATAGTTCATCCTGGAAGCTTTGTCTGAATAATCGCATTTCAACGGAAGCTGCAAGACCTTCGACGGTTCTACTAACTTACACGGAAAAGTAACAAAGGCCTATGACCGAATATAACAGACGAACAATCAGTCGCGGATAAGATCATTTAACAATTTTGTATACTTATGGATTGCTGTAAACTGTTTTTATACTCTGAATAGAGGAAATTTCTTACTAATGCTACTGAATAATGATGGTTGGCGGAGAAAGTGTGTGAGAATGACTAAGTACCTTTGAGAAAGTGAAAGTTTAACTAATTAACAGCTTTTGAATTAATAAAGAGCAAGAAAATATGTGAAAAGGTCATTTTTTAGAAGGTGCAACAGAAATATGAAGAGACACTGGATTTCTACCTGGGAAAATCCATTTCGTCGTTTTTATTTAGCATCCTCTCATAAAATAATTTCATTGAACACACTAGCTGATCCAGTGCGCTTCTTATAGTTATAAGTCAGTAAAATGATTAATCTATTTATCGTAAAACATGCTTGGTGAAATTGTGTCTTAGATAGATTATAGATTATTACAATATTAATATTACAAAGTTAAATAATACGAAAGTATTTATTATCGTATATGTAAATTAATCATTAGACCTTGTATCAAGGGTTATATTTTGAATTCCTTGTAAAATTCATATTTTACATTCTCCACATATAAATGGGAGACTTTCAATATTCAACCAAACGAAAATCATTGAAGGTTTTTCGAATTTTTTAATGATGGGCCACTGATCCATCACTTAATAAATCTTCTTCTCATGCAATGAGAATCTGTTAGGGTTAAGAAAATTCTCAAAATCACCTGCAGTTTACGTTCATAAAATTTTATGATCCCCGTCATCAGGACCAGTACGAGAGAATGGATAAAGATCAATTTTAAAAAATGGACAAAGCAATTGACATTCCACTCAAAAGACTGGTTCAACTGTGACGAAAATGCCAATGAAACTCCTTTCCCTTGATTATTCTCCATTTCACCCCTGGTTGTTTGCCGTCCCATCCTCTCGAAGTCCTGTTTTAGTCCACTTTTTATGACCCCTTTCAGGTTTGAACTCGACTGGAAAACCTAACTTTGAGGTGGGATGGCAGAGCTCAAGAAATACAAATAGTTCTGCGGGACGCAGCGAGGTCATCCCCTCTCGGCGAAGGACGTCTGCACTTCTTCCGCAAAACATTTCCAACATTTTTACCGGTATTCTCAAGGCCGGTATTGATGGCAGGAATCCGAGAGTTTTTTAGCCGATTTTTTTGTTTACGCTCTGCTGTACCACTTGGATTCTAAAGGAAACTGGATTGGCTCAGTTAGACGATCTTCATTGCCCAAGGTTCGTTAATCTCCGAAAAAAACCGGGAATATGAAATGGGGATTTGTTTCCACCGAATCATCAGTGGTTACCAAAGAATTTCTTGCTAACTGACGAACCAATAATACAAATACAAATGGCCGATCCTTATTAATACAATTATATATTATGTTATAAATATAAGATGTAATCATGCATCTCGTTTCAAGAACCGCCAAAAGTTTCACATTTCCTCGGTTGTTTGATGAGAGAAATAAGTAGGAATGCACTTTTATAAATCTTCACCACAGAGCGAAGATATCGCTATATACTTTTCATTCTTTCTACCGGCTTCACAAAAATTATTAACGATATCTAAATTATTCTAAGGTATAACAGGTGTGCTGCTTTACTGGGACTTGCTACCAAACAGTATGGAAGAGACGTGGCGTGGCAGTTCAGTGGTTAGAATACCTGTCTGGATAGTGGGAGACCTGGGTTCGAGTCCCAGTCATGTCGCTATTTTTCACACCTGTTACCCCACTGGATTTAGCTGCATGACTTTTCAGTGCAAAGAAAAGACACCTTTCCTCAGTCCTGAATTATTCTGTTCCTTAAGTACTGTAAATAGGTCCAATAACTTATATCACTTTTCTTTGAGATTCTTGAATGAATGATAAGTTTACCACGCCTTCCTTTTGAAGACGAAATCTCTCTTCCTTATTCTCTTTCTATTTTTTGGAGGACTGTCTTTTCTTTACGTCAGTAGGTACCCGAACGAGCCAGCCTCAAGGAGAATTAACTTATCCAACGATCTTTACCTACCATCCTCAGAAAAAGGTGTTCCTGTTTCGAGGCCATTTTGATATTAGGATCCTTGAGGTAAAACGTGTTTTGGATAAATTGCCCATTCCAATAAGGACCCTATTAATGCCCACAGTTTTACCTGTCTTTTCAATATTGGCAGATTTAAGATTAAAATTCAGTATCAAACAACAAAATAGTTGCATCTATAGGGGCCTCGCCTAAATTTTTTTTGCTGGGTATGAGATCAATTCATCAATCGACGAAAACTTTCAGTGTGCAGTTTCAATTACACGAATAATTTGTTTACAATGTATGTACCTTTATAATTTTTGGAAGAATAGACTTGCACGGAATAAATTTCCTTCTTAAATCAGTAAATTATACATTACAGTGTATCAAAGAATGAAGCGATTAAATTTGCCGCAAATAACATCATAGTTTATTTTGCAGCTTATTCTGAATTAATGATGACAATAAATTTAGAATTGGATGGATTCGCCGAAGGTCATTAGAATGTCGAAAAACTATCTCGGCACTATGTTTGTCCTCTCCATTGTGTAAATATTTAAATATATACACACATTATTTCTGCTTCTTTTTTGATGATGTTTAATCTATAGTTAAACATATCGCATTAATATCATTTCATGTAGGAGCACAAAGTTTTTCGTTATCATTAAAATGGTAAATCTACCGGTTGGTAAGTTAAAGTTATCTTTTTCTAATACTTCTTCTGCAGTTACCACTTATATTTATATCTTAGTTATCCCAGCACCTTGGCTCCCGGATAGCTTAGTGAGGCGAGCGTTCGCCTTTGGTAAAAGCTGTCCTGGGTCCGATTCACGGTGGAATTCTCAGATTCCCATACGTGCGGAATGATCTCAACTGTCGAGGCACTTTTAACGATGCTACTATTAGTAATCAGAGCACGGATTCACTGAAAGATTCGAAACAGCGATACTGTTTATCGCTACACAGTCAAAACCGGTTAAAACGCTCCCGCTTAACACACGCCCCTCTCTCGATTACGGTTCCTATCACGTGAAACGAATGGTAAAAATATCGCTTCAGACGCTCAGCTAACAGTTTCAAGGAGAATTTTGCCCGTCCCCAGATCCACAGCAATCCTCTTGAACCAATCGCCTGCCTCATTCGATGGAACTAAAATTATATTTTATTTCCATCTGTATCGCCGTTCCCGTCTCCTCTACTGCTTAGTCTCCTAGAGAATTCCTTTTGACTAATTCGATAACGGTTATCACGAAACAGAACAATCTCCATTCCACTGTCTGATTTGATTCAAACCCTGTTCGTGAGAGATCAATGCCATCAGTCTCTCCTCAAGGAAGAAAGTTACGTAAAACGTTTCTTTGCGGTGTTTTCTTTCGTGGCAAACTCAATTTTTAAACATATCTTATAAACCATAGTGTATCGTTTGGTGGGTTGTTGATCATATTCTTGCAGAGATCATACTCTGTGAGATTTTCTCATCACTGCTGTTTGACAGTGGATGTTTCTGATGGACAATTAAATATGAATATCAAATAATTAATTCATCCCGAATCGTCCATCTGATATTGCTTCGCTGTTGTGAGAAAAATGACCAAGATGAATGAACAAAGGAAGGCGCTCTCTTTATCCGAAAAGCTGACCATTCTTCATAAACATGATGAGAAGGCACCCAATCCTACGCAGTAATAGTTCGCCTACTCTCACGATCAGTGGTGGGCAACCTTTAGCACGCGTGACAACGTGACACACCGATGACTTGTTTCTGGCACGCGAAACTATTCCTTGCCAAATTTGTAAATACGTAAAAGAAAACGTAAAAACCATAATTTTTTCACTCACGATTACACAATTGCATAATCACTTACAAATGAAACATCAAGATATCAGATGTATGTTCTCAAAATATTATGGTTAGCACCTGGAAAAATGTTGCCGATTTTGGCGTGCACTTTCCAAAAGGTTGCCCACCCTTGACCTAGATATTTCATACTCAGTTGGGGCAAATAACGTTAAAGAAGTACCCTTTTCGCCTAAGACAGCACTTACTTAAAAATTAAAGGCTCAAAAAACCCATTTTTTCCAACGCACAATAAATAAACATGTCAAATCGAGGTTAAAACGCTATCCCGCTTAAAACCAAGCTACAATCTTTTCATTCCTTTCCATAACGTTCCTTGGGAACGACAAGAATTGATACTTGTTTTTTGCACATGTATTCTCTTATATAATGAATTTATGACTCTTAGAAATGCTCATTGAAGGTTTTAGATGATTACAGTAAGGAAAGAGATCTTTAAACGAAAAAACAATTTTAACTGAATTGAAGGCTTATGACAGGAAGTGAAATGATTTTGACTGAAATAAAGGAAGGATAATTATATTAAATTAAGAGGATGTCCTTAAAAGTCATGTATATGAGGATAACATATTTTAGCTTCTAATTTCTCATTCATATGATGCATAGACGTTAATTATTGACTGAAATGCTCGACCTTGAAACTATGACAGATTCATCCCGTTATTTGCCATCTCGTATTTCCAGCCTAGAGAAGGCTATTTCATTAAAGTCGTTTGACTCCTTTATTACTATGTGAAAGCGTTAATACATCATTATTCATCTCAAGGATTCATAGATACACCCCTCTCCTGCTCCGGATATGTTATCGCATTCGGAGAGAAAATTTAATTAATTACCTTTCCATTAGCAGCCGGAAATAAGATGGCCAGCATGAACATACCAAGTAGTGCACCACTAGTGACAGCGTTAGTCAGCATGGAAGCCTCGTTGATCCCAGGGAGTAAGGCCATAGTGAAAGCAAGGCTGATGATTATGCAGGCTGAAAACATTGCTGAAAAAAAACGCATTAATGTAGTCCAAATTTTTACTTTGACTTTCGCGCTCAATATTTTGTTATTGAGATACAAGAGCCAGAAGTATAGCGAAAGGAATTTAGAATAAAAAATAGGAAGGGAATACGAAAAATGAATTGTCTTACATCAGAAGCAATTATGAGAGAGATCATTCGACATCTTAAGGGATAATCAGATATTCATATACATGTGTAAACTCGAGTTAATTTCGCTACTTCGACAAAACCATGGCGGGTTGGGTTTAAATCCAAATAGTAAATCGAGGAAATGTACAAATATAAGTATTTAATAGCCCAATATAGCGACGTGTTAGTGTATTCCGGAGCAGTTAGACGCTAATACGGTTGGCATATATGACATTTAATTCAAATAATTTAACTTCAAGTTCACAATGGATTCTTGGATCCTCTAAGAGGTAGAATCTAATAATTACCAACATTTTGTAGAAAAATTAATCAGCCTTGTTACCTAGGGTACATGACGTCAAACATTGAGATTGATGTTAATTTCAAAATACTGACTACTCCCGGTATATAATTTAAAAAATCCGCCTAAAATATTTCAATAAGTAATACAATAATACAACATCCTTTTGAATAAAAATGAATTATTAATATTCAAAATTATAGTCACAAAGATCAATTATCCGCAGGAAAGCCTTCGATACCGTACCTCATATAAAGCTAATTCAAAAGCTAAATGCCTACGCGATCGACAAAAAAGTAGTCGGGTGGATCAAATCCTTTCTCGAAAATAGATCTCAACGAGTTGCATTAGACGGAATTTTATCCGATGAAGTACTCATTATCATTAGCATAATCCTTCAGAACGACCTAAACGTTATATCAAAATGGCGCGAAGACTGGCAGCTTGATTTAAATGTAAAGAAGTGCGCTGCTATGATTTTCACGCATTCCATGAATGTTAACAGCTTGCAGTATGAAATATCAGAATATCCCTTAGAGTTCGTGAGTCATAATAAATATCTAGGAGTTACAATTAGCAGTAGTTTATCATTCAAAGAACACATTCGTGATCTTATAGGAAAGGCTAATAAAATGCAAAGATTAAGAAGTAGAACTCTTAGAGGATGTCAATCAAGAGTCAAGGAAATTGCTTATTTTTCTTTGGTCAGACCCAA